>OY856409.1:830652613-831252613 GCA_963693085.1 Alisma plantago-aquatica
CACTTACACATTATTTCATCAAATTGCGTATAGTTTTGACACTACATAGTGGGCATTACTATTGAGCATGCACATGAACCCTTACAACTTGTG
This sequence comes from Alisma plantago-aquatica, assembly GCA_963693085.1. Classification (NCBI taxonomy): domain Eukaryota; kingdom Viridiplantae; phylum Streptophyta; class Magnoliopsida; order Alismatales; family Alismataceae; genus Alisma; species Alisma plantago-aquatica. Next base: position 830,652,707 of record OY856409.1, read on the forward strand.
TAATTACAACTCTAGAGTCCATGCATGTAACAAGTTGAAGAAGTAGCTTTAGGGACTTTTGGGCAAGGTTCTTATCCAGTTGATCACATCCTCATGGGGTGATCCTAATCTATTTTTTAAGAAGAAGGATGGCTCCACAAGGTTGTGCATAGATTACAACAATTGAACAAGGTCACGATAAAGAACAAGTATCCCCTAGTGAAAATTGAAAATATGTTCAACCAACTAAATGGAGTCACTGTGTTTTCAAGAATAGATCTACGATCAACATATCAACAACTGAGGATGATGGCGGGGGACATACCTAACACATTGTTTAGGACTAGGTATGGCACTATGAGTTTTTGGTTATGTCACTTGGACTAACTAACCTACAACCTTTATGGACTTGATGAACTGAGCGTTTAAATAGTATTTGGAGCAATTTGTGTTTGTTTCATAGACAATATTCTAATCTACTCCAAGGACTAGAAGCATTATGAGAAACATTTTTAGTTGACCTTGGAATTACTGAGGGACGCCATTTGTATGCAAAATCCAGCAACTGCAAGTTTTAGTTGACATAAGTTTCTTTTCTTGGCCACTTCATTTTTGGCAGAGGGGTTTGTGTAGATCCCAAGACGGTAGAATTAGACTTATTGTGGGTGCAACCAAAGACACCGATAGAGGTGTAGAGTTTCCTTAGGTTGGCATTATAGTTCATCAATGATTTAAGTGCAATATCTTTTCCATTGATGAGGTTGATAAAGAAAGATGTGCCTTTTGTCTGGATAGAGAAATGTTAATAAATTTTCCAAATTTTGAAGGAAAAGGATATGTTTGTACTAGTATTATAGGGCTACATAGTTTTGTATGATGCTTACAAGTATGATCTTGGATGCATGATAATGCAAGAGAGACATGTAATTTATTTTTTTTCAACTCAACTTAAGAAGCGTGGGAATAATTATCCTACACATGTATTGTAATTAGCCACAATATTGTTGCCATTGAAGATATAGATACATTACATATATGGAGATAAGTGTCAAATTTTGGTAGGCCAAAAGAATCACTAATATCTCTTTCCATAGAGGAATTGAATGTGAGGTAAAGGAAATGGCTTGAGTTTATAAAGGACTATGACTGAACAATAAAGTATTATCCAATAATGGAAAGCATGATAGCATATGCATTAAGACATTACAATTTTACTCCCTATCTTGTACAAGGAGGGACATGTTAGTATCATGGGTCAGATGAACATACATATGGAACTCACCATGCAGGGGGGATTGCCAGCTCAGTTGTGAGTCAAACCTACATTGATATAGCAAAAAGAGGATGTGTAGCAGAATGAAACCATGGTCCAGAACATTAGGTCATAACTTGAAAGTGGGAAGCATGATGGGTTTCATGAGTCAAAAAATGGCACCCTATGTTATCATAATAGGATGGTGGTTCCTGATGTGGATGGGATAGTGCTAGAAGAAGCACACGCTTCAATGTATGTGATGCATCATGACAATATGAAGATGTGCCAACAACCTCAAGGATCTATACTTAAGTGTCCTAGATCAATTAATGATGTGGTTGAGTTAACATCTAGCTATCAAGTCTGTCAATAAGTCAAGATGGAACTTCATAAGCCATAGGGACTCTATGACCCTTACTAATTCTAGAATGGAAGTGGGACCACATAACCATGAACTTTATGGTTGGTCTTTACAAAATGGACAAAGGACGTGATTATGTGTGGGTGGTGTTTGATAGACTGACAAAGGTAGAACACCTTTTGCCTGCCTACTTAGTGGAGAAGTTGCCATATATTTGTGTTAACGAGATTGTAAGGTTGCATGGGGTACTATAAGTAATAGTATCTGATAGAGGACTACAAATATTAGCATGTTTTTGGATCGTCTACACACATCATTGGAGATAAAACAAAAATTGAGCACAACATTTCATCCGTAGGCAGACTAGATGATATAAACTTTAGAAAATCTCTGGAGGTTACGTGTTCTTCAATTTTCAAGGAGTTGGGATGCTAATCTCAACTTGAATGGATTTGCTTATAATAACATCTATCACATGAGTTTGCATATCACTTTTATGCTGGCATGAAGTAGGTGAGTATCAACTATTAGGTCTAGAGTTAGTCCAACATATGACAGAGAAAATCAAGATGATAAAACAATACTTGAAGGCGACACAAGAGTGACAAAAATAATATACAGATAACTTCTAGAAGTTGTTGGAGTTTCAAGTAGGGGATAAAGTTTACCTAAAGGTGTTACCATGGAAAGGAGCTATGATATTTGGAAAATGAGGTAAGTTGCTACCTAGATTTATGAGGCCTTACCATGTTGTCGCATGTGTTAGGAAAGTGGTCTATATATTGTAGTTTCCACCTAAACTTTAAAGACTACAAAATGTGCTCCACATGTCCATTCTTAGTAAGTGACATGTAGGGATAGAGTAGACAATCCAACCAGTTGAAGCGTACCCCATTGATTGTATATCCTATATGGAAGGTCCAATGTTGATCTTAGATAAGTGAGTGCACATGTTGAGAAAGAAGGACACAATGCTTATGAAAGTGTTGTGACATCATCAATGAGTGGAGGAAACAATGTGGTTAGTTGAGAAGGAGATGTGTAAGAAATACCCAACTTTGTTCTCAAAGGATTTTGGGGGTGAAAAAAATATTAGGGGTTTATAGTTGTAACATCTTGACCATGCTTAGTTTCTTGGTTCTGTTTTGTTATCTTAATCACATGTCTAGATTCTTGATAATGTTATGCTTTCCTATTTTTTGATGGTTAGCGCCATGTTTGAAGGTTTATCTAAAAACTACCCATGTTTGAGGGTTACACTGAAGTATGCACATAACATGTTTTCTTCCCCTTTTTTATCTTTTGATTAGACATGATTGGATGCACTTAGGATCTAATAAAGCCTTATTTCTTTCCATTGGTTGGAGTACCACTTAAATTTGTATGATTTTCCATTGGTAGAGGACTGATGGAAGTGCTTTTAGTTCTTTGTTGGGTGAGGGCTGACAAGGTTCCTTGGTTTTCCATTGGTACATGTATGTTTGGCTTTTTTTTTGTGAGGACCGTCGGGGTTGTTCTACTTTCTCATCGATAGAGGACTGATGCAAATAGTCAGTCTTGTGACCTTATGTGTTTTTGTCGATTGACTACTAATGAAGCAAATAGATGGTTGGCGGATTAGATTTCATAAATCCTATAATGAGCCGTAATGGTTCTTTTGATGTTTTCTACCAATGATAACCTAGTGAGTGTCTTTTTTATGGGCTCCCTGAAAGCTTGTACCGATGACAACAACTGATCAAATCTTTGTTGTCATCCACTAATGGCATTACAAGGCAGTTTTTTGATGGATCTTCTGATTTTAGGTATTGATGGAACTTTAGGATTTTCTAACAGTGAGACAATAAACTGATAGTGATATGAGTGCTTTGACTGATAGCAAGATAGCTTTGACCACATTTTCTCTCTCCTCTAGGGATACATATACCCCCATACTTCTCGCCTCACTTGTACAAGATGGCCACGAGGTGTTGTAGTGGAGCAGGACAACATCGATAGACATCTACCTATGAGAATCCTTCTTTCATAGGCCTTCATCTTGGTCATTGTTTTCCTTCATTCTCTTGTCTTCTAGTGATCGACAAGCTTCTTGGTGTCTTTCAAGATTAGATCTCTATAAGTGGGACCTCTATCCTTCATGCTCTTGATAATCTATCACCTTCTTCCTTCCATGAATATTTTATATGCGGTTTCTCTATAGGGTTTTGACTATTAAGTCTTACACCCTATTTCCCTTATCCAACCTTGCTGTAGATGATTTGAGATTGTGAATCCATATTTGTAGATCATGTTAGGAGGAGGAATGCATATCATGAAGAGTTGTCTATTATTTTTGGTGTTTTTTGTGATTATCAAGGTTCCACCACCAATCTTTGTGAGTGGACTTGTTTCCACTCTCATCGGGTGAGTAATATAACATTTCACTCATTGATTACCTACTATGTACATGCATATTGATACCTTTATGAAATGATCCCTAAAATGTTAAGAGATGATAGTTGATCCCTATTATGCTAAAACATGATAGCTTTGAGTTCCTTGAACCTAATATGATGTGAGTATGAATTTCATGTTGTAACCATGTTCCACAAGTAGTCCCTTGATAGTCAAAATATGATTGTTTAGCATCTCTTTGAGTAGTTTTTGTTCATGATGAACAATGAGCTCTACTTTCTAGTAGGTGTACATGACACGTTTTACTTGTTAAAAGGTTATATGTTATGAATTTTATAAGACCTTTTAGTTACTATTATGCTGCTAAAACTACATGCAAACTATTTATTCATATGATGAAGATGTTGTCCAATTTACCTATTATACTACTTTGCCTTGAGTGCCTAATAGAGATGTACTCAGTGGTAATTTGTCATAAATTTTTGAAGGGTTTTGATTTAAGAAGGATGTTGTAACCTTCATTACTCTTCAAAGGATGTGATTTTGGGGTAGTCCTTGACATAGACAGAGGCGTGACTATGGACCCCACTTTGCTAAATTAATCATGATAACCATGCATTTTATATTTTCAGAAGTTGCAAGTAACCTGCTTGTATACCTTTTATTAATTATTTTACTTATATCTTGCTTGAGGTAGTTGTGGATCAATGAATCTAAATAATCAAGAGAAATGTATGAATGTAGGGCCCTGAGTTTGTTGATATACCCTGGTTCATTATGAGGAGTAGTGAAATGAGTTAGTCTAGTAGAAATTTAATATTGTGTGAAGATTCTTGGAGCCATATATTAATGAATATATGGGGATGGTTGGGGTCATTATGCCCTATCCTCTTTGAAATATATTTAGGAATCAAAAAAGGTTGATGGTCTAGCAACAAATGGCATATGAGTTGTGATGTAAATTGGATTATAATATGAAGGGTTGTTATCCTAAATTTGATGTTGTGACCAATGTATCAAATACAAGTCTATGATTGGAGGATTTTCTTATTAGAAAATCTCCACTATGGACTCAACCATTGGGATCTCTACCTTTTGGTTACATCAATTCAACCCAAGGCCCTAAATAGAGATATGGGGAATTAGGATATCCTTAGATCTTGTATGAATTGCTATGATGGTATAGTAGCATATATATAGTGGACTGAGTGGTACATCTCGATCTATGCATGTCATTAATAATTTTTGATTCAGAAGAGTAGAATCTATGTTTAGGTTTAATTAGCCTTAAACATGATGTGCACTAGAAGTGATATTTACTAATACATATTTGAATATGTATACATTACCTCAATTATCTTATAGGTGTTTATGAGGACACAAGTACGACTAGGTAAGTGTGTACTCCTTAGTAAACAAATGGTGCTTATATATCGATAATTTTAGTTTTCATTTAGTATTTATATCATCAATAAATAGTATATGTTTGATACATTATATCATATTGCTAAGACTTGGGGTCTCATCCCATGGTTTCTCCACGTCTTTTAGGTGAGCGTTAGAGCTTTCTTGGTAGTAGTGGAGAATATCAACAAGGAGGGAGTTAACCCTAGATAAGGAGGTGGGGGATGTTTGTTTGAAAGGGTTCCTTATGTAGGTGAGATTTGTGTGGCATTTAGGGATAAAGCATATAGGGGTACTAGTCTACCATTGTCCTTGTACACTCAGGTCCAAGTAGGCAAGTTTTGTATATGTGTTTCCCGACTTGAGGTTTTGACATGCATGCATATCCTTTAGAGTTGTAGTTATACAAGTTGTAAAGTTTTATGTTCATGCTCTATAGTAATGTTCCATATATAATGTCAAAATAACATGCATTTTGGAGTGATATTGCGTAAGTGGTTATGAACACATTTGTATCAAGGATTATTGGTTGTATCAAAATTGTAATATGTTGCGGTGAACTTTTGTAAAGACTATGTATTTCTACGAGTCTGTGATGTTAAAAAATTTAAACATGTGATCTCTAAGTGGTTTATGTCAATAACGACGACTTCCATTTTAATCAGTTTTGTTTTGAGTAGTCTCTCTCTTGTGGCAATGGGTCATAACAATGGTTATATAAATCAAATTAATATGAAAATTGATTGTGATCTTCTAACCCTAACTTTGTTAGGGTTTCAGTCATTGATTTTTTAAATCTTAACATTTTCCTTTTCAAATCTTGAGTACCATATTGGATAGTATTTTGGATACTGGTATTGAATCTTGACATTGACAGTCTTAAAATGACAATTTTGACCCTTGAAGATAACTTAGGGTTTGTCATATATGATATACGTTGGAAATTATCCCTTAAAGTGATGTTGATAATATGAGGATATTGGTAATGATATTTCAAAATCTTGTTGTTTGAGATCAAGGATGAGAAGCTCATATAAAGTCAATATAAGGATCTAAAACCCTAATTGACTAGTCCTTGTGATCTATATTACTAAAAACTCATGTTTGAGTGTTATCTTGTTTAATCAAGGTCTACCCAAATATTTGACATCAAAATCATATTAGATATCTACTTTGGAATTAAAAGGTATGTTTTCCTCTTATTTGACCTGACTTATGGTGTTGCTTATATTGATTGATATGTATCCTTTTTGTGTGCACTTTTGGATAGGATACTTGTCTGACCTAATTCATTCCCTACTTATTAGTCTTGTATATTTATTATATATATGTTGATGAAAATTGAACATTAGAAAGGAAACATCTTCCATTACCATAGAGTGTCACGCTTCATATGGAAGCGGATATGATTTTTGAAACACTTAGACTACTTTTCATTTAGAAGTGGCTAATCATTTGGCACACTATATCACACTTCATGTAAAAGTGGTTATATCTTATGGAACTTATCTTTATTCATCATCATAATCATCATCATCTAATCCGCAATCCCAACCATATTGGGGTCGACTACATGGATCCTTCTTTTCTAATCTGATCTATCATAGGTTATACTCTGATCAAGATGTGAAGATTCAAAATCTCTCTATAAGTTATTCCCAAGTTAATTTAGTTTTGTATCTAGTTTTTTAAATTATGCTTGATCATGTAGCCTTGCTTTGAATATGTTTTTTTGTATCTCTACGTTGCACATGCCCATACCATCTTAGACGGGCCTCACACAACTTCTCCTCAATGCTCACCACCCCACTTTGTTGCTGATATAGTCAATCCCAAAAAGATCTTTTCTTATATTCCTACACATTCATCTCAACATTCACATTTCAGACACATTCATCTTGTTGATACCTTATTTCTTCGCTGCCCAACACTCACTCCCATATAATATCATTGGTCTTATAGCTGTGTTTTATAAATCTTTCTTTCTAATCTGAGAGGGATCTTCTAGTTACATACTACTCTATATGCATTCCTCCATTTCAACCATCCTACACTGATCATGTGACAACATAATATTAAAAATAACCCTCCTTATAGTAAGAGAACCCAAGTAGAAAAACTTATCATCCTTTAGTACATACATTCCATATAAATTGACCCCAACATTTACAATTCTATATTGTCTAAAATTGTTGTACAACTCCACCTATGTTTCGTACATCCTATGCAAACATAGATGGTCCCAAGACTTGGTAAAGAAGGAGGGTTGTTTGTAGGTTGACAACCAACCATAAAACTTTCATTATTTTTATGACATGGATTCTTATAAAAATCTCATGACTCGTGTTGATAAAAAAATCATAATCGAAGAATTCGTGATAAGATTCTAAGGTTTTGATATGAAATTATTTTTATGTAACAATAAAGTGACTATTTTCTTATATAAGTTCCTCTGTGTACACTATATCTTTTTGTATATTAACTGCATTGATTTCACTACAAGAGTTTCATTTAGTTTGCAATGAACATGGGTCCATATTTGTGATTTTAGGTATAACATGTGACTTATCAAGATCTTGCTTCCACACTCATCACACTATTTTGAGGTTGCAATGAACAAGTTCCACCAAATGACTTCATGGTAAAACTTCTTAATATAAAAAGGGTTGTATAGTTGTAAGTTCAGTTTTCTCATGTATCTTTTCCAAATTTGCCTTCAAGCCATGTAGTAAACCTTGAAAGGTTCCTTCAACCAATGAAAAGAAAAAAATAATTTAATCATTATGTATGTTGTGTGAACAATCTTGACTATTTAGGATTGGGGTTAACCTAGTCTACAATAGACATCCAATAGCTACTATTAGTTCTACTACTACTCATTGGAGTTGATGGTCCATCATGTTCTATGATAGATATGGAGTTGCTACATATACACTCCTAGGAAGGCATATACCTCAAGGTTAATAGACTAAGTGTTGCTGACCCCAAACTTGTTGGACTCGGCGATGCTGGCAGATGTGACTTTTGTCCTCAAAGAAGCAACAATTGTTAGTGGAAACTTCTACATCTGGAAAGTTAGTTCCCATTGTTGGTTATCCTTTGGGTCAGGGTCATGGAGTATGACATCTAGGTTGTTGGTCGAGGAGAAAAAGGTGTTAAATGAAAATAGAGGGAATAATGAAGGAAGGCTTTTACACAGGGTTATATAAATCTTAATGCTTTCTGGAATAGTAAATTGTCATCATATGACCACATTATGGAAGATTTAAACGAGCCAACTATGTATTGAAAAATTCACTAACACCACATCTGTTTAAGATATCATATGTTCTTTCCTAATAGACAAGATAGACCATATGCTACAATGTTTAAAAATTGCCACTATAGAGATTGACACAAAACCCAAATTATAGCATAGGAAATTCCTGACTAGTTCCAGTGTTTGGACTAGAATTCTCCCATAGGATTAGATGAAAAGCACATATGCCATTCTGCAAGCAAATGGAATTAGAGATGGGGAAAAATTCCTTACATCCTATGATCCAACCAACTTGCAGTCCACATGTTCAATGTATGGAGCAGGACCTAGAGGGAAGATACCCAATTCTCAATCTAACAATAATAAACATCCACATGCCTAGCATACTGCCACTTCAAGATGTATTGATCCAAAGCATGGTTAGGGCATAGATAACCAGAGTAAAGGTTTGCATTTGAGTTACCTATTATATGTGTATTATAGTTTCACTAGAATACAAGTAGTGTATCATGATATATTCTACCTTGTTTCGTGATTTCTAAAGAACTAAGCATACTAGAACCAAATTTTAGGGAATTAAGATTCCTAGAGTCAAGATAACAAATTTTTAGTATGTTATAAGACTTCACCCTCAAAGAGGAGTTTGTCCTTAAGATCAACATATCAAAGTCTAACATGTTCTACCCTCCACCACTTAAAAGGATTTCATTAAATAACTATCTATAGAGATTTAAAGGGTATGCCAACTAATATATATCATATTTCATATCCTCTTAATCATCACTATACACCAAAGTTGTAACACCCCTGACCTAGGTTATGAAGTAACCCTGGATTTTTTTTCCTAAGTAAGATGATTAGAAACTTGTATTAATCTTTTGAAAAGTAATTAAAACTTAAGGAGACCTCAAGTTTCAAGTTTGATCATGTTTGAAGGTTGTCTGTGTTATATGCTAATGGGTTAAATATGCTAAATCATCTAAGTAAAAGATGAACTAACAGACTAAATATGATAAATAAGTAAAATATGGAATTTCGTTCATAATAACCAAAGGTAACTCTTTGGGTAGTAGTGTGAAGATAATAGGACTCTAAGCAATACATTATTATGGTAATGATGTAATGTTATAATAATATAATGGTGATGAGCCCAAAACTCTAATTGTCCTTAAACTCATAGAAGGGATATTTAAATCCAAATAAAATGGTAAAATTGTGTTCCTCAGGTCCCAATTACCTTGGGTGCCAAGTTTCACCTTAGTTGAACAATTATAATTATCCTAATTTCATTAAGAAAATAAAATGTTAGATAATGCCAACAATATTAAATTAGTTATTAATAGAAAACATATAATATGTTAAATAAATAGTATAAACAACTTGTATGGCTTATAACTATATAATTTAGGTCAAGTTGTAATAAATTAAATCATGGTATAGCATAAAGAGAAACAATGTTGTACAAGCATGATAAATCTATGAGAAATTTATCATGGTCGAAAATCTTGAAATGGAATATAAGTTGTAGAAATATAAACCAAATTAATTGCTACAATGCAGAATGCATAAAATATTTCAGTAAACTAGAACAAACTTCTCTCCTTAATGTTTGAAAGTAATAAATAAATGGAAACAAACATGTTAATATATCATAAAGGAAGCAAATATTTTAACTCGGTTTTATATTTGTTTGGAAATAAATAAACATTTCCAAATTTATATAATCAATTACTTAACAAAAATAAGAAATAATAACAATCTTGACTTGATGATTTCCTTATAATACCTCCACATTACCTCTTAAAAATTGTTAACAACAAGGAAGAAAAGGAAAAAGGTTTGATAGGTAATGTTTTCACTCTTTTGATTTGAAAATCATGTGTCTATAATAATTAGTTTTTAATATATATATATTTATTATCACCTATCCCATCTATAAATAATTATTGTAGAATATATTAGCAATATATATGGTTGCCTCAAATTAAGAAATTTTATCTAACTTAATTTAAACTAAATGTATGCCTTTTGAAATAAAATTGTATACATGTTTTCAATTACTATAAAATGAGAAGAGAAATATTGTAAGAAATTTATTACATTATGGAATGAATACATATATATTAGAGGTTGATAGATGGAATAATAGAAAAGGAATTCAATAATTATATCCTACACAATTTTACATTAAACTATTATGCACGTTTACATTGAATAAAGAGAAATTTAGAAGTCTCTTTATTGTAAGTTTAGTAGTCAATATTTTTGTGACCGAGTTATTGAAGAAAAAAAGGAAAGCATATTATAAAACATAGACACAAATAAATGGAAGGGAAATGGTTTTTTTGTATTTATTATTTCCTATTGTATGTTAGCAAATGCTTAACTTTTCTACTTTTACAATATACATTACATATTTTCCTAGTAAACAAAAAAAGATAAGTTTCTTGGTACCCAAGCTAAATAGTTATATATAGACCCCTCCCCATGATCTTTACACACATATAAATCACTTGACCAATAGTGCATGACTCCTAACCTTCTCCCTTATCTTCCTATTCATGTTACTTGAAAATTCCATCAAAGTCTTGTAATCTCATAAACCAATTCATATGGCTATTTTTTCTTAGCAGCTAGTGTTGCAAATCTTAGAATCCCGACTTAGATCAAAGTTTGGACTTTGACAAGTTGACAAACATCTTTGAGGTATGTTACTTTCATGTTACTCATATTGGGAATCACCTATATTTCCTCCCTTTTGGCCTTTTGAGACATATACCTTACACAATTTATATCTCTTCTGAGAATTTGATTCATGAGTGGTTCTTATGATCTACTCAACTTGATGGATATTTTTTTTGGACTCTAATGTATATCTTGATTATCTTTTACATGTGGAAATCCTATTTTGAGTATTTCATATCCTAACTTTGTTATGGTGGAGTTTATGGTCTATGTTGCACCATATTTGTGGACATGATTAGATATATGTTTATGGGTCCTCTGACCCCACATTATAACTATTAGATGTTCTCATCCTCTCATTTCATATTGACTAAACTTATTCTTGTCTTTACATTTTGTGAGTGTACAAGTAGACTAAGTTTATTTATTATAGTAGTACATATGTACTTTCATAATTTTTAGATGTGTGTATTTTGTCCTGAGTGTGTGTATTCCTCTTGTACATATAAAAAGGGTGCACGTATTCTGCCCAGGGTGTGCATTTTCAAAGCAAATACATAGGCTTGAAATTTATGGGTCTCGAACCTACATAAATAAAATTAGCCTAATTGTTTTACATACATTGATTATGATTTGTTAGCATTGTTATATGGTAATAATTCTTTTTGTTAATCATATCCTTTTAAGAAATGCCTCATTTATTGACTTTGTTATCATTATTTTGAAATTTATATTCTTTTTCATATCCACTTGGATAGTACTTTTCTCTTCTATGGTAAGCCTTGTTATATTTGATGTCCTTTCTCCCTTACAATGCTCAATCTATAATTTAATTCACATACCAACTTTTATGCCGAAAACATCCATTTTGTCTTCTCTTATGGGGTATGCATCAAACCCCAAGTGTTGGACATGGTGGACATGACAAGCAAATGTGGACCTAGCTTAAGGAGTTGATTCTCAGGAGATAGACTTGAGATAGTTTCTTCCCTTCCTTTGGTGGCCGAGCTAGGAGAAGAGTGGAGCAAGTGGTGGCCGATATTGCTGGTGTGTTGGGCGACACACCTTGGTAGCTTGTCCCTTTCCTTCTCTTGTGGTGGTGCCTTGGAGCTTGGAACTTGGTACTAGAAGCTTGGAGCTTTAGAGCTTGAGGCGGGTTACATAACTCCTAACCCTAGCTATACTACTTCTTTTTCATGTTGCATGATATATGTGTTGTCTTGATCGGCCATGTCATCTTTTAGCTATGTTTCTTGCTTTAATGGTTATAAGGTTGATTTAGTTGTACCCTAGACTTTGTGGTGATGGTTATCTTGGGTTGCCTTGAGTTGGCCGAACCATGGATGCAGAGTTCCTTGGGCAAAACCCCTCTCTCACTTAGTTGTTGAGAGGTGAGCTTAGGTTCTCCAAATCCAATGGTGAGTTGAGCTTTGGTTGGTTGGTCGGTATGATATGACAGACCTCCTTGTTGTCCGATAAATGATGGAAGTTGTGCAATACCCCTCTCTCACTTAATCGTCTTGAGAGTTGAGCTAACTCTCTTGAACTTTTAGGGCTTCTTAGTGGCAGTCTTGAGGTTGAAGATGACCAACCCATCATGGTCTTTGAACCCTTGCACGATACCCCTTTGATGTGTTCTGCCAGATATCCCTCTTCTAGGGATGAGTCTTGGGCAATATGCTAAGTGGTGTTATGTTGACCCTTCTGACCAATATGAACCTCTACCCAAGATGATGTTGTTGGGCGATAGAGCTTTGGGCGTTATGCCTTTGGCCGATATAATGCTTGGTTGACATCCCTTCTTGAGTGCCTTGGGTGACATGGTTAGGCCATGCCTTGTCGGTTGAGAAACACCCCTCCTTCCTTGAGTTGTGAGGTGAGCTCCAATCCCTTGGCCGACATGGTGCTGCCCGATATGGACTCTTGGTTCATGTAACCCTGGATGGGTGATTTTGTGGTTGGTTCCCTTAACCAATATGAGTGTGGTAGGCAGACTGTGTGTTGGGCGTTATGGTTTGTACCTTGCACGACACTCCCCTAGTTGTACCGCTCGACATGGTCCCTAGTGGCTACGTTGCCTAGAGCAAGATGCAGCTTGGGCATTAGGGTTTTGACCTTGGGCGTTATGGCTGTGGGCGACACGGTCTTGATGGTTGCCCAGTATGGAAACCCTAACCCTAGATTAGTCAATAGTATGTCTTGGATGATAGGGTGGAGGAGCTGCCCGATACACTCTTATACCTGGATGCCCAATACCCTCCTTGTGCATGGGTGCACATTTTGCTTGTGGCCGATATATGTGGCTTGGCGCCCTAGGTTTTGTGGTGGCTGATAGCATTTTGAGTGAGGGATATGACCCTACCCGATATCCCTTGGGTGAGGGATAGTGCTACCCACCACACTGTTAGTGAGGGTAGGCGATACCTTTGGTGAGGGACGCGTCTAGCCTGGGAACCCTAGTTGGTGAGCTTGTTATCTTGAGCCTCGTCTTTGGTTACGATGTTGAGATATGAAAAATAGGTGGTGACCAGTGACATGTTTGTTACCTAAGGTTGATTTTAGTGAGGTGATAAGATCATGGTTGTGCAACCTTTAAGGATGTATCCTCATGGGTGGTTGTGTTCATGATGTCATAAGAGATAGGGCATGGTGGATGCTAACAGTTTGGTAACTTTAATATGAGTTGATTAGTTTACCTTCTACAACTTTATGCTTCATGTGTTCATTATGATGAATGTTGTTTCAAATCATATGCACCCTAAATCTTAATGGCATGATAATCATAGCATGTTCTCTAAAGATCTATGTTTTGTGATTAAGTTATCTCTCTTGATATGCATACTAACCATGCAGGTGTTATCAAATGAACTCATAGCCAGGTAAGAGTTATGAGGGTATATGTGTTTTGTATAACATTGAATAATGATACTCCTTGTTGATGAGATAACATGTATTGCTAGTATGATGAGAAAGGTCTGGCGACCTGATAAAGGCTGAGTGCCTGATTGAGGTGTTATCCTCTAGTTTTGATATGAGGGATTGCTATCCCATGATGATGAAGCCTTGAGAGGCAGTGGCATTATGTGATGAGGGATTGAGATCCCATGGCAATATGATAATGGTAGTTATAGTGTGACACAATGTTGTTTATGTTTTATAACCTGGTTGCCTCAATAATCCACCTAAAATATATTAATTAATTATAGTGGAACATTTCATGTAGTTTTGCCCTGGACATAGATCCATCATCGTTAGTAGTTGGTGATGGTGAAACAGGTTTATCCTGCGGGATTACCTGGAGCGCATATTGTTGAGTATGCGGGGTTTCTCCTAGACAAAAATAGGAGGATTAAAGTACAACTGTGGTTGTGTATAGAGCATGGTGAACAGGCCCATGGCTCAGTGTTATAGAGCATGGTGAACATGCCCATGGCTCAGTATTGTAGAAGGGTAGCCTACGGATCTGTCCCTGTGGCTGAGGCCACTTAAGCAAGAGACTGCGGTCCTGCTTTGGATATCGTGCATTGACCACGAGGAGGTGAGGTCATGGAGTCCGGCTCTCCCATTGACCTTGTATGGCACCGGTTTGGGCTTCACAGTCGAAGGTTGGATTTGAGCGGGACGACTCACTTCCTCATGGCATAATAAAATTGTAATCTAGCGGTATAGTATGTATTGCTTAAGGCAAAACACAGAACATTGGTTGAGGCCTTGCTTATATAGTTGCCCTAATTATATCTTGCAGTTATTTGTACATTCCCCATATCTTGTGATAAGTTCTTATAAATCTTATCTTGTTAATCATGTTCCATAAAGAAATATATGGTTATATGCCTCCTGGATATCTTGGTAAGATGTTAATAAAGTAAGTTCTGTTAAGTATGTCATATATATGAGCTGCTTATATCAGTTATCTACTTTACCTATTCTAGCTCCTCTGAAGTTTTATAGTTTCAGCGGGGAGTTATGTTTCTCGCTGGGACTGTGTGTCTCACCCCGCTGGTTTTAAACCTTTTTAGGTGGTCGTGCTAGACATGGTGGTGGTTATGAGGTTGTGGTCGAGCAACAAGAAGAACAGTAGGAGGTAAGAGATGGATATGTTGTTGTTTTGGTTGTTTTGAAGTAGAATCCTAGAGTCATCCCTGTACTCTCAGGTCCTTGGAGGTATTTTGACGATGTTTCACAATGTATAGATGATGTAGCTTGTTTATCTTGTTGTTGGCCTGGTATGGCCTGTTCTGTATATAAATATGTGGTGAACTCTTTGTGCCTATGTGACAGCTGGATCCTATGAACTTTGGACACGTATCAAGGTTTATTTATGTTTATATAACATGTTTCCTTGCAGGATAAGGATCGGGATGCAATAGGTTCTTTATTTATCTGTTTTCCGCAATCGATTTTAATTAACCTGTATTTCTGGTAACATGTGGTTTATGGATGTTCCACACGTTTTCACGTGGCATTTCGTTGTCTGTGTGTTAGCGGGATGTCACACCTCTCACCACCCTTGTCACCTTAATGAGTTTGCACCTTCATCATACTTAGTAGAATTTTAACAAAACTTTGTAGATCCAAGCTCTAGGTCATCTTTCATCCAACACTATCTTCAGTTATACTACTACATGAACAAAAAATTTCTCTAGTTCTATTGATGCTTTCTAGAACCAAGTCACAATGAGAAGATGAATTAAGTATTGGTAATGAAACCCTAGAATTAGTTGGAATAGATATCATAAACCCTAGTTCTGGTGTTTGGAGTGATGACTAGGAAGATATGTCTTGTGATAAAGGTTTAGTTGACCTACCCTTTGCACCCCATGACTTTTTAGAGATTGATGTGGACCTTAGTGTTGTTGGGTTAGTAACACAAGGACCTAAAACTCAACCCTAGGTGGGTATGACCTATAATTTAGATTCATGATCCATGAATGATATAAACTCCTAAAATATTCACATTTGAAAGATACATAAGTAACCCTAGTACCTTGATGTTGCTTAGCTTGGCTTATTTGGATGAACCTTTTAAGGGGTGGAGGGAAGTTGGTTGGTATTATAAGGATGGTTGGATTTTAGGGATGAAATCCTCTTTAAGGGATGGAGTGTTGTAGCATGCCCAAACCTAGCATCTTGACTCTAGAAATCCTATTTCTATGATTAGGAGATTATAATGTTTGGTTCTTTAGATTTGACCAAATAAGGATAAAGTTATATCCTAATGTATATTTTTAATGCATATAACATGAATAACTCAATGGTAGCCCATAATATATACAGGCCTGGAGGTAAATATAACATATTAAGTGGCCTATTAACATAATACCATGTATATGTGCAAATATGTGAGTAAGTTCATGGAATATGTCACATAAACTATCTTTGCTAACAAATATTCATATAATGGCTAAATAAGAGTTATAATATACTTGAAACATGTGTTAGAATAAAAATTGGAATTTTCATGTTAAATCATCTAAGTAAAAGAGAAATTAACAGACTAAATATGTTAAATAAGTAAAATATGGAATTGCGTTCATGATAACCAAAGGCAACTCTTTTGGTAGTATTATGAAGATAATAGGACTCTAAATAATAAATAATGATGTAATGTTATAATAATATAACAGTGACGAGCCCAAAACTCTAATTGCTAAACCCCATGGAAGGAATCTTCAAAACCAAAATATAATGGTAAAATCATGTTCCTTGGGTCCCAATTACCTTGGGTGCCAAGTTTCACCTTATTTGGAAAATCATAACTATCTTAATTTCATTAATGAAAGAAAATGTAAGATAAGGCCAACAATATTAAATTAATTATTAATAAAAAAATCTAATATGTTAAATAAATAGTATAAACAACTAGTATGGCCTATACAAATATAATTTACGTGAAGCTTTAATAAATAAAATTGTGGTATAACATAAAGGGAAACAATGTTTTACAAGCATGATAAATCCATGGAAAATATATCATGGTTGAAAATCTTAAAATGGAATATGAGTTATAGAAATATAAACCAAAATAATTGCTATAATGTGGAATACACAAAATAGTTTAATAAATTAGAACAAACTTTAAAGAGCGAATTCTCTCTCGTTAATGTTTGAAAGTAATACATAAATGAAAACAAACACGTTAATATATCATAAAGGAAACACATATTTTAAATCAATTATATATTTGTTTGGAAATAAATAAACATTTCCAAATTTATACAATCAATTACTTAACCAAAATAAATAATAATAACAATCTTGACCAAATTATTTCCTTAGAAAACCTCCATATTACCTCCTAAAAATTGTTAACAACAAGGAAGAAAAGGAAAATAGTTTGATAGATAATGTTTTCATCCTTTTGATTTGAAATTCATGTACCTATAATAATTAGTTTTGAATATATAAACTTATTAGCACCTATCACCTCTATAAACAATTATTGCAAAATATATTATCAATATATATGGTTTCCTCAAAGTTAGAAATTTGATATAACTTAATATAAACTAAATGTATGCCTTTTATTGAAATAAAATTTTATACATGTTTTCAATGACTATAATGTGAGAAGAGAAATATTGTAAGAAATTCATTCCGTAATGGAATGAATAAGTGCATATTAGAGGTTGATAAATGGAATAATAGAAAAGGAGTCCAATATTTATATCCTACACAATTTTACATAAAACTATTATGCAATTTTACATTGAATTAGAAGTCACTTAATTGTAAATGTAGTAGTCAATATTTCTGTGATCAAGTTATTGAAGAAAAAAGGGATATATATTATAAAACATAGACACAAATAAATGGAGGGAAAGTGGCTCACTACTACAGAAATGGCTTATAAAGTCACTTTTCAAAGTGTCGGTTGTATACATAAACGAACACCTAAACTCTACAGTGTCGGTTTATAATATAAACCGACATACAATCTGTGAAGGTCGACCAGACACAGGTACCACTTTTATTAAGTGTCGGTTAATTAATAAAAAATCGACACCTAAAATCAACCGCCAAAACCAAAATTCCAGTGAAAAAAATTACCTCCAAAATTTGACATATGACGTCGGTTCATAAATAAATAACCGACGACTAAAGGGTATTCGCGAGACAGGAATAGTTGTCGGTTGTCCTTTAGTTAAAAACCGACGACTATAATCTAGTATAGGTGCCGGTTTTTGGAATAGAACCGACACAGTTGGTTTATTTGTCGGTTTTTTAGAATAAGCGATGCTTATTGTCAACTTAATAGCTCACCAGCGCAAGCTTCTCTTCTCCTTTCCCTTTTTTCATTCTCGATTTTAGTTAGGTCCGGCGATTTCTTGCTCGCCCCCACCGGTCGTTGCTCCTCCACCGCCGCTGACGTGCTCATGCTTCTGCCATCGCCGCTGCTCCGTGCTCACCGGCGGCCGTGCTCCTGCTCCTGCTCCTGCCGTCTGTGCTCACCGGCGGCCGTCCGTGCTCCTGCTCCGTTCCCTCGCCGCTGCTCCGTGCCCTCGCCGCCGCTGCTCTGTGTCCTCACCGGCGCTTCTCCTCTCTTTGCCGCCGCCTCCGCCGGTGGCTGCTGTGCTCCGGCCGCTGCTCTCCTCTGCCCTCAAGGTATGCCCGCCTGCCCTGCCTTCTTCCTTCTTCCTCTGCTCCGGCGGCTGCTTGGGCGGTGCCGAGGCACGCCCAAGCAGCTGTTGGGCATTTTTTTTTAAGTTATTTACTTATTTGTGTTTAGGGTTTAGGTACTGATTTTGTGCTTCTACTGAGTTGAATCCTCTATTGTCTATACAATACATGTAATTTTCCTAGTATCGTGAAAGATTCTCAATCGTGTGTATCACATGGGATTCTTATCTCAACACAATGGACTGCAATATATGCATCTAATGCCTTAAATAGAAGACTCGAATGTTATAAAATCCCATCAAAGTAGGTAGAAACAACTTATATATATTCAGATCTTAATAATTCTATGAAGTGCATATTATCTTACTCAGGAAAAGTATATGTATAATGTAGGATTAGTTCCATATAATGGTTCTATTTTAGTAAGCACCTAGGATTAGTTCTTGAACACCTAATCTCACTTAGGATGTAAGTGTATAATGTGTATTGGGTTTTCGAGAAAATTTTAGTAGCATTTCCTCCTTTGTTCTCTAAGTATATATGTAAACTTCTTTTCAAGCTATCATGTCTACCACAATAAAGTTGGTTATGACAAGCAATAAAAGGTTAACTGATGTTATACAACTTTTTCTGAAAATAGATAACATCGTTATATGTACTTATACTTTGTTAATACTAATATTATGCAGTCTTTGTCCACCCATAACAGTCACTATGAACTGGGCCTCTATGTCAATGTTAATGTTCCCTATTGAAGAACAATTGGACATCATCCTAGATGATCGTTCCTTAAACCAATTGGTCATATCCAAACATTGGCGTTTTCTAAAAAGAAGACACTACATGCCTGGTAAAGTGACCCTAACTTTTGGCAATTATTCACATGTTATCGAGGTTGAGTATGATTTGGAGGGAAATCTTGTATCAAATTCCAGTTGGCGTGATTGGATTGGAGAGATGCATGTGGTCCGTTGCAATAGGCTTTTTCTCTGTCCAGTTGGCCATAATTCCATCAAAGTTTGGATAACCAACAGCAACTGCGAGACTCCCGATCATCTACTGCGGTATGAGCACACGTCGTCGCATATCAGCTCGGACGAATCTGAATCTGAGGCCCCTGTCAGTTCAGATTCGTCTAAATACAGTGAGGAGCTTCGTGACACAGCTTCATCATCAAAAAGACCACGATAAGTCCAATTAACAAATATAATTGTCAAGCAATCAATACTCATAGCTGCTTTCTATTCTGAACTTCAGGAGAAGATCGCCACAATGATAAGTCCTCAAAGTTACTGATGCGAGACCATGTTTGTTACGACCCGCGTCGAGCTTAACCTGTAAGTATGCTGTTAAGCATGTGTTTTAGCTGCTTTGCTAAGTTGTAAGCTGGGTTTTTTTTTGTTAATAACGTTTAAAACGGATATGAGATGTGCGTAGTGTAAATCCTAGCCCTTATAACGTGTAGGATCTTGCGCTTGAGGCATTGCCAGAGAAATCGTTCGAATCCGACCTTCGAGTCAAAAGTTGCATGTTTTTTGGCTTGTAGGGACCCGTTTGTAGTTTTTGGAAGTTCTTGGACTTAGCATTTTGGTCCCTAAGTTTTCCTCCTTATCTCTTCTTTCCCCCTTATCCGTTTCTTTCCAGAAATGAGAGAACGCAGAAGCGTTCTTCTTCCTTCACGTGAGAAAGAGAGAGAGAGAGAGAGAGAGAGAGAGAGAGAGAGAGAGAGAGAGAGAGAGAGAGAAAGAAAGAGAGCTGAGAAGGGAAAAGCGTCTTGGAGCCCTGGAGTTGCTCCGGCCTGCAGCTGCGGCCTTCCTTCTTCCCTCCTTCCATCTTCTTCTCCATCAAATCGATCCAGCTAGCAGCAGGAGCTGCGGTTGCAAGGAGATAGCATGAAGATTAGGGTGCAAGAGCAGCCCTAGCTCGTCTTTCTTTCCCCCTCCAGCTAGTCCCTGGTGGTGTGCACCTTTTGCAAGTGATTTGTAACGCAAATCGAGGGTTTTGCCTGTCGATTCGAGTGAAATCGACATCTGCAGGTCCGTTTTTATTTTTTGTCTGTGCGCGGTTCGGCCGAGTTCGTGTTTTGGTCGGCCGAGTTCCTTGTTTAGGATTTCGAACAGCGTTTTGGTCGGCCGAGTTTGGTCTTGAATCGGCCGAGTTTCTTTTGTAGGTAAACGAGTTGTGTTTCGATCGGCCGAGTTTCCCAGTGGATCGGCCGAGTTTCTTGCTGATCGGCCGAAGTTGGTCGGCCGAGTTTCAGAGTGTGAGTGGCAGTTCATTCAGAAATCATTATTTAACTCAATTTAAGTGCTTAATTGCTTTAGTATCAGTTGGTATAACTTTTAAATAGTTTAGCACATACAATAGTTTATTATAGATTCAATGGAACTTGAGATACGTAATATGATTGATGAAAAAGATGGAATTTCATGTTTTACAGTTGCAATGCATATGCTGAATAAAGATGGTTGTTTAGCAATGAATTTGAATAAGTGGCATTGAGTCATGTTAAAAGATGACAGATGATATATATATGAGTTTTTAAGAGATGTTCAGAATGTGAAATAAGTATGAAATGTGATATTCCTGTTTAAGTGTTTATATGATAATCAGTTAATAGACTTAGGTGCTCCAACACCGTAGAACCCCATTGCGCGGTCTGTACCTTTGGGGTGAAACGACCGATCTAGCCCTGAGTCTAGATGGTCGGCGACCAATGTTCAACAATAATCCGTGCGTGTGTCACGATGGCACTGGAGTAATATAGGGGTTATTCAACAATAATCCGTGCGTGTGTCACGGTGGTAACCCAGACCCTCCGACTGTGCACTACAGGTTGCGGAAGGAGTCTAGAGCACTCAGAGTTAGTGCAGTGAGGCCCTTGAGTGCCTAAGAACTACAGTGAGGCCCTTGAGAGCCTGAGAGTGTTGTGAGGCCCTTGAGAGCCTGAGAGTCTTGTGCAGACCAGGACGGGAAGTCAGACTTAGCATTTCCCGGGTGTGTCTCTAAGTCTTGTACGGTGGGATCGTAGTTCGCTACAGATCTTCATATACAGAGTGCGCTGCATATGTTTGGGGCATAATAATATATAGGTGTAAACATATAGGATCACAGTAAGTTTAATATGTTAAGAGATTTGAACTTCTATGCCATTTCTCTATAATTGTTTATTTGTTGCATAAAAATGAGATTGTTATCTGTAGTTCTGTTATGTCAATAGAACTGTCCTGCTTAGTATTGTACTTATGCTTAATTTAAATTTTATATATCTGATGAGTTGTTTAGTGATAGCTAAGTGAAATGCTATTCATTGAGCGAGTAGGCTCATCCCTCTACTCAAACATTTTCAGGTCAGCATCAACAACAGGAATCGGAAGGATCGTTTCATCCTAACGCCTAATTTATAGAAGGTTTGTAGTTAGTCTAGTTAGAGGTCTCTTAGTCCTTTCCCTCGATCCTTGGAACATGGTGTGGGTGAGAGAGAGTGCGTATGTGGAATGTGTATAAAGATGTAAATTACCTGTTATGATTACCTTCTGTTAAACAATGTTACATGTTGTAAACTTTGTTTATGTTCTCTAGCCAGCTTAATAGAAATGCTTCTACAGTTTGTTTAGCTTTAGTTTACAGCTTAAATCTGGTTATCTTTTAAATGTCTTTAAAATGTTTTAAAGAGTGTAGAGAGGTTGGCTTGTGTGTAAATCCCATCCGTCGTGCCCTAATTTTGTGGTTTGTGGTTAATGTGAGATTGGGGCGTGACAATTTTTGGTATCAGAGCATAGGTTGAGTACATAGTTACTCAGAGTCCAAGTCAGGGGACGATAAGAGACCAATAGGATTAAGGTTTAGGTGTCTTTCTTCTATCTGTAGTTTTCTAACAGGAAATATTCTGTTATATTATTGTAGATGGCAGGAAGAGGCTTTGATCGTGATGATCAGGCCGAGAGCCGTGTTGGCCCTAATCCACAGGACATGGTTCCAGGTGGAGGTGATCATGTTGATGAAGCATCCCGGATGTACAGGATGTTTCTGGAGACCAGAGAGAGGTACAAGACTGATAGATGAGCTTCTACTTCTACCAGCAGTAAGGATCTGATGAGATCATATGAGCTTGTAAAGAAGCTTGGTGGTACAGAATTCAATGGTACTACAGATCCAGCAGAGGCTGATGAGTGGTTGAGACAGATAGAGAAGGTCTTTCGCCTGATGGAGCTTTCAGAAGAGAAAAAGATTAATCATGCAGTCTATCTTTTGACAGGCGATGCAGAGTTGTGGTGGTGTGGTGTGGAGGAAAAGAGGAGAGGTACAGAGCTTTCTTGGCAGGACTTCTCTAAAGAGTTTCATCTTAAGTTTTATCCACCCACCTTTATTAATGAGAAAATCAGACATTTACAGAACATTAAGCAGGGGAACATGACGGTTACTGAGTATGAAGCACTTTTCACCCGGTTAGCAAACTTCTGTCCGCAGCTTGTTCCTGACAACATAGAAAGATGTAGAAGGTTTCAAGAAGGGCTGAAGCCAGAAATTCGGTATACAGTTTCTGCTACTAGTAGAAGGAACATAGAGAACTTTGGCGAGTTTGTGGAGGCTGCTAGACAGGTTGAAGAATCTGTGAATGCTGACAAGGTGCCTGAATCTAAGAAGAGATCTGCAGATTTCAGTAGAGGACAGTCCAGTAGTGGATATAGAGGTGGAGGTAGAGGTTTCTTTTCTAAACTCGGGTGTGGCTTTAGCTGTTTCAGTAGGCAGAGATCTGAGGATGTTACTTCTTCTAGAAGCAGAGGGAGATACAACCCAGGGAGATGGGGCAGTGCGTCTAGTGAGCGGCCATCTGGATCATCTACTTCTGTGACTAGTCCACAGAGACAGGTGATGCGAGTATGTAATGCTTGGGCAATGTGAGGGTTCAAACTATATAGAGTGTTACCACTGTGGGCAGACAGGACATATAAAAAGGTTTTGCCCACAGCTTCAACCAGCAGCATCACAAGCCTCTCAATCTCAGTTTTATGATGCTCTGAGACAACCTCCAGTTGAAGGACCGAGTTCTTCCGTGGCTTCCGGTTCCAGAGGTGGCAGAGTGCCTAGTGGCAGAAGTGGTCAGAGAGGACAGCGTGGCAGAGGGAGAGCTCCAGCACGTTTCTTTTCTTTGACACCTCAAGAAGGTATAATCTCTTCACAAGTTGTTACAGGAGAGATGCTTTTGTTTAATAGTATACCAGTTTCAGTTTTGATAGATCCGGGTGCTACTCACTCTTTCATACGACGTTCTTTAGTTGGTGAACTTAATCTGTTAACTCAACAGTTGGTAGATGAGTTAGTGTTGAGGGTTCCACTAGGTGGGCCAACAGTTTTATCGGAGTGCTGTCCCGGATGTTTGTTATCTTTTGGAGGTTACACCTTTGCTGCTAATCTCATACCCCTGGATGTCAATACTTTTCAAGTCATCCTGGGTATGGATTGTCTTGAGACATATCGAGTGCAACTCGATTGTTGGAAGAAGGAAGCTACCTTTAAACAAGGTGAATTTTCTTGTGTCTTTACTGGAGACAGGAAAGTTCTGCCTACGTGCATAGTATCAGCTGATGTAGCTGATAAGATGCTACAGAAAGGATGTGAAGCGTTCCTTTCTCATGTGGTTGACACTAGAGCAGAGAAGAGCACCACCAGTGTTTATGATGTACCTGTGGTTCGTGAGTTTTCTGATGTTTTTCCAGAAGATTTGCCAGGCTTACCTCCTGTCAGAGACCTGGATTTTGAGATTCATGTATATCCAGGTAGTCATCCAGTAGCACTGCCAGCCTATAGAATGGCACCTGCAGAGTTAAAGGAACTCAAGGTGCAGTTGCAGGAATTGCTGGATAAGGGTTTCATCAGACCCAGTTCTTTGTCGTGGGGTGCTCCAGTGCTGTTTGTTAAAAAGAAGGATGGTACCATGCATATCTGTATATATTACAGGCAACTGAACAATATCACTATTAAGAACAAGTATCCTTTGCCGAGAATAGACGATCTGTTTGATCAGTTGCGTGGAGCAACGGTTTTCTCTAAAATAGATTTGAGATCTGGATACCATCAGCTTAGAGTAAAGGCTTCTGATATTTCCAAAACAGCTTTCAGAACCAGGTATGGGCATTATGAGTTTTTGGTCATGTCATTTGTGCTGACCAATGCCCCAGCAGCCTTTATGGATATGATGAATCGGATTTTCAAACCGTTCCTAGATCAGTTTATTGTAGTCTTTATAGATGATATCCTGATCTACTCCAGAGATGATGTATAGCATGAGCAACACCTGAGAGTAGTGTTGCAGTTGTTGAGGCAACACCAACTGTATGCTAAGTTTAGCAAGTGTGAGTTCTGGTTGGCTGAGGTAGCATTTCTTGGACATGTTATCTCGAGAGATGGAGTTAGCGTTGATCCTAAGAAAGTTGATTTTGTGCTTCAGTGGGAACAGCCTAAGACTCCTACTGAGATTAGAAGTTTCTTGGGATTAGCAGGCTATTACAGAAGGTTTATACAGAACTTCAGTGTGTTAGCATCACCTTTGACACGCCTGACGAGGAAGAATGCATCGTTTGTTTGGTCTGATAACTGCGAGAAGAGTTTTCAGATTTTGAAGAAGAAGTTGACCACAGCGCCAATGTTAGTGTTGCCTGAGGCAGATAAAGGTTATACCGTGTTCTGCGACGCTTCTAGGAGAGGTTTGGGCTGTGTGCTGATGCAGGAGGGCAAAGTTGTGGCTTATGCATCTAGACAGCTTAAGAAGAACGAAATGAACTACCCTACTCATGATCTCGAATTAGCTGCTATAGTTCATGCTCTTAAGACTAGCGTCACTACCTGTATGGTGAGACATGTCAGGTGTTTACGGACCATAAGAGCCTGAAGTATATCTTCACTCAAAAAGATTTGAATCTGAGATAGCGCAGATGGCTTGAGCTGATCAAGGATTATGATGTGACAATCGATTACCATCCTGGTAAAGCGAATGTTGTAGCAGATGCCTTGAGTAGAAAGTCAAGTTCAACTGCAGATGCATTTTCTATGGCATGTTTCAAGAGAGACTTGCTTGTAGATATGCGAAACTTGAACTTAGACTTGAATGTGTCTGGACAGAGTGGGTTGATTGCTCAGATGCAGGTCAAACCTACTTTCTACGATCAGATTAAGGAGTTGCAACAGAATGATGACGAGTTGTGGCAGGTTATGCAGGATATGTCGGAAGGTAAAAGAACAAAATTCAGGTTTTCTGACGATGGTGTGTTGTATCTTCATGACAGATTGTGTGTACCTGGGAACAGTGAGCTGAAAGAGCAGATTCTTGAAGAAGTGCATGCTTCTATGTATGCTATGCATCCTGGTAACACGAAAATGTACAGGAATCTCAGAGAGCTGTACTGGTGGTCTGGTATGAAAAGAGATGTGGCTGAGTACGTGGCTAGATATGGAGTGTGTCAGCAGGTTAAGGCTGAGCATCAGAAACCTGCTGGTACTTTACAGTCGCTTCCTATACCTGAATGGAAATGGGAACACATCACGATGGATTTTGTGGTAGGATTACCCAGGACGTCTAGAGGTTCGGACTCGATTTGGGTGATTGTGGATAGACTAACTAAGTCTTCTCACTTTCTTCTGGTCAAGTCAACCTTTGATGTTCCGAAGCTGGCCAAGATATATGTAGACGAGGTAATCAGATTACATGGAATTCCAGTTTCCATTATTTCTGACAGAGATCCTAAGTTTACATCTAGGTTCTGGAATCAGTTACATCGTGCGTTGGGCACAAAGCTGAGGTTTAGTGCAGCGTTTCACCCGCAGACAGATGGTCAATCTGAGAGGACCATTCAGACCCTTGAAGACATGCTGAGAGCATGCGTTCTGCAGTTCATAGGTAACTGGGAAGAACACTTAAACCTGATGGAGTTTGCATATAACAACAGCTACCATTCTAGTCTTGGAATGGCCCCATATGAAGCTCTATATGGCAGGAAGTGTAGATCACCAGTTTGTTGGTATGAGGTTGGTGAGAAGGAAATTCTTGGACCTGAGATAGTCGATATAACTACAGAGAAGATATCTGTGATCAGGGAACAGTTGAAAGCTGCACAGGACAGGCAGAAAAGTTATGCAGAGAGACGCCGTCGACCTCTTGAGTTTGAGGTTGGTGATGAGGTGTATCTGAAAGTTTCACTGTGGAAGGGAGTTCTAAGGTTTGGCAAGAAAGGCAAGTTCACCCCTAGGTTTATGGGCCCATATCCTATTGTTGAGAGGATTGGACCTGTAGCCTACATGTTAGATTTGCCGTCTGAGTTGGCAAATCTTCATGATGTGTTTCATGTGTCTATGCTGAAGAAGTGTCACCCCGGTACAGAGAAAATATTAGATTCAGATCTGGCACAGCTTAGGACAGATGTGTCCTACGTGGAAGGACCAGTGCAGATAGTCGATCACCGGATTAAGAAGCTTAAGAACCGTGAGATTCTGTTGGTGAAGGTTCTGTGGAGGAACCATAATCTTGAAGAAGCTACGTGGGAGCTTGAGTCGGAGATGCGTAGCAAGTTTCCTTTTCTCTTTTAGGAATTTCGGGATGAAATTCTTATAAGGGAGGGAGATTGTTACGACCCGCGTCGAGCTTAACCTGTAAGTATGCTGTTAAGCATGTGTTTTAGCTGCTTTGCTAAGTTGTAAGCTGGTTTTTTTTGTTAATAACGTTTAAAACGGATATGAGATGTGCGTAGTGTAAATCCTAGCCCTTATAACGTGTAGGATCTTGCGCTTGAGGCGTTTCTAGAGAAATCGTTCGAATCCGACCTTCGAGTCAAAAGTTGCATGTTTTTGGGCTTGTAGGGACCCGTTTGTAGTTTTTGGAAGTTCTTGGACTTAGCGTTTTGGTCCCTAAGTTTTCCTCCTTATATCTTCTTTCCCCCTTATCCGTTTCTTTCCAGAAACGAGAGAACGCATAAGCGTTCTTCTTCCTTCGCGTGAGAAAGAGAGAGAGAGAAAGAGAGCTGAGAAGGGAAAAGCATCTTGGAGCCCTGGAGTTGCTCAGGCCTGCAGCTGCGGCCTTCCTTCTTCCCTCCTTCCATCTTCTTCTCCATCAAATCGATCCAGCTAGCAGCAGGAGCTGCGGTTGCAAGGAGATAGCATGAAGATTAGGGTGCAAGAGCAGCCCTAGCTCGTCTTTCTTTCCCCCTCCAGCTAGTCCCTGGTGGTGTGCACCTTTTGCAAGTGATTTGCAACGCAAATCGAGGGTTTTGCCCGTTGATTCGAGTGAAATCGACATCTGCATGTCCATTTTTATTTTCTGTCTGTGAGCGGTTCGGCCGAGTTCGTGTTTTCGTCGGTCGAGTTCCTTGTTTAGGATTTCGAACAACGTTTTGGTCGGCCGAGTTTGGTCTTGAATCGGCCGAGTTTCTTTTGTAGGTAAACGAGCTGTGTTTCGATCGGCCGAGTTTCCCAGTGGATCGGCCGAGTTTCCTGCTGATCGGCCGAAGTTGGTCGGCCGAGTTTCAGAAACTGTGAAGTGATCGGCCGAGTTCCAGAGTGATCGGTCGAGTTTCAGAGTGTGAGTGGCAGTTCATTCAGAAATCATTATTTAACTCAATTTAAGTGCTTAATTGCTTTAGTATCAGTTGGTATAACTTCTAAACAGTTTAGCACATACAATAGTTTATTATAGATTCAATGGAACTTGAGATACGTAATATGATTGATGAAAAAGATGGAATTTCCTGTTTTACAGTTGCAATGCATATGCTGAATAAAGATGGTTGTTTAGCAATGAATTTGAATAAGTGGCATTGAGTCATGTTAAAAGATGACAAATGATATATATATGAGTTTTTAAGAGATGTTCAGAATGTGAAATAAGTATGAAATGTGATATTCCTGTTTAAGTATTTATATGATAATCAGTTAATAGACTTAGGTGCTCCAACACCGTAGAACCCCATTGCACGGTCTGTACCTTTGGGGTGAAATGACCGATCTAGCCCTGAGTCTAGATGGTCGGCGACCAGTGTTCAACAATAATCCGTGCGTGTGTCACGGTGGCACTGGAGTAATATAGGGGTTATTCAACAATAATCCGTGCGTGTGTCACGGTGGTAACCCAGACCCTCCGACTGTGCACTACAGGTTGCGGGAGGAGTCTAGAGCACTCAGAGTTAGTGCAGGGAGGCCCTTGAGTGCCTAAGAACTGCAGTGAGGCCCTTGAGAGCCTGAGAGTGCTGTGAGGCCCTTGAGAGCCTGAGAGTCCTGTGCAGACCTGGACGAGAAGTCAGACTTAGCATTTCCCGGGTGTGTCGCTAAGTCTTGTACGGTGGGATCGTAGTTCGCTACAGATCTTCATATGCAGAGTGCGCTGCATATGTTTGGGGCATAATAATATATAGGTGTAAACATATAGGATCACAGTAAGTTTAATATGTTAAGAGATTTGAACTTCTATGCCATTTCTCTATAATTGTTTATTTATTGCATAAAAATGAGATTGTTATCTATAGTTCTGTTATGTCAATAGAACTGTCCTGCTTAGTACTGTACTTATGCTTAATTTAAATTTTATATATCTGATGAGTTGTTTAGTGATAGCTAAGTGAAATGCTATTCATTGAGTGAGTAGGCTCATCCCTCTACTCAAACATTTTCAGGTCAGCATCAGCAACAGGAATCAGAAGGATCGTTTCATCCTAACGCCTAGTTTATAGAAGGTTTGTAGTTAGTCTAGTTAGAGGTCTCTTAGTCCTTTCCCCTCGATCCTTGGAACATGGTGTGGGTGAGAGAGAGTGCGTATGTGGAATGTGTATAAAGATGTAAATTACCTGTTATGTTTACCTTCTGTTAAACAATGTTACATGTTGTAAACTCTGTTTATGTTCTCTAGCCAGCTTAATAGAAATGCTTCTACAGTTTGTTTAGCTTTAGTTTACAGCTTAAATCTGGTTATCTTTTAAATGTCTTTAAAATGTTTTAAAGAGTGTAGAGAGGTTGGCTTGTGTGTAAATCCCATCCGTCACGCCCTAATTTTGTGGTTTGTGGTTAATGTGAGATTGGGGCGTGACAATGTTGGTGTAGTATTTAGTTGTCTATCTATTTAGACTTGTCTGTATTAATAGTTTTTTTAATTATGTGCATGTTTAGGGGTACACCAACCCCTTTGTTTAGTTACTGTTTAGGGGTACACCCCTGTGTGTAGATGTAAAAAGAGATTAATGAATGGAACTAAAAGTTGCTACATGAAACCCGTCCAACACATTATTTGTTGGCCTAGAAACCCGTCCAAGATTTACTCATTAGGAGTAAATCTTGGATAGTCCCCGGTTTGAGACTGTTTTTGAACACCTAATCTTGCTTAGGATGTTAGTGTATAATGTGTATTGGGTTTTCAAGAAAATTTCGGAAGCATTTCCCCGTTTGTTCTCTAAGTACATATGTACTTGGAGAACAACGGGGAAATGCTGCCGAAATTTTCTTGAAAACCCAATACACATTATACACTTACTAGTGAGATTAGGTGTTCAAGAATGGATAGGTGGTACACATTTATTATATATAATAATGACATCACATGTATTTGTTAACCCTAGACCCTAATCTTGTCCTAATATATACTTGTTTTCTCTTTGATCATAGAATGGATAGATCATGGATGTCCATTCGCAATCGCTGCACCCCAGAGTTTATTTCTGGTCTTGACCAGTTCATTAGATTTGCCGAGGAACATAGGAAAGAACCTGGAGATAGGTTCTACTGTCCATGTAGGAATTGCGGTAACAACTTGAAAGTCAACACTGGTGATGAAATCAAAACTCATGTCATGTGCAACAGGATTATACAAGGCTATACAGAATGGCACTGGCATGGAGAGATTTCAAACCCGAAACCAGTGGATGTCGATAGCAGTGCTTGTGTGGAAGAAGAAATTGCCTACGATGACATAGATGTGAATGAACTAGTTCCAGTAGACATCGTTGATGCGATGCTGGATAGTTGTGGGGTAGAGCACACTGATCCACCTCCCATTTTTAGAAACATTGTGCATGATGCTGAGATGTCGTTATACACAGGTTGTACTAAGTTTATGAAACCTAACGCCGTGTTGAGATTGTATAAGTTGAAAGCTAACAATAGATGGAGCGACAAAAGCTTCACGTCATTGCTGTCTTTGTTGAAAGAAATGCTTCCTGAAGGAAACGAGCTGCCAATCTCAACATACCAGGTAAAGAAATTGTTGTGCCCAATGGGAATGGATGCCAAGAAGATACACGCATGCCCTAATGATTGTGTATTATTTCTAAAGGACTATGCGGATTTGAAAGATTGTCCAAAATGTGGTGCGTCACGGTATAAATTGACGACTTCGGGGGAGTCCAAAACTGGTTCTCCTGCCAAGGTGATGTGGTATCTACCTATAATATCACGGTTTCAACGCTTGTTTTCCAATCCGATAGATGCGAAGAATTTGAGGTGGCATGCAGATGTTAAGAAAAATAATGATGGGATCCTATGACATGCGTCTAATTCCCCACAGTGGAAGAAGATTGATGTATTGTACCCTGAATTTGGTGAAGAAGTCAGGAATCTAAGACTTGGGCTTTGTACAGACGGGATGAATCTATACGGGACATTGAGCAGCCAACATAGCACTTGGCCAGTCATGCTTGTTATATACAATCTTCCTCCCTGGCTGTGTATGAAAAATAAGTATGTAATGCTGTCGTTGTTGATATCGGGCCCTAAACAACCTGGAAATGACATCGATGTTTATCTTGAACCTCTGATTGATGACTTAAAGAAACTCTGGGGTGAAGGTGTGATGACCTATGATGCTTCACGAAGAGAGACATTTCGTTTGCATGCTATGTTGTTTTGCACTATTAATGACTTTCCAGCATATGGGAATTTGTCTGGATATAGTGTCAAAGGAGCTAAAGCGTGTCCTATATGTGAAGAGAACACTGATTCAACAAGACTAAAACATGGCGGTAAGAATGTATATCTCGGTCATCGAAGGTTTCTTCTAAAATTCCATCTGTATCGTAGGAAGCGCAAAGCATTCAATGGATTGAATGAGGAACGCAGTGCACCTAAACCTATACCAGGGGAGGTTGTTTATGAAAGAGTAAAAGACTTTGTCAATGAATTTGGTAAGATCTCACAATGTACTACACGGAGTGACAATTCTTCATTCAAGAAGAAGTCAATATTTTGGGATCTTCCTTATTGGAGTTCTTTGACAGTCAGACATTGTATCGATATAATGCACGTTGAGAAAAATGTCTGTGATAGCATCATTGGTACTCTGTTAAATATACCAGGTAAGACTAAAGATGGGATAAAATCCAGACTGGACCTACGTGAAATGGGAATAAGGTCAGAATTAAAAGAATTACGTGAAATGGGTAATAAAAGAACATACTTACCTCCCGCTTGTTACACGTTGTCTAGAAAGGAGAAGAAAGCTTTTTGTGAATGCTTGGTAAATGTTAAGGTGCCACATGGTTACTCATCCAACATCCGTAGATTGGTATCAATGAAAGATCTGAAGTTGATAGGTCTTAAATCTCATGATTGTCACACTCTAATGCAACAAATATTGCCTGTGGCAATTCGATCTATATTTCCGAAGCATGTAAGGTTTGCAATCACCAGACTTTGTTTCTTTTTCAACAGTCTCTGCAGCAAAGTTATTGACCCTGAGACTCTTGATAATTTGCAAAGAGAAGTGGTTGTTACCCTATGTCAGCTTGATATGTATTTCCCTCCTTCGTTCTTTGATATCATGGTACATCTTGTTGTCCACTTGACTAGGGAAGTGAAAATCTTGGGACCGGTTTTCTTGCATTGGATGTATCCCTTTGAACGATACATGAGCGTTTTTAAAGGTGATGTTCGAAATCGTTATCGTCCTGAAGGGAGTATTATTGAAGGTTATGTGGCGAGAGAGGTTATGGATTTCTGCAATGACTTTCTCAGTGGTAATGACACTCCTGATAATGACAAGAATATTGACGAACTATTTGGCAAAGGAATTTTGGAATCACGTGTGAAAGTAATCAGCCGTGAGCAGTTGGAACAAGGTCATTTGTATATTTTACACAACATGGACGAAGTGAACGTTTATATCGAGGAACATACCAATTTCATCAAAAGACAATATCCTCGAGCCAATACAATGTGGCTTGCTAGAGAGCATAACAAGACTTTTATTAAGTGGTTTGAAGATAAAGTCTTACATCAACTATCTCAAACACCAGATGATATTACTGAAACTATCAAATGCCTCGCCTTTAAACCAAAGTTGACTGTTATGTCTTATGAAGGGTATGACATTAATGGATTCACATATTACACAAAGCGCCAAGATGATAAGAGTGTCGTCCAAAACAGTGGGGTCACCCTTCAAGCATCGACTATGTTTTTTACAAGTGCAAAGGATAAGAGTCCACGTGAAGCTAAAATGTCATATTACGGTGTCATTGAAGAGATATGGGAATTTGACTCATAGATTTCAAAATTCCGCTCTTCAAATGTAATTGGGTTGATAACACCAAAGGAGTTATAGTGGATGAATTGGGTTTCACTTTAGTGAACTTTGAAAAGATTGGCGAGAAGGCTGAACCATTCATATTGGCATCACAGGCGAAACAAGTATTTTATATCGATGATCCTACAAATGATAAATGGTCGGTTGTTCTTCATGGTAAAAGACAGTTCATTGAAGATCCTATAGATGAAGAAGAGTACTATGATAAATATGATGACTCCAGTCCATTCTCAGTTGGGTTGCCAACTCCACAAAATATTGAAGCTAATGATGACTTATATGTGCGCGGAGATCACAATGAAGGATTGTTAATTGATAAAAGATCACAATTTTAGAGGCATGCATGTTTATATTTTTTTTATTGAAGCTAAATGTTTACTTTTTTTAATATCAATATCATTTTCTGATTTGATGTTTCATTATCTTCTAGTTAATACAAATGCTAAACATTGTGGGAGGGTGATAAAGAACTATAGGACCAATCTCACCCGAGATTACATACCGATACTGAGAATAGGTTCTTGATTGATTCCAATTCTAGACATTGATCAGTATTTCACTAACTCTACACTAATAATTTTTGTTTGTATTCTCTTTGAAAAATAAATATAGGAAGAAGGAAGCCACACAATAATGGAACTACTTGGACCCCAAAGACTGGGAGGAGTTTGTTACCCAAAGAAAAACAGATGAATTCAAGGTATTAAGCGCCACTCCCAATTTAATTAATATACGTTTTTATGTATTCACCTATTCAAGATTAACCTTTATTGTTACTAACCAAATCAATGTGCAGCACACACAAGTGCTTCAGATTCATATAACAACATGACAGACTAACACTTATATAGTGCATAACAACAGCAGCTCTGAATTTACATACAACACTAGCTTAGTACATATATAGTGGGACTAAGGTGACGATCCCACCTGCTAAAATAGGTTACCGACAACTACATGTTACGACTGGGAGGTCGTGAATCAGCAACCGTATGCATTAGCAGGTGGATTTGTTTGTCCTCCTGCTAATGAATACGGTTGCTGAATCACGACTTCCCAGTCGTAACATGTAGTTGTCGGTAACCTGTTTTAGCAGGTGGGATCATCACCTTAGTCCCACTATATATGTACTAAGCTAGTGTTGTATGTAAATTTGACGCTGCTGTTGTTATGTACTATATATGTGTTAGTCTGTCATGTTGTATGGACATCGATTGTATTGCTCAGGTATTATATAGTCTCATTAGATAATATGAAATATATCAATCTTATTTATAGCTCATTAATTATATATATACATCATTCTCTTTACAGGTGTTTAAAGCTGACCCCACTACAGGAACGGACTTACCAGATGTACATGCTCCCTATACGATGGGAGAATTAAATGAAGTAAGAGAAGAATGGGCAACAACCATACAAATAGTGGGGGTTTTAAAATATAATTGGGATGTTGATAGCGAATAATGACTAAATAATTATATTTTGTAAATGAATTTCTGAATTATAATATATGTGTGAATGTTTCTACATGTCTAGATGTTTCTACATGTGTCTGAGTGAAAATGAATGAAAGTGTTGGTTGCTATATGAATGTTTCTACATGTGTGGATGTGAATGAATGGAACTACAGATTGCTAGCTACATGAATGTTTCTAAATGTGTGAAAATAAAATGGAACTGCAGGTTGTATTGCTAAATGCATGTGTGAATATTTTTGTTGTTAAATTTGCAGGTTTGTGGCCTGTTGTTGGCTGATATCAATAGATGTCGTAAAACCTACAGTTAACTGCAGGTTTCTCATCCTGCGACCAGCCACAGTAGGTCTGCAGACTGACAGAAAAAAAAACAATAGGCGTCGGTTATTTGTATAACACCGACACACAAAGTTATAGTGTCAGTTTTATATAAATAACCGACGCCTGTTTCCTGTGGAGCGAAGGTATATGGCGTCGGTTTATTATCTAATAACCGACACTGATAGTGGCCAAGATGGCACCCTTTCTGTGGCGCGAAGGTATATGGCGTCGGTTTATTATCTAATAACCGACGTTGATAGTGGCCAAGATGGCGCCCTTTCTGTGGCGCGAAGGTATATGGTGTCGGTTTATTATCTAATAACCGATGCCTATACCTTCGTGCCACAGGAAACATGCGCGATTTCGGTGGCGTGCGAAGAGTTTGGGCGTCGGTTTTGGAACCGACGCGTAATGGGTGAGCTTTTAGTGTCGCCCACATAGGTGTCGCTTAGAAACCGATACTAAATGCCTTAAATAACTGACACTAAAGGTAGGTTCTGTAGTAGTGGTTTTTTTATATATTTATACTTTCCTATTGTGTGTTAGCAAATGCTTAACTTTTCTACCTTTACAATATACATTATATATTTTCCTAGTAAACAAAAATAGATAATTTTTGCTACACAAGCCAAATAGTTATATATAGACCCCTCCCCATGATCTTCACACACATATAAATCATTTTACCAATATTACATGACTCCTAATCTTCTCCCTTATCTTCCTATTCATGTTCATTGAAAAATCCGTCAACGTCTTGTAATCTCATAAACTAATTCATATGGCTATTTTTTCTCAACCGATAGTGTTTCAAATCTTAGAACCCTTACTTGGATCAAAGTTTGGACTTTGAAAAGTTGACAAACGTCTTTGAGGTATGCTACCTCCCTATTAGTCATATTGAGCAATCACCTATATTTTCTAACTTTTGGCCTTTTGAAACATATACCTTACACAATTCCGTCTCTTCTAAGAATTTGATTCATGAGTGGTTCTTGCGATCTCCTCAACTTAATGCATATTTTTTTTGGACTTTAATGTATATTTTGATAATCTTTTACATGTGGGAATCCTATTTGTAGTATTTGATATCCTAACATTCTTGTGGTGGACTGGATATGATTAGATATATGTTTATGGGTCCTTTGACCCCATATTATAACTGTTTGGATGTTCTCATCCTGCTATTTCAGATTGACTAAACTTATTCTTATCTTTACATTTTGTGTGTGCATAAGTATACTAAGTTTATTTATTGTGGTAGTATATATGTATTTTCATAATATTTGAATGTGTGTATTTTATCCCGAGTGCGTGTATTCCACTCGCACATATACAAAGGGTGTGCGCATTCCGCCCAGGGTGTGCATTTTTAACCCAAATACTTATGCTTGAGATTTTATGGGTCTCATCCCTACATAAATAAAATTAGTCTAATTGTTTTACATAAACTAATTATGATTTGTTAACATTGTTATATGGTAAGAATTATTTCTGCTAATCATATCCTTTTAAGAAATGCCTCATTTATTGACTTTGTTATCATCATTTCAAAATTCATATTCTTTTTTATATCCACTTGGATAGTACTTTTCTTCTTCTATGGAAAGTCTTATTATATTTCATGTCCTTTCTCCCTCACATTGCTCAATCTATATTTCATTTCACATGCCAATTGCTATGCTCACAACATCATTTTGTTTTCTCTTATGGGGTATGCATAAACCCCAAGTGTAGGACATGGTAGACATGACAAGCATACGTGGACCTATCTTAAGGAGATGATGCTTGGGAAATAGACTTGAGATAGTTTAGATATCCCTATACTTAGATCCTTATGTTGTCACTTTCATGTAAACCCCAAGTGGGATAATATTATGTAACCTTGATATATTGAATATAGTCATGAAATATTATTCCACTAATATACATTGGTCTTGTATGCCACTATTTGAGAAATGAAAACTGTACACACATTCCAATATACCTTTTTAGTGTATTTGAAATAGATAGAATTATTCCTCAAATTAAGTAAGGAGTAGACCCCCTCTCGGCCCCACTCCTTGCAAACACACTTTTAAGCAACGGGATCTAAGAGGGGAGCCACTCATTACTCAATTTTAAGAGTAAACATCCACATGCCAAACACACCATCACTTCATGATTTGTTAATCCGAAGCATGTTTAGGGTCATAGGTGCCCAGAGTTAAGGTATGCATTTGAGTTACTCAATATGTGTGTATTACAATTTGACTAAGGTATAAGTACAACCTTGTTCAAATGAATGTTTGGTCCAAGGAAGAAAAAGTAACATCAAAAGGATTAACAATGTACTTGAAAAATTTCCAGTCTTCATCTACTCTCTAACTTAATGGAAATATAGTTGTATATTCTCATCAAAGATACCCATACATGTGAAATATCTCCAAGTTTGAATAATAATCGATGATGCAAAAATATAACATTGAGGATATATTCATCAGTTTGTTCCATCATTCCTCTATAACAAGACACAAATCACGTTTAAAGAGAATTGTAACTATATATTCTAATCATCATATCTGGCCAGAGTAGCCCATACGGTAAGAGCTCGGTAAGTCCCAATGAAGGACCTAGGTTCAAACCTAACCAAAGGCACTTTACGAATGACAATCCACGCTGATTTGATACAGAAGGGGAGAGGGTAACCAGACCACACCTTCTCATGTCTCGAGAGTTTACCATGTTGGGCTCACCCAAGATGGGTTCTCTCGGTCATAAAAAAATCTTAACATCATCAACGTACACAACTGTAAATCATCTATTCTAGAATTTACTATACTTACAAAAACAATATGATATATACGGGGGTGATTTATTTCAATATCCCTAAATTGGGTATGAATTGAGTGTCGAGCACAATAAACATGCATATTTCCACCAATTCAGAATAGGGATTCAAACCTTACATGGTTTAATGACCCTAATTCATCTGAGTTGGGACCTACATAGAATCCTCCAATTCTCAAACATGTTAAATCAAAATATTAAGGTATGAACTATCCATGGTTTTCTTCTAATGCTTCAAAATTTGGTTTATCATGTAAATATCTCTATTGATGTAGAGTGAATCAAAATTTTATTTTCGGATATGGTTGGCCCTATAATTTCTAAAGTCTGATGTGGTCCTAATCAAGTTAGGCTACATGGTACTTAGTTGCATACACATAATACCAACCCAACCATCTGAAATATGTATGGAGCAACACATTCTACATAAGAAAATACTTTTTCCCAACTGTTACTCTATTGACATAACCCAATAAAGGCTATGAATCAATCAAAAGATAAATGGACAATAAAGCCTCTCAAGATATGTGCAAATATAGAGTGATTATCTTTCGAATACTAGATGATTACTTTAATGGTGCATGTGTTTTGATCAACCTCGCCTTGCAAGATGCAAATGCAACATATTGGAAAAACAATGCACACGATTGAATGAATCAAGAAGATAATCATCCAAAAAATCCCAATTGGTCCAACACATACATAAACAACCATGTACAAGTTGCACACTCACAACAAGGACGTTTTTGAAGTTAATATTATCAAGCAATGAAACAACTTTCTTTCTTTATATGGTGTCAAACAACATCAACATCATTATAGTTACTCTGATCTCCATTGAAACACAATAGAACAAAGTAGATCCAACCATGCTAACATGGAATGGGTATCCTTACCTCGACCAAAAAACAAATATAAATGCAATGTATACAAATGCATAGTGCCATCGATACTACAATTCAAGATCATCATTAGAAATGGAGCAAGCAAATAAACGTGCATATGAGTGTCTAAAAACCATGACATTAGATTTGTATGTTGTTTGTGAAGTCTATACTCATCATGTCCATGGTCTTTCATGAGCTATCATCGAATTATATTCATACATTGCTTACAAGCGGGTCAACAAGTATGCCTTAACAAAGAACAAATATGAAGGACTTACAAATGCGTCCACCTTATACACCATCACACATGGAAATGCATTTTCTTATAGTCTTAGACCGCCAATAAAGTCACATGTACTCCAACAAAAAACTCCTCTTTAGCTATATTTTTTATTGATTATGATTATGTTCACCAAATTCATAAGTCTCTTGCTTCTATAGTATTGTGAATATTATCATTTGGTGAGTGAGTGCAACTAATTCCCTTCGCGTGTATACACAAGAGGATGGCATGCCTCTTGAGTTCTAGAAAAAAATAGATCCACCATGGTCAAACAAAATAGAGAACTCAACTAACCAAACAATAGATCTATATAGAGGAAGAGAGTGGAGGAACAAGATAGAAGGTATGTTGAAGTATTTTAGTCCCACACTCACCCCCAATAATGAGAGACCAATAAAAGTAATAACACCTTTACAAAATCCTAGACAATTCAAGTAAGACTTTAAACTCTATTATCACCAAATTACATCATAAACACAAACATTATATACATTCTTCGTTATGTAGTATACCCACTAACTTTATGGAGCAATCAAAATGAAGTAAACACACGATATCACTAGACGAAATGATGCCACTATAAATTGATGAGTTTAAGATGTATCATTGTATGTCCATTGATGAATGGTAACTACATCTATAATTTTAAAAACAATTCAGAACCTGTAATTTTATTTAATTGACTTTTTGGTGTGTTGACACAATTTTTATGGTGGACACCTTACATTACATCATCAACTGAACCAATATAAGTGAAATATTATACTAAGCCATACATTGATTTGCAACTAGTAATCATTTAATATAGTCTTGTTTAATTGGAGGAAAAATATTTATTTAGTGAATTTGAGAAAGCAAATTATCAGAGAGTAGGTACATGAACTGCTATTTCGAAACACTTATTTCCTATCTATCATCTTATAGAAGAGGCCACAGTTTAAGGACGTATATAATATAGAACGGTGGGGGTGAAATTAGTGGGAGGCCCAAGCAGTTCGGATCTGGCCCACTCCATTCAAATCGTTCCAACCAGAGGCCCTGTAGACTTTCTTTTCGGTACCCCACCAAAGCCTATATATAATACGAACCTCATGACAGGCACCAGCCCTAAAACCCTCCCTAAATTACCTCCCCCCGCGCTCGTGTTTCCTTCCCTCTCGAAAGCCCGGACGAACGCTAGACAAACAAACAATAAAAGTGATCGCTCCTGGTGATCCATCTAAGCAGCTTCGTCATCATCACTGATTTACCGGGTTGGAATCGGGAGCACGGGAGGCAGCAACCGGCGACGGCGACGGCGAACCAGAGGGAGGCGAGCCAGGTTGATCAGCGCTAGAAAACATTTGCAGCCTGCACAAGCAGGTGAACAACCCGACCCTCCTTTCCGTTCCCTTGAATCAGTTTGCTGCGGTATATTGTTGGTTGATGCTTCTATTCATATATCTTTGTCACAACCATGGCATTTCTTAGAGCTCGATTCAAGTAAGTTCGGATCTTGATATGCGTGCCTAGATACTTGTCATTAGTTATATTGACCAAGATCGCTTGTTCTGGTGCTAGGTTGAGCTGTTTGTTTGGTAACGATCACGACTGACCCCATAGGGCACATAATGACTCGAAAACTACATTCTTTCTGTGATTCTCCTTTTTCTTTTCTCCGGACGAGAGCTTTACTCTACAAACGGACTTCTGTAATAGTTAGTTTACTTGTAAAGGCAGTTCTTTCTCCCTTTCTATTTGTAATGTTTTTTGGATAGGCGACTCATCAGATAAATTAACTGCACGACTTTGAAATTTATAGCTTCATGTTCTTTCTGTCTCATGAATATGACTCTGTCTGAATTGCTTAATTCCTGTGTGAAATATAAAAAAAACAGGATATTGTGTGGCTTTCTTGATGCTTTGTTCTCTTCATGTGAATGATTAGAGAAAATGGAGGCTACAGTACCAATGGGAAATCTGTTAATGAACTGTGATGAACTGATTTGTAGTGGCATTTAGTCAGTAAAAAGGGGGTCAATGCAATACCCTGCATCCGAGTCACATATGTTTACCTCTTTTTTGGGTTGACCTCTGGTGTTTTAGAAACCTTGGATGGAGGACAGGTCAAAATATTCATTGGCTTTAAGATGGGTGGCTACATACATCGATTGTGGCAATATTGGGCAAGAGGATGTCGCAGTCCCTGCAGGTGAAAACATTGAGTTTTCTAGCAAGGGAACTGCCACATATAAGTGTAGATCTAGGAATACAACAGAACAAACAACAAACATCTCCTAGGAAGTTTTGTGATGCAACAATGAGCAGAGGAGCTCATTTCCATATATAATGATCACATAATATATGGTTCAGGACAGATTCAGAATGATTGACAAAATTTGATAAACCGAATTGGGTTTGGGTTCAAATCTATGTCCTATATGTTGTGAAGTGGGGCATTTGATGCAACTTTCCAATCATAGCATGCTAGAACCTTTATCTTTTCAAGTTGAAAATCTAGGTTGGATTGAGCTCTACATCATATGTTCACTGTGCCTTGACAAGCCTAATTCTACGTGTTAGTCCTTTTACCGATGCCTAGCATAAATCAACCATTAATTTAGGCAACACACATGAATAATTGCTTATATAGGACTAAGCACTTGTTAAAGCAAACTACATTTCATCATTGTCTTCTAAGCCTCAATCCCAAATATTGAGGTCTGCTACATGGACCCTCCTTGCCATTCAACTATGTTTTGCATAATTTTTTGATTGAGTTGTATTGACTTCAGATCTCTTCTTATGAGCTCCCCTCAAGTTAATTTGGGTTTCCCTCTTCCCTGTTTATTTGTGGTTGACAAAATAACCTTACTAGGGATTGGTGCATTTCCCATTTTGGATTGTACATGTCCAAGCCATCTAAGGTACTCTTGTGGTTATTTCTTATATAGTCATCTCTTGTGTGATCTTTTTGTGTCTTCTCTTAGCATGCTCATTTCAACTCACATCCATCGCGTGAGTACATTTTTGTTCCACAAACCAACATTTACTTTGATACAACACAGATGTGCGCGTCTTCTTAATAAATCCACCTTTAATCTCAGTGAAATCTTATGGTTGCATAATATTTGAATTGCAATCCATTTCATCCACCTCATTGTGATCTTGTGATACACCACTATCGAACTCCGCCTTCCTTATAAATATAAGCCCCAAGTAATAAAACTTATTGCATTTTGGGATTTGTATTACATCTAATATGGCTGCATTTCTTTTAAGACTCCTAGATTTAGTTGAGATTGTTATGCATATACTTTCATTTATTTTGATTGATCATAAAACCTTTTAGATTTTAGAGCGATTCTTCAAAATTCAAGTTTGTTATCAACTACATCTTTTGTTTCTTTAAATAACACAATATCATCAACAAAAAGCATACTCGTAGAGATTTCATCTTGAATATGCTTTGTCAGCTCATCCATAACTAAAAATAAAAGATAGGGACTCAGAGCCACTCGTTGATGTATGCCAAATGTTATAGGGAATCCTAATGTCTCACATCCTAGAGTCCTAACACTACCAGTTGAGCTATCGTCTCGTGATGGTTAGTGTTGGGATATAGTAGTGATGGGAGACCCAACGAGCTTGTTGCGGAGATGCAGAAGCAAACAAGCAACTACAAAGACAAGATTTATAGTGGTTCGTCAAATTTTCAAAGTGGGAGCCTACATCCATTGGTGGAGATGGTATTATTGATGGAGAGATTACGAAGATGATGATTACAAAAGAGAGAAGAAGAACCTAATCCCCTTATACACCCAAAAGCTAACCGTGGAAGAAGACAGTTGCTTGGAGAGGATCTCTTGAAGGCGTGAGACCCTAATGAAAGCCCTAGGTCCGTCCGTGGCTTCAGGTCTTTAAAAATGACGTCTCTTTGTTGCTCTTTATCTTTGGGACGACTTGGGGGGGGGTTACTTATAAGAATAGGACCCATAGCCAAAGTTTCAAAGTCATACGATTGTTTTCCAGCCACGTTTGTGGTCTGACTAGACTGTATAAGGTCCCTGACATGGACTTTATTTTCATTTCAGCAACATTTATGGTCCATTGCCAGATAAAGAATTGTCTGCCAGTGCTAGATCGTAAATACAAATACAGTCTAAGCTGGTTATATATCGTCTGATGTATGCCTGTAAATGCACCTGTAGGTGCCTAAAACACATCCCGACGATGCCGAGACTTGGTGTAGACGTCTAATTCATCAAAGAAGCTATTCTAGAGAGCTTATGACACTCTCTTAACAAACTCCACCTCGTCTTCAACTTGAAAATGATGGAAGTAGAAAAACACTTGCAATCTTCTCTAGAATCAGGAATTGAATAAGAATACCATCTCCTCCAGAAGCCCTACATGGTCAAATCTCAGGTTGAAAGAAGGCCAACTTTTTGAGCAAATCTCAAACTTAGCTAATGGAAGAGTCATCGTCATCATGTCAGCTAGATTCCTAAACATACCAATCTTCTTTATTTGAATCTTGCCTTCATATGTGACTTTTCTAATGAAGTGGTACTTGAAATCAATGTGCTTCATTCTGTCATGGAACATTTGATCTTTGCAAATGTTTATGACACTTTGACTGTCATGATGACAATGACTTTTTCTTGATCCATACCTAATTGATTCATCTAACCCTTGAGCCATAAAGCCTCCTTCATGGCTTCGATTGCCACCATGTACGCTGCTTCAGTAGTAGATAAAGCAATAGTACTTTGTAGAGTGTCTTTCCAACTAACAATTGTCAATCCCACTGCGAACATGTAACATGTGAGAGATCTCATCTTGTCGAGGTGGCCTGCATAAGGAGTCCACATACCCTATCGAGATGACATGGAACTCCATGAAAAACTAAACAAGTATTTGAAGTGCCCTTCAAATACCTCAAAATCCACTTAACTGCTT
Organism: Alisma plantago-aquatica; assembly: GCA_963693085.1. NCBI lineage: Eukaryota > Viridiplantae > Streptophyta > Magnoliopsida > Alismatales > Alismataceae > Alisma > Alisma plantago-aquatica. Next base: position 830,696,957 of record OY856409.1, read on the forward strand.
GCCAATGTGCCTTGCCATGATTAGGATGGCAATGGTGCAGATATGGTGTGATTTATGCCAAAATTATAACCACACCACAATTAAAAACCAAACGCAATATCCACTGCGGTGTTTGATATGAGAAACCATATCCAGAGTAGTTTTTTTCAAAACTGGTAAACAAAAATATAATCTTTTCCAACCACACATAGTTTCACATTTAAAGTTCAAACACCTATACATAGTTTCACATTTAAAGTTCAAACACCTACCGAATGATTTAAAAAGCGGGTGAAGCGGCCGCTTAAACGGCCAAGCACATGTCCCGTTGTAATTTCAACTGAGGCGGGCTTTGAAGCGTTTTGGACTGAGTGACCGCTTTTGCCTGCTTTTTGCCGCTTCATGCCGCTTTTTCAGCCCCACTTAAGCAATCGCTTCAGGGCGCTTCACGACAAGTATTTTTGGAGTGGCCCAATTACACGCCAAATATATAGAAAAATGAAAGCAATACTTTAACATTTATTCTTTACTTTGTTACTGCTGTTTGTACACTCTGTACAGCTAGACCATAGTGACAAGTCCGGGATTCGGCAACTTTTCGGTTGGCCGAAAAAAATTGGAATTCGGAAAAAATCGAAAAAAATCGTGAAAAAGTCGATATATTTCCGTCAACTAATCAGAAATAATCGAGAATAAGTCGGCTATATATATACATATATATACTTATCTATAATATATATACATATATGTATATATATAAATATATATACATATGTTTGTATATATACATACATATTAGATACACATGTAACTATTAAGGTCACTATACATACAATCTTTTTGAGTGAAAGAAGTAGGAAAAGAATTAAAGAATAGTTCAATAATAACAATTGACTGTTGGGAGAGTGGGGGGTTGGAGGTTTACTATATATTAGGAATTTTTTGTGTACATGGTTTGGTAAAAAAAGAGCAAACGAGTTAAAAGAGAAAAAATGTGAAAAAACATGAAAAGTCGCGAACAATCGTGAAAAATCTTATAAATCGCGAAAAATCGTGAAAAATTGTGAAAAATCGGCGATTGACGTATTAATCGTGGTGAATATTCAGGAGCCTATAAATTCGCAAAAAATCGCTGATTTTTTGTAAAATTTGGAGACTTTTGTTACTATGAGCTAGACTAGTACTTCGTACTGTCAAATTTGTATATGATATTACCATATATGTTTAATGTTCGTTATTACCGCTGAGACTCTAATAGTCTAACATTTAGTATACTTGAACAAAACCTTTGCACAACCATCTGTGGACTGTAACAAAATGATGTCGTAAAATATTGTTATATTGTCAAAATGTCAAATTATGTACTTAGTGTTGTAGTTTATTGTTCTTTACGATTTACTATGTATGATATTTGCATGTATGTTTAGTGTTGTTCATTACCACTGACAAATTAATAGTCAGCCATTTTGTATACTTGTCCAAAAACTTTGCACAACCATCTATAGTCTGTAACAAAATAAGGTAGTAAAATTTGTTATATTGTCTATTATGTACTATATCTAGTAGTTTATTGCTCTTTAGGATTTACTGAGTAATATCTAATTATCTTGATTCTACTATATTGTCATGGATTTTTGTTTATTACTGTTTAAATGTGCATGTATTTATATTATGTTGAAGACTACCTTACTTAGTCAACAATATTTGTACAGAGTACTAGTAGCAGATTACTACTACCTACTATTTTTTTTTTACGAAATGATAATTTCTAAGACCAACTGTTGAAACAATATTAAGTACATAGTACTAGTATGATACTTGATTGTTGAGCGAGGACTATGCGGTTTTATGATGTTTGAGTGTTTTTAGCCTGTGACAATTTACTTTTGTAAATAGGACCCTTTTTCATATGTGAAAGTCATTCTGATGCAATGAAATATCATTTAGATGCTTGATTAATGATATGTTAGCAGTATGGCAGTCACTCAATTTTTCTACATTTTTAAAAACAATTCAGACCGCTTTTTCAAAAAGCACCCGCTTTAGTCTGCTTTAAAGCCCGCTTTCCGCTTCCCGCTTTGAATGGGTCAATCCGCACGCTTCCCGCTTCGCGCTTTCCAGAACCTAACACCTACCTCTTCTAAATCATTTTAAGTCCCCCACTAATATACATCTTTCTTTTTTCAAACAACATTATTCTGTTTAAAATGACTCCTTAACTCTCTCTCCCCTATTAAGCCGTCCTCTTCATTTTAAGCATCTAAGATATGTTTTTTCTTCTATATATATCTTTGTAATGAGAGAAAAATAAAATAAGATTTAGAATTATATGTAATGCTATATTTTCTAAGAGAGAGGGGGAAGTCAAAACTATTGGTATAGGAGGGTGGTAAATATTTGAATTGATTATGGAGAAAGATGACTAGTAATTATGGATGTAGTCATAGTTTAAAACTTTGACAAAATTGTCATAATTTTGCCAATCATTTCCATACTGATGGCAATAGGGTATCAAAATGCCCTGGCTATCAATTTTTTTTTCTTTCTTTTTAGTGTACTATGTACTACCTAGAGCATATATATTTTTTTTTCACACTTTTGTGTCTTTAAGTATATATATCGTGCTCGGAAACTATAATGCCTTAATTCATCGGTGTCACCATTGAAACTTGTCATCAAAATTTGACATTTGAAATCCTCTTGAAAAAGTTTAGAGTTCTTCATTCACACATGAGAAGACCCCACCCCCACATATCCAATATGAAATATCATTGCATATTTGAGTAGATCTACACTAGTAGCTAATTTTGGTAGAATTTCATAAATTAATTCGTTAATTTTGCCTTCAAAACGTCAGAACGCATTTGTGAAAGTTTATCAAAATTACGGTAGTATTATGTTTCTATGGCAATCAGAGCAATATCAAAATCAAACATTTTCTTCCTTGGATTTTGTTATCTATTCCCGACTCTCTGTTTCTCACTTTTATGTCTTCCCATATTCTTTTCACCTTTGTTTACTTTTCTTAATTTGATTTTATATTCACTAATAACTACGTTTCTCACTCAAATAATAGTTCACTTATAGTAATAAACCTTAATTATCTATCTCCCCTTTTCGAAATGTTGCATGTTTCTATTCAAGATATGCATGAAACAAGTCAAGAAAACTTTTCAAAAATGTATCCAACATGGTTGCAAAATGTCTCTCATCCCAACGTGTTTTATTCATTTTTTTCTTATTTTTAATATTATTTTAGTAAAAAAATTGTGATTTTAAAAAAAATGCCTTCACAGAAGCGCGGAGAACAAATTGGGCTGGCAACCCTTTAAACAACAACCATTTATCACCATACTTGTCAAGGCAACAAGGCGATACGACCTTCAGGGGGAGAACCTTGCGACTAGTCGTGATTAAGCGTCGCTTAGGCGGATTTAAAAAAACTAAAATATAAGTACATTTAACTTGTAGGTATACATATATTTAATTATTTTTAGAAATTTTTTCGCTTCATATACATTTATTTTACAATTATATTTGTAAGTACATAAACATATGTTTAACCCAATGACATACATATGTATTTTGAGCATGAAAAATTACATTTTCTAAGAAAGTTTACCTGGCATTGCCAAAACAAGAAGACAATTCCAACTAATGTAAGAGATTGAGATTTAGTACATAAATAAAGATTAATGTATTGCTAAGTATTGACTATCTTTAATAATATAGCCATTAAACAAAAACTGAATTCAAGGCAACAATGCAAAATATGAAATTTAGGGATATCTATTAACAAAAATAATTATAATAAAAAATGATATCTGGCACATAACAATCACAAGAGTGCACGGTTCAAATACTAGGACACATAAATAGACCATTGAAAATCATGAATATGAAAAAAATGCAAAAATAACATATGCTGCAAATTAGGCAAAGCGTAGGGCAAAGCACACTCCCATGGGGCGCCTTGCCGCTTAGGCACGCCTGGGCGACCGCCTTAACAAATATGTTTAGCACCATTATACAATTGACTATATAAGTTTGTGAAAATACATATAAATATGAAGTGTTATATACGTAAAAGTAAAATATGTTTGGTAATATTTTCATGTGCTAGGAGCACATGTATGCTTACTAGTTGTACCAAGAGGACAACCTATGTGTGTATTAATTGCAAAAAATTGAAAGTTCCTACTTCTCTATACATAAAATGCTATTTAAAGAAGAAGATCTAGTAATCTTTGTGAGAACCACAATAAATACTTTGATTAGGATAATTCTCTTATTTATATATATTTAAAATAAATAAACCATGTGCAATATTTATCCATGGTTATTTTCTCCATAACCATAACCGCACGGTCCGCACCACACTACTATAGTTTTAAAAACTTAAAACCATATCCCCACCATAACCATTTGATACAATTATGCGGTGTAAATTGCTCAGTTATCCACATAATTTTTTTTCTTCACATAATTATTGCCATCCCTAGCTAGGATTGGCCATGTAACGACTAACCACACTGATTGCATAAGCGATGTCTAATCTAGTGCAAACCATAGCATACACGATGCTACTAATGGCATTGGAATAAGGTACATGCACCATCTTTTCTTCATAAGATTGTGAAGATTGCAAAGCCAATAAGTTGAAGTGAGCGACCAACGGAGTTGAAACAAGCTTTGCATGTAACATGTGGAACATGTGAAGAACCTTTTGATGTACTTCTCCTATGTCAGGATAAAACTTCTATCTTTCTGGTTTTGAATCTCCATGCCTAGAATCTTCTTAGCTTCACCTAGATTTTTTATATAAAATTCTCCACCTAGAAGAGATTTTACCATGTCAATCTCAGATGTGTGTCTAGAAGAGATCAATATATCAACGAGCTACAATAATAGGTAAACCAAGGAATTGTCATCCAACTTTTTGTAGTAGACATAAGCGTCGTAGCTACTACTGGAAAATCTATTGTGCATCTTGAAAGAGTCAAATTTCTTTTATCATTTCTAGGAGACTGCTTCATCCCATAGACTGACCTCTTAAGCAAGCACACATTGTTATCTTTGTCTTCAAAACCCTCTAGTTGTTGCATGTAGATCTTTTCTTCTAGTTCACTATGTAGAAAAATTGTCTTTACGTCTAGCTGCTGCAACTCTAGGTCTTTAATGGCTACTAAAGAAAGAAACACCTGTATGGAACAAAGCTTGACGATAGGTGGGAGGACTTCATTAAAATCAATGCCTCCATTTCGACTATAGTCCTTTGCAACCTAGTGTGTCTTGTAACTGTCACCTTCAATCTTCTTATAGACCCACTTGCAATTCACATTCTTACCCTAAGGGGGTACCACTGACTCCCAAGTTTGATTCTTGTAAAGGGATTCCACCTCTTCCTTTATTGCAACAATCCACTACGAAGCGTCATGAGCTACAACGATTTCACGAAAATTGGTGACTCATCACTAGTAACCACATCAACGACGTTGGAAAGGGCATATGCGACCATGGACTCACAAAGCCATATCGTTGGGGTGGTTCAACGTTCTGTTTGCCTTTGCCTTTGGCTACACTGTAAGAATTTTTTGGAGTCTCCTCTTTGTCTTTAGTAGACACTGAATCATCTGGCATAGAAGAGGGACCTTGTTCATAAACCTGTGAGCTACCATCTTCTTTCGTCTCCACCTGCTGTTAGATGCCCTGTAGAGAGCCTGTAGGTGAGCTATTTGTGTCTTTCATAGTAGACACAATGGCAGATTCGTGAAAAGTAATGTTGTGCTCTTTATAACATGTGGTGAAGAAGGATCCTTGCACTAAAGACGCTATACTTTCACCCCAGAAGCATAACCAAATAATACACATTTATAGCTCTCAGTTGTAAGTTGCCAACATCACAATGTGCATAAGTACGATAATTGAATATACACATTTGAATAATCAATAGGTTTACCAGACCAAGCTGCTTCAGGAGTCCTGAAATTGATAGAAGATGATGGAGAACGGTTCACCAAATAACATGAAGCTAATATAGCTTAAGCGCAGAAAGATTTATCCAAGTCCGCGTCGAGAAGCATGCATTTGACGTTTTCCAACAACGTTATGTTTATTCTTTCTTCTGCACTGTTTGTTGGGGAGTGTGACACATTGAACGATGTCTTTCGATCCCACGATCACTACATGATTTATTTTACCCTGAGAATAGAACTCCAAGCCGTTATCATTCTGGAAAGTCTTTATGCTCTTATCGGTTTGATTCTCAACATGAGCCTTACTGCTTGAAAGTAGAGAACGTCTCATCCTTGATCTTGAGAAAATAAACCTAGACCTCATGCAATCATCAATGAAGGTCATCATGTACTTAGCAACACCACTTTTGGAAGGAACACGACAAGGGCCCCATAGATCAGAGTGAACATGATCTAGAGCATCCTTAGAAGAATGAATTGCCATGACAAAGCTATTGTGTTTGGCCTTCCCCATAACACAATGCTCACAAAATTTAACTTTCCTATGGTTTCGCCACACAACAACCCTCTCTTTCTCAGAAGCATCGTCCCTTTCTCAAACATGTGTTCCAGGCGCAATGCCAGAGCCTTGTGGTGTCTGCCGATGAAGTAACCATTGCGGAGTTTGAGATAGTGGAACCTTCGCAACATGTACAATTTGTGTGAATATCTCACCGCCTTTATGAGGACCCGATCAACTTTAAGAATATCAATACCTTCGTTTTCTCTGGCGAACTTGCAACCCTTGTCTTCTAGTGTGCCTAATGAGATGAGATTCTTCTTCAACCCAACAACATGTCAGACGTTTGTCAATGTTCCGACTTCACCATTATACATTTTGATCTTTATTGTGCCAATACCAATCGTCTTACAAGGACGATCATCACCCATAAGGATGTCTCCACCTTGATGCGACTCATGAAGTATGGAAAAAATCCTTACGCTCGATCATGTGGTACGTGCATGTTGAATCAAGAACCCAATCCTTGTAGTGATAGGACGACGATGAAGCAAGAACGTAGCCGTCGCCTTCGAAACCTCCATGATCCACCTTTGCATGAGCGGCAATAGCATTAGATTTCTCATGCTTTTGCTTGTTTGGCCACTTGTAGCATTCATTCTAGATATGACCTGTCTTCTTGTAATAGTTGCATCTTTTTGATTGATGTGACTTTGACTTGTTCTTCTTTTTCTTTGGACTTTTAGGTTCTATGTCACATGGACACTCTCTTCCTTTAGCGGCCAATGCTTCACCCGCTACTTTCAATAAAATACAATCCCTCTCTAATTTCTGTCGAGATGTCAAGGTTGTTTTGACTTCATGGAGTGAGATAGTCTTTGACTTCTGGAATGTCACCATATCCCAAAGATTATTCTTATAGGACGGTGGAAGGGTACAGAGCAACAAAATTGCTTGATCCTTGTCTTCTATCTTCACATTGTTCTACCCGAGGTCGTGGATGATTTCATTGAACTCATTAAAAAAAGCCGTCAAGGAAACCCCCTTCTTCCATGCAAAGCATGACAATGCGCTTCATTAGCGCAAGTTCGTTGGTGATGGACTTCTTCCTATAAAGCATGGAACTAAACTTCGGCGAAGTTGGGCGAAGTTTCGCTGAAACTTCAAACTTCGGGCCTAGGCGAAGTCGAATCCTCAATACTTCTGCTTCGTCTAAACTTCGGGGCGAAGTTTTCCTGATTTTGTCGAAGTTAGTTTTTTTGTATGTATTTTCGTCTCAACCTCTCCGAAGTTGTCGAAGTTTCCTCGAAGTTGGCGAAGTTGGGGCGAAATTGAGACGACCCAGAACATTAATTCTAACTAGTGCACTAACGACCATATAATACATAAGTGTTGCCTCCAACCCTCTTCACAACTTCTAATATCAACTCCTATGTTTGTTGCTGCCACTCTTTCCTAGAGAGGGTCTTAGTAACTACTATTTGGTTGTATATTTGTGTATAATGCATATGTTCAACACTTGAACTGTATTAGTATGTGTATTGCATGTTTGACCATTGCAGGCGCACATCATATTATCAACCTACTTAGGGCTAAAGACTCATGAATCGTGTATTTTTGTTAAATTAGCAATTATAAGAGAGAGGTATAACATAATTAGAAGTTTTCAATCAAAGTTTCCTTCAAATTCACATCATTTTCTTCAAAAATTGGCATCAAAGTTTGTTGAAGTTTGCGTCTAAACTTCCTCGAAGTTTCCACAAACTTCCACTTCCACTCCTGGCAAAGTCGACACAAAATCGAAGTCCTGCACCATGCTATAAAGTGCTTCAAGTTAATCCCAAACTTCTTTGGCGGTCTTTTAGATGGACGACCTCACGGAGGCTTCATCCTCCAAGCAGAGAAAGATGCATGTACGATCCATTTGGTCAATCCCCTATCACTAATCATCCATCATGAATTCCGATTTCTTTTCCTTTTCGAAAAGAGCTTTGTGGACTCCTTGCGTGAGGTAAGATTCACACTTTGACTTGCCAGAGAAAGAAGCTCTTCAAGTGACCGAACTTCTCGATGTTGTACTTCAACGTCGTGGTAGAGACCTGGTGGTAGAAATTGCTCTGATACCACGTGTTTGGATATGTTGGTAATGGGAGACCCGAACAACAAGGCCCAACAAGCTTGTTGCGGAGATGCAGAAGCGTGAGATCGAGCAATCTAATCCAAATATGTACGACGAAGATGAATTGCGGAGCAAACAAGCAACTACAAAGACAAGATTTATAGTGGTTCTATAAATTCCCCTTGTCGGAGGAGCCTACATCCACTGGCAGACATGATATTATTGATGGAGAGATTACAAAGATATTACAAAGATGATGATTACATAATAGAGAAGAATATCCCAATCCCCTTTTACACTCAAAAGCCAACCATAGAAGAAGACAATTGCTTGGAGAGGAGCTCTTGGAGGCGTGAAACCTTAAGGGAAGCCCTATGTCTGTCCGTGGCTTTAGGTCTTCAAAAAGACGCCTCTTGATGTCTCTTCGTTGCTCTTCATCCTTGGGACGAGTTGGGGGGTCTATTTATAAAATAGGACCCACAGTCAAAGTCCCAAAGTTGCATAGTTGTCTTCTAGCCGCATTTACGACCCGATTAGACTGTATACAGTCCCTAACATGGACTATATTTTCATTTCAGCAACATTTACGGTCCAGCTGGACCGTAAATACAAATTCAATCCAGACAGACTATACATGGTCTGATGTATGACTATAGATGCACCTGTAGGTGCCTAAAACACATTCTGACAAACGCCGAGGTTTGGTGTAGACGTTCTGTTCGTCAAAGAAGTTTTTCTAGAGAGTTTAAGACACTCTCAATAGTTAGATATATGAGTTTCCCAACCACGTGTTCATGTATGGACTTGTACTACAGCCCCTTGATACTCACTCTATAAGTTACAAAATCGGTCCATGCGAGAGTCATCTCCTTGGCACCCTAGCACACATATCTCTTCTGGGAGATCTAGGATATCTTTACTTTGAAACTTTGATACCACAACTTTACTATGTGCTACTTCTATCCCAAGCAAATCAAAAGTGCCTTAGTAAATGCTTCTTTCCATTTCCACTACTCAGTTGCATCAATGCTTGATAGAATAATGTTGTGATAATGTACACTCAGATTGACCACCTCGTCCTTGATAGTCTTCTCTCTTCTCAACCTCCACTTTGAACAGAGAATCTCTCACCTCATAGCAACACATGGGCTTATAATTCTTTCCACACCACCCAATAGCCAAGCACATTGACATCAAGAAATTGTTGCAAAATTGCATTTGTTGAAAAGTGTGAGGAGACTCAATTGTGTTAATATTAGATGGCAACCCTGTCCTATATATAAGAGAAAGGGGGGAAACATTACAAACTTGGGACTCGAGTAAAGCTAAATAGGCCGAGACACTTAAGCCCATATACAAATTAACCTATTAACTAAATAGGCTAATAATACTTTCTAACACTCCCCCTCAAGCTGGAGCATGGGTGAAACACATGTTCGAGCTTGGATTTATAGGGCTCAATTAGACGATAAAAATGTCACTCCCCATAAAAAAATTGTCGCTCCCCCTTAAACACAACTCCCCAACTAAAAACATAAGATGATACATCTTTTGAGTTGTGTTCTGTAGGCTAGAAATACTTGAGATTTGGAGAAGGTCTTTTGAAGTGTATCTATAATGAAGAACATCTGATAAATGGAATCCAAATGCCACAACAAAAAGTCACCACCATCAATCTGGAGCAGACAATCAAAAGCACCACAACGATGCCATCTTCATTGAAGAGGAATGTGTGAGTGGTATAAGCATAGCCAACACATCCCACATACATAACATAAGACGAATGGGGACGCACTATGTCGATGTAGCAATAGAGGTATCTTCAAATCGTTTGAGAAGTGTAGCCAACTGGAATTAGCATAGAGACCACAAACGTACATAATGTTGCATGAACAAAAACTCAAAGAGGTGTTGATGACTACCATACTGGTTCTATAAATCTGGCGTATGAACCTTGCAGGGTTAGATAGGAATGAAGGGCACCATCAATGAGAAACCCAAGTAGATTAGTAGAAGAGCCATGTCAACAGATGCAACTCGGCAAGGACATAACTAAGGTAGCTCGGTGAAGATAAAAATCTGGATGAATCATCAACCTTGCAGATACAAAATTTGCATGCTAGAAATTGACGAGCTTCTGAGAAGTCTGATGTGAAGAAGCAACCATCCGTCTCATGAGAATGCGGCGAGAATCATTAATGGAAACATCATTAACACTAGAGGAAACAAGAGGCTGGGATAAGCGCATCAAGCTTGTTTTGACGTACATAATGCGGTACAAATGCGAAAAGCTTTGTGTCAATGCTGCAATGGAGATCCTTCAACGCCATCTTAAAGCGGTGGCCAAGTAGAATTAGCGCTAATACCCAACCCACATGTAAAGTGATGCTCAGTGGGAATGACGCACTACCATGGTATTAAAAAAACCCGCTTGGAGGCTCTCGAGGCTTATGACTCGAGGCGAGGCTATCCCATTTAAGGCACGAGGCTTACGCCTCGCCTCACTATGTCTGAGACTTGTCTCATAGCACTGAGGCTCTAAGGCTTTGTTGAGATGTAAGGCTCGATTCTGGATGATGATGTGTTATGTTACCACCGAATTGTCTACTAATAGGATTGCTGCAAACCTTTATCCAAAAAATATTATTCAAAGTTATAGTAGTTAATTATAATTCATCTATTACTGAAAATTTTAATTATCATTCTCTGAGTGACGTCTTTCAATCTTCATTGCTAGATTTATCTTTGTTTGCCACCTTATTTATTGTATTGGCAAATTTCATCTCATTTCAAATTTTATTTCCCTTTTTCTTTATTAATTACATATTTTGATCTAGTAGTATAATTAAATGATATCTTATCATTTTCTACGTATATTCTTCAGTATTATGGTGGTCTTTAATTTCTTTTCATCCTTATGAAGTTTCTTAAATAATTTCCATTTTGTTTTAGTATTGTTTGTATACACATATTTATGTTAGATACATGCAAATACATAAAATATATGTAACGTATATCAATATATATACAAATATGTACATACATGTATAATTTTATTTATTAAGACCACCTCATGCATATTTTGAGGGTTACGCCTCAAATGCCTGAGGCTTACACCTCGCCTCATTGAGACCAAAACGCCTTGTTACGCCTCACACACTTTATAACCTTGCGCGCCACAAAGACACCAAAAGAGCATATTTGCTGAAGAATATTGTCAAATAATAAAAGAAGTCAAATAATAAAAGAAAGCAAATCGTTGTATTAGATAGGAGAAACCCTGCTCCTATAAATAGGAGAACAGGGAAACGTACATGACATAAGACAACCCTAATGGGCCAAGACACAGTGAGGCCCATATTACAAGGACAATATAAATAACTAATAAACGGACTCTCTAACAAATATGAAGCTCCATGAAGATAATAACCTGGAATATTATAGATCATCTGTCCTTGTATTCTCTCTCTCATGCTCTCCTCATACTCTCTCCTCTATATCCCTCCCGCATGTCGACTACTAATAGAATGAGTGGGTTTTGTGGAAAAAAGACATATGTCCCCATACGTAGAAAGAGAAGCGCACACGAGTGATGGGAGAGCAAAAAATGAAAACTTAAAGCGAGAGGTGTAGTATGTAGAGAAGAGAAACTGATAACTGGAGTCAATATGCAATGCAACCTGATTATAGAGATCTAGACAGAAAAGCAAATGAATTTTTCATGACCCGAAAAGAAGGTACATACGAGGTCAAAAAAAGGATCTGATTAGCATTAGGTTTGAAGGAGAGAAAGAACTTTGGAGGACGTCATAGCTTGAACTGAAATGGAAGTAGACAATGTTCTTTGAAAATGCCGTATGGAACTCTAACACGGTGTGTAAATCTTTTGGTCGAAGATGACAATCTTCCATCGACACGCTGCGTGAAGACCCGACACGCCGTGTAGGATGTTGAAGACGTAAAACAAAATTCTATCAACTCGTCGTGTTGAAATCAGATTTGTCGTGTAGGATGTTGAAGGCGTGAAATGTACTTCCGTCGACACGTCGTGTTGAAATTGAACACACTGTGTAACTTTCGATATGAACAAAACCTAGTGTTGTGGGATGATTTTTGGACTGCAACACACCGTGTCGGTCAGACAACATGCCATGTTGGATGCTGCTGACGCACAATCTGGCCGGAAAATTGGTATTGTCAAGGAGAAAACCTCGGGAAGACGCATCGAGGGGTGACATGAATTAGCACTATCACTTGTAACAATGGATCATGCAAATTCAATGCAACAAAAGTCCTTTGCTAGACCACAACCAATCTGGACGTAAATTAGCACCCTCGAGGGAAAGATGTCCTGGGAAGTGGTCGAGTGGTGGCTGCTGCTCCTTGCAGTGGATGATGTCGCTGCTCTTGGCGGTGGCTGGCGCCGCCATTCCTTGCTGGGGTCAGCGTGTCTGCTTCAGTGGCCGACACGATTTCTTGGTTGACGATACTTGATCGGGTTCAAGTAGACATTGGAGATCCTTGGGGCGAACGATGGTAGATGATGGCTGGGGTGAACATCACCTGCACATAATCGGGAAGGCAACCTCGAGGAAGAGGTGACATGACTCGAGGGTGACGACCACGAGGGAGACATGATGTCTTGGTTGACGATACTTGGTCGGGTTCAAGTAGACATTGGAGATCCTTGGGGCGAACGATGGTAGATGATGGATGGGGTGAACATCACCTGCACATAATCGGGAAGACAACCTCAATGGAGGCTGGGAGGATACCTGGTAGGCGGCCGACCTAAGCCATGAAGAGACGGTGGCCGCCTGTGGGTTGAGACTCTCTCTTTTGCTCTCTAGGGTTAGGTTAAGTGTCTGGTACCATGTTGAAAAGTGAGGGAAACCCACTTGTGTTAAAATTAGATGGCACATCCCTATCCTATATATAGGAAAAAGGGGGGGCATAACAAACTTGGGACTTAAGTAAAGCTAAATGGGCTGAGCACTTAGGCCCATATACAAATTAACCTATTAACTAAATAGGCTAATAATACTTTCTAACAACTTTGAAAGAAATTCTAAGTCAACAACCAACTTAGCAACATATTAATTCACCCATTCTCTTTGTTTCTTGTCTTTAGACTCCTTTATGCCTACTTGGTGCATTGAGGAATTTGAGCTAGGAGTTGTTTCTTATCTCATTTACCTTAGCTCTCACCATGCCAACTTTTTAGAGCACAATTGCTACACCTTTTGACTTTTCATCCTTGTTCTTATTTTGCTTCTTCCTCCACATCTCCCCATGTTCTGCCTGTCTCCTTAATGTCATTGTCAACTTTGGGCCTTGATGAGACATTACTTTTTTTATGAGCTAAGTGTTCCATTAGGCGATTCATCCCCCTTGATCTCCTTCTTGAACAGTGAACAAACAACCCAATTGGAGTTTCTTTTATCTTTGAGGTAGCCATATTCATGCTGGATCAGTTGATCTAAGGCAGAATTAGCGCTACTAGGGTGTCTTATGATTGGGTGGGTGTATGTCCCTATTAGGGCTAACCCTAGACTCTCCATGATAGCGCCAGACACAATAAATAAAAAAAATCACCCAAACAAATAAACAAACAAACACAATACACAATCACATATGACTTTCGATAATGGCAATTGCGAGTTGACAATCAAACAATCTAACAAACAATATAGAGAAATATAACTAATTAAACACTACTGAGGATGAGGATTAAGACTAAAATGTATGCAAGTGAGGATGAAGTTTTAGACAAAAATGTACTATTTGTGAAATATATATAAATGAATGAAAATACATAATTTTGACGGTTAAATATATAAATAAAATATACGAACACTTTGTGGATGATGGCAATTTCCAATTGGCATTCAAACAAACTAGCACATAATATTGAGAGATATATTAACAAGCATTATTGTAACTAATGCTCTTATACAAATAGTAGTATTGACAAAATGTCTGAGAAGAGGAAATTGGAGAAAACAAGAAGAGAAGGCGAAATATGTGAAGAGTGGGCAAGGGGATGCGACTGTGATGTAGGTGACAAAATTTTTAGTGTTGACAAACGAATGCTGATAGGAAATGGGAGGAAAAACATGGTGGGATTAAGGGACTAAGGTGTCTTGTGATTGGGTGTCAGTCCCTACTAGGATCGATCCAATACTTCCCATGATTGCACTGGAGACAATAAACAAAAAAACATCAAACAAACAAACACAATACACAATCACATATGACTATGGATGATGGAAATTGCTAGTTGGCAATCAAACAAACTAACAAGCAATAAAGAGAAATGAAATTAGTTGAACAACACATCCTATGGTGTATTCAATTAAGGATGGGGATTAAGACTAAAATGTATGATTTATGAAATATATTATAATTAGTGAAAATACATAATGACGATAGTCAAATATCATCATCATCTAAGACTCAATCCCAACCATGTCTGGGTCGGCTACATGGATCCTTCTTTTCCAGTCAGCCCTGTTATGGGTCATACTCTGGTCAAGATGTAAGGATTCAAAATCTCTCTTTATAAGCTCTTCCCAAGTTAGGTCTGCCCCTGCTTCTTTTAATTGTGTTTGACTCAATAGCTTTGCTTTTAAATAGGTGCATTTGTTGGTCTGTGCTGCACATGTTCATACCATCTTAAACGACCCTCACACAACTTGTCCTCAATGCTCACCACCCCCATACTATGTTTCTGATATAGTCATTCCTTAAATGATCTTTTCTTGTATTCCCACACATCCATCTCATCATACACATTTCAGCCACATTCATCTTGTTGAGACCTTTTTTCTTCACTGCCCAACATTCACTCCCATATAGCATGGCTGGCCGTATAGCTGTTCTATAAAACTTGGTTTTTAATCTGAGAGGAATGTTCTGGTCACATACTACTCCAGTTGCACTCCTCCACTTCACCATCACGATGTGATCTTGTGGCAAACATTATCTTGAACGCTGCCCCCCTTTCAATAATAGAATCCAAGTAATAAAACTTATCACAAATAGGTACATCCATTCCATCCAACTTGACCCCACCATTCACGATTCTAGATTGGCGAAAATTGCAATGCATGCATATATTCAGTTTTTCATGGAAACAAAAATATTTAAACTATATGGTTACATTCCTTTGTCCAACAAGTAATCTTTGACTACCAACAAAAACCAAATTCTTAGTTATGCTTAAATATATCAATAAATCTACAAAAATGCTTCAATTAAACTCAGTTCTCTTGAACACTTTTCCAATTACTTCGAATCTCATCATTTCCAATTAGAGTGTCATATATGTTTGAAAGATCATTGAAATGATGAAATGGGGTAAAGAGTAACATTAGATACAAATAACGACACAAAGGTAATTGATTAACTAATGTAGGAAATTTCACTTCATCACAAGACCCCCGCTACATATCTAATATGAAATATTATTGCATATTTAAGTGTATCTTGGCGTTGAGATCATCCTTGTAAATTTTCATGATTTCATTTGCTCATTTGTGTCGGAATCGTGAAGAAAGTACATATCAAACTTTTGTTGAAATTTATGTAAATTTTTGTTTACGGGCCATCGAAAATGGAGTAAAACACGAACATTTATTTCTGAGGTAGGCTTATATGTGGAGGAGAGAAATCGCTATCACAAGTCATTGTACTACTTGACTCGATTACATAAACTTGGGTAGAAAAATAAATGGATTTTTTCACAAATTGAAAAAGAGTATGCATTAGGCCAAAAATAAGAACCAAATAAATTTGATTATGATTTTTTATGTAGTATATGTGGGGTAGTAATATGATTGACATGGGAAAGTTATGTAGTAAGGGATGGAGGGAAGCAGATAAAACATCAAGAAAAGGTAATACCTGATGGTTTATTGAAATCTTCCACCTTATGCTAAGAGTAGTAATAGATGAAGTTGCATGCCTTTTGGTGGATCCTTGTGTGGTATATGGAATAGCAACTAAAAAAGGGTCCTTTGGTGTACCCACATGCCGTGAAATAATGTGACGGTAGCAGGTGACACCAAGGAATGAGGTATCTGATATAGACACCTTTTCAACAATGTGGAAGTATGTATTTACCGGTATACTGATGACACAAATGTCGACAGATGCAATCCTGGCCATTTTGACGCCAAAATGAACGAATTAAATCATGAAGTTTTACAAGTGTTATCTATACATCTAAATGCACCGTTTTGTGCAAGAAATTTCTATGTTGGATGAGTGTGTGGGGGATCCTTCACTTGTGGAGGAAAGCTGGCAAGTTTCCAGTGAATTTGATGAAGGATGTGATGACAAAATGTAAGAATTAAGTTATGAAATTTTACTAGCATAATCCATGAACTCAAATACAGAAATACACACATATATAGTAATATATTACAATTCAGATTTGTACGGTGTCATCCCCTATGTTTTTTCTTGGGTTGATATATAGAAGCTGTCAAACTGTTTGTTTAACACTGACTTAGCAATAAAACTAATAATAATAAACACTGCAAATAACATAAACAAATAGGTTTACACAAGTCACGACTCGTAACTCATAAGACTAATAACTGAGCAAAATTGAATTACATCAATTGTAAGTGCAGCTCGTGTGGGTTATCCCATTTGTTCTTTTTCATCATAGAGTAATGCGACTGATATGCTTGACATAAGGCTCCCAGGTCATGTATGCTCGATTGTATGACTTCACATGCTCCTTGTGTTATTCTCCGTAAGGGCTGCGTAGGGCAGCGTGAGATGGCTGAGAGCCATCTCCTCTTTATTTATATAGATGGGTAAATTACATAGAGGTACAACAATAATAAGGAAATGATAGAAATAAATAATACGGATAATAAAGAGATATGTTAACACTCCCCCTCAAGCTGGAGTGTACACGTTGTGTATGCCCAACTTGCCACATAGATTTTGAAATACTGCTGGACCCAATGGCTTTGTCAGATTATCGGCCAGTTGATCTTCGGACTTGACATATGGTGTTACAACAACACCATTCTTGATCTGATCTCGGATAAAATGGCAATCAACTTCTATATGCTTCGTGCGCACATGAAAGACAAGATTCCTGGCAATGTGTATAGCTGCTTGGTTGTCACACTTGAGTTCCATGGGAGATGAAACAAGGATCTTCAACTCAGAAAGAACAAATTTTACCCATTGTAACTCACAAGATGCATGTGCCATTGCCCGATATTCAGCCTCAGTGCTAGATCTTGCTACAACATTTTGCTTTTTACTTTTCCAGGTGATCAGATGATTCCCTAGAAAGGTGCAATATCCTGATGTAGATCTCCTGTCAGTCTGATTTCCAGCCCAATCTGCATCTGCATAACCTGTAAGAACCAAAGTAGAAACAAGCATCTTCGGTTTATAATAAGTGATTCCCTTGCCAGGAGCACTTTTTAGGTATCTCAGAATTCGACAGATTGCTGTCTAATGTGACTGCCGTGGTGAGCTCATATGCTGACTCGCCACCCCTACAACAAAGGAAATATCAGGCCGTGTAACAGTCAAATATATCAGTTTACCAACAATCTTCCTATAATATCCTGGATCTGAATACTCTGCATCATTAACCATTTCCTTGATGTGATAGTCCATAGGAGTAGCAACTGGCTTGGACTCGGTCATGCCTGTTTCCTGTAATAAGTCTACCCATATTTCCTCTGAGATAGGTTCATACCTGCATGAGATCTAAGTACCTCAATGCCCAGAAAATATCTCAGTTTACCCAGATCCTTTGTTTGGAAGTGTCCCTGCAAACCTTCCTTCACTCATGATATTCCTGTAGAATCACTTCCAGTAATCACTATGTCATCAACATACACAACAATAATTATAGATCCACAGGAAGAAGTAGAATAAAATAACGAGTGATCAGTCACAGAACGAGAGAAGCCCATTTGTAGAACAACTTCACTGAACTTGTCAAACCAGGCTCTAGGAGATTGTTTCAGTCCATATATGGCCTTCTTCAGCTTACACACCTTCTGATACCCCCCCTGAGCAACATTACCAGGAGGTTGCTCCATATAAACCTCTTCCTGCAAATCACCATGAAAGCATTTTGACGTCCAGCTGAAAAAGAGGCCAATCAAAAGTAGCAGCCAGAGAAATAATAATCCGCACAAAATTCAGACGAGCTACAGGGGAAAAAGTCTCAAAGAAGTCGACCCCATATGTCTGTGTATAGCCTTTAGCCACCAATCTGGCTTTCAACCTTTCAACTAAGCCATCTGGATTGTGTTTGATGGTGAATACCCATCTACATCCCACATCCTTCTTACCTGTAGGTAAGTCAACAAGATCCCAGGTGCCATTATGTAATAGGGCTGACATTTCAACCTGCATTGCCTGTTTCCAGCCACTGTCCTTCATATCATCATGATGATTCCTCGGTAAATCCACAGAATCAATCCCAATAGCAAATGCGCGAGTCTGTTTAGATAATTTGGACAAACAACACACATTTACAATAGGATGTCGAATAGTACATGAACGAGTACCTTTCCAGACAGCAATAGGAATGTCAAGATCGGATGCAGGAATCTCTGGAGTAGAAGACGATGGGGAAGGCAAGGCACAGAGATTGGTGTTGCTACTTCTCCTGGATTCTGTCTACCTCACCTGCTATAAACATGTGGATAATGCTCAATTACAGATTCATCGACTACCTGCTTTTCCTGAATAATAGTATAATCAGGAATGATGGGTGGCACTCCCTCACTCTGCACAGATGGTGACACTCTCTCACTCTGAAAAGATGGTGGCACTCCCTCACTCAGATGCTCCCCCTTACTCATGGCATCAGAAAGATATGGAGTAGTCTCATGGAAAGTAACATCCCTAGGCACAAACATGCGGCGAAGACTAGGACAATAACACTTGTATCCTTTGCTAGTACCGGAGTACCTAAGGAACAAGGTTTTAATCGATCTAGGGGATAACTTGTCAGCCTTAGGATCAAAGTTGTAGACAAAAGAGGTGCAACCAAACACTCTAAGGGGAATAGAAAAGGGCTGATCCGTGGGACGTAACACAGAGAAAGGAGTGCGCCCTTTGAGAACAGAGGAGGGTTGTCTATTAATTAAGAAACATGCAGTGAGAAGGGCCTCAGACCAAAATTTCTTGGGCACATTGGACTGAAACATGATAGACCTAGCAACATCAAGAAGGTGGCGATTTTTCGTCTCGACCACCCCATTTTGTTGAGGAGTATGAGGACAAGATGTATGATGAATATGCCAACAACACTGCAAAAGTCAGACATGGCTTTTTGAACATACTCTAAAGCATTATCGGATTAAAGAACTTTAATGTTGCAAACAAATTGAACTTGAATTTCTTTATAAAAATGTTTAACAATAGACAACACAGACTCCCGACTTTTGAGTAAATAAATCCATGTCATACGGGAAAAATCATCCACAAAGGAAATAAAATAACAAAAACCATTATAACTCTGGTCTTTAACAGGACCCCATACATCACTATGAACCAACTCAAATGGGGACGATGCCCGTTTATTGACACGACTGGGATAAGACAATCTATGATGCTTTCCCAACTGACACGACTGACACCTCTAAAGATGACACTTGGGACAACCCAAGTTCCAACTTCCGCAGGCTCTCCAAAGACGAATGTCCATATCTGCAGTGCCATAGTAAAGGGGAACCACTCAACAGGACGGCTGAAGCAGGATCAAATACTTGGCGAGCAAGGAAGCACAGACACGTTTCTAGACACGGACACTGACACGGATACGGACACGGGACACGGCAAATTTCAAAAATGTAGGACACGGACACGGCATTGGATGAGGGGAAAATGTTTTTTTAATATATCAATATGTGTGGATGTATGATGTATGAACTAGAATTTATTTTTAAGTTTGTCCAGATTAAGGTATCTATGTATATATAATCTTATATGCATGTAGAGGTGTGTCTTTGTGTGTGTAGTAGATATAATGTGAAGAACAAAACTAAACACGTAGTTTCTGTAAATATAGTATATTACAGAATATTTATATATGTGAGGTTCATATTACTCATTTAACCAGCTTATTAGACCATAATTTAATTCATAGTATCTGATTCAGTGCTTAGACTTTACATATTGTTTTTTCTTTCAACAGATTTGCTTGTAATTGTGATCAGATCTTAGCTCTATGTGACATTTTCTCAGTGATATGACATGAACAGCAGCTGTATATTCAATATTTGCATTGTCAAATATGGAATTACAGCAGCATCTGCTGTAGTGAAGTGTCCGGGCAGTGTCCAGCTGTGTCCGGTGTGCTGAAAAAAACTAAATTGAACTGGACACGTCCCAGCCGTGTCCAAAACGTTTTGGGCCGTGTTCGGGAAGTGTCAGTGTCCAAAATGTGTCCGACACGGACACGGGGGCTGTCTAGAAGTGTCCGTGCTTCCTTGTTGGCGAGGAAAACTATCACCTTGGAAGAGGTAGAGATCACCTTTCCTAGGCCCCAAACCAATCGTCCTCATACTCTTGAGATCCTGTTAAACAAAACAAGAGGGCCCAAATGTTACTGTACATTTTACATTGTCAATCAATTTTGCAACAGAAAGTAGATTTAAAGGAAACTCAGGCACAAAATGCACAGATTTAAGATCAATTTTAGGTGTTAGAGGAACAAATCCACTAGCTAACACCCTTCTTACTGAACCATCTGCCAGTGTAACAGATTGATGGGGAATATACGAGTCAATGGAGTGGAGCAATCTCCTCATACCAGTCATATGCTGCGATGCGCCAGAGTCAACTACCCAAGAAGAAGTAGAACCAGAAGCTATAAGAGATGTAGCCTGATTACCTGCAGTAGATGCCAGGTTTGCTGAAGATGATGATCCCAGATTCATGTGCTGAGTGGCAAGAATAAAGCGGTCATACTCCTCCTAGGTGAGAGTAATGCCTGAGGAGCTAGAACTCACAGCTGGAGATGCAGAAGGCTCAGTAGTAGTGGCATAATTTGTTGCCCCCACTGGTGGTGCAGTAGGTCTCCCATGTTTCTTCCAACATTTCTCCACTGTGTGTCCTGGTTTGTCATAGAAAGTACACCTGGGACGTGTTCCGCGTCCTCTGCCCATACCAGGGCGTCCTCCTCGCATTGCAGCAGCTATGGATGCATGAGACTCCCCAGAAGATACAACCGGTATAGGATCAACAGACTCAAAGTTGGATTGTTGAATCCTCGAGTAGGCTTCCTCAAAGTTGGGCAATTTATCAGAAGCAAGGATAACATTCCGGGCAGAACTGCAGGAAGAGCTAAGTCCAGACAAGAACTTGGCAGTTTTCAAATCATCTCTGTCTTTGACCTGCTCTGCAACTGACACAGGATGATAATAACTCAACTCTTGAGCAATAGCCTGAATCGCTCCAAAATATTCTTCTAGTGACCTGTCACCCTGTCTCTCTGCAAAAAGGCGATCATAGATCATAAACTGGCGAAGAGCATTCTTCTCCTGAGAATAATGCTTCTTCACTGCGTCCCATATCTCCTTGGCTGTAGAATAAAACATGAACCTTGCAGCAATCGTAGGTTCCATACTCTCCACAACCATGTCTTCACAAGACTGTCATGACGCTTCCACTCAGCATATTCTTTATCAGTAGCAGCAGGGGGAATAGAGTCAACATGCCTCGCCTTGTCATGAGACTCCAAAACTGTTTGAACAACATTCATCCATAGAAGATAATTTTTCCCATTCAACTTTATAGAGGGGATATGAGACATCTCGCTGTAGATAGTAGACATCTTGGTATCCGCCATGATTTAATGGGACTTTGTGACAGACAGATACACGTCACGGTGAAAACTTGAGTGACAGAGAGATACACGTCACACCACAGAAAGATGCGTTACTGACGCATCAACAACCTCCAATCGATTTTCCTAATCACACATGGAGGAGATGTGATTAGGACCACACTCTGGAGGTGATGAGTCCTTCGGTTTAGGTTTTAGACACCCGTTGGATCAACTGAAAAACTCCAACTAGCAATTACGGCTGTGTCTCCGGGCTTGGACGGCTGGAGCTACTCCAACGGTGGCGGTGGCGGGAGGCTGCTGTCCCGGAGGCGGCGCCGACTGCTGGTGGTGGCTGCGACACCTTCTGCTGCCGCTGGTGGCAGCGGCGGCGACGCCCGGAGCTGCTCCTGTTGTTGACGCGGCGGCTAGGGTAGAAGTGGATCGGACAGATGCTCTGATACCATGTTATTTTCCGTAAGGGCTGCGTAGGGCAGCGTGAGATGGCTGAGAGCCATCTCCTCTTTATTTATATAGATGGGTAAATTACATAGAGGTACAACAGTAATAAGGAAATGGCAGAAATAAATAATACAGATAATAAAGAGATATGTTAACACCTTGAATACCTTTGGATTAACAAACATCATCCGAATCTTTGAATAAAACTCTTGCAAATATTTTTATCAACTTTAGAAATTGGCATACATGGTGGAGGGCTAGAGCTAGAGATGCCTGTCCCTATAGAACATAGTGACAAGTTCGGGATTTGGCAACTTTTCGGCCGACTGGCAAAAATCAGAATTCGGAAAAAATCGAGAAAAGTCGTGAAAAGATCGATAAATTTTAGTCAAAGTTCGGTCAACTATTCGAAAATAATCGAGAATAAGTCGACTATATAAGTATATATACATATATATATGTATATATGTATGTATTTATGAGATTAAGAGAGAAATATTTCTCCCCCCTCCCCCTCGCCCGTGGCGGAGGCCGAACGCCATATATGTATGTATTTATGTATATATATGTATGTATGTGTATATTTACATACATACTTATATAGAGAGAAATGTATGTATGTACATATATATACATACATATATGATACATATAACTATTAAGGTCACAAGACATGCAATCTTAGTGAGTTAAAAAATAGGAAAGAAGTAAAAAATAGTTGAGCAATAGCAATGATCTGTCCAGAGGAGTGGGGGGTTAGAGGTTTAGTGTATATTAGGAGTTTCGTGTACATGGTTTGGTGAAAAAAGAGCAAGCGACTTCAAAGAGAAAAATCGTGAAAAGTCATGAAGAATCGTGAAAAATCGTATAAATCGCAAAAAAGTGGGATAAGTCGTAAAAAGTCGTGAAAAATTGGCGATTGTCGTATTAATCGTGATGAACATTCGGGAGCCTATAACATCGTGAAAAATTGCCGTTTTTAGTAAAATTCGGAGACTTTTGTTACTATGCTATAGAACAATCCCTAAGAATGGGACATTATGGAAAAGAGGAGTCACCGCCACCTGGCCACTACCCCATGTCCCCCCTCCATGACCAGAGTACATTTGTGAACTAAAGTTGTAAGCTCTAATGGGCCACTATTGTTGGCACTATATGTATATCCCACATCATGATGCAAAATCTGACGTTCCGGTTCAGGGGCTTGCAGTTGTAGGGCTGGTTCATATGGATCATATCCGTAATATCCATGGCCATATGAGTGTGGGTGTGGTTGTGCTGGCCGTCCAAAGAATTGATCAACCAAACAATGTTGACATTGAGTATCAGAAATACTCATGCTTCCCATTGAATGTGCAAGATCAATATTCACAACCACTATAATATTGTGGAGCATATGGTGCAGCCTTTGGTGGTGCACCACTGTAGTCTTTGCCACCCTGGGTTTTCTTCAGCTCAAAGTTTTCTTCCAGCGAAATGAAAAACAGCCTGTGCAGCCCAGCCCAAAGCTGTTTAAAATAGCCCTTGAGCACCAATTAATCGAATTGAAAAAAAAAATCGGCCGCTTTTTGCCAGCTTCACCCGCTCTTCTCGCTTTTTGTGTGTGTTTTTTATATACTGCTGTAAGCCGACAATATTAAGTAAGTTATATGGTTCAAGTATTATTGACTATAATATATTGAACTTACATACATTAGATGTTATATGATAAGCCGTAGTTCTAATTCAAAATGCATACTCTGTATGTAAGCCGTAATAATAGGGTAATGCTATAATGTATCTAAATAAACTATATGTAACTATTATCTAATTTAGAATGCATACTTTGATAAAATGTACTGCTGCAATGTATGGCTAATTGATGATATTGATATGTAAATGTAACAATACGTTAGTGAGGTAACTGTGATAAGTCTATTGTTTACAGTTTAGCTATGTAAACATGTGATGCAAAATTGGTGTTATATCATGTATATACACTTATTGTTTTATACTCGTGTAAGGTGTTTTATCTATGACAAGTCGACTGTTACTACATCATAGCTATAAGTGTCGTTTTATAGTTGTGTTATAAACTGTTAATATGTATGTATAGGGACCTACTTGTAATGTAAAAAAAGGTCAGGGACCTATGTGTAGAGTCTGTAAATTTTTTCTCTTATATACTTAGTTTCACTATGGTGTAGAGTCTGTAAATTTTTTCTCTTATATACTTGTTATCGTGGCTGAAAAGGACACATTGGTGTAACATGCCACTTTTACAATTCAGAATCAGATCATCACTACTCGTAAACTAAATGAAAAGAATTATAATCAATGGAGCCGTATTGAAGATTTGGTTCAAGGGGACAAGGACGCATAAAGCATCTGACTTCTTAGCCACCAAAAGATCCTAATGTGTTGGAGCAATGTGAACAACATGATGCTAATTTACTGAGTTTGTTGTGGAATAACATGGAGCTGCACATAGCAGATATGACAAACCTCTTTGAGACATGTAAGGCATTGTGGGATCACATTGAACTCATGTATTCAAACAATGTCTCTCGCATGTATGATATGACAGTAGAGCTATATGGGCTGCAACAAGGAGATAAATCACTTGCTCTGTACTATGGTGAAGTGACTCGCTTGGCTGATGATTTGCACAACTTGCTTCCCCTCAGTGTTGACATTCAGAAGATGCAACAACGACGTGATCAAATGACATTGATCAAGTTCTTGGCTGGACTTCCCCGTGAGTACGAGGGTGTTCGTAGCTAGATTTTATCTGGAGCCGAGCTTCCATCTTTGCCTGACACCTACTCTAGGGTGTCACATGCTTTCTTGGAGCAGGATGCAGCCATTTCTACTTAGTTACAGGGTGACAAGTCAGCCGTAGTCACTCAATCTGGTAGAAACACTGCATCAAGATGACGTGAGCGTGGAAGAGGTGTCACCCGAGGAGGATTTGTCACTGGTCGTGGAGCATTCCGTCAGTATCCTGAGTGTATTCATTGTGGCAAGCTCACCAACGATTTTTGTTATTAGTTACATGGAGATCCCACTAAGTTAGCCAACATAGTGGCTACAGGAGGTTCCCAAGAGGCTTGACTCATCAAATGTCCTTGTCTGAAGAGGAGTAGTCTCAGTTGATGCGCCTTCGTGCTTCTCAACAGGCTACTTCCCCAGTTGCTTCTCTTGCACAAAGATCTATTTTGTCAGCTTGCATATCTCAGTCATCCAAGACATCGTCGTCCAAGTCAGACTGGGTTCTTGATTCAGGTGCAACTGATCACATCACAGGGGTACTTGAGTTGTTTACCATCTATACCCACAGACCCAACCTACCCAGTGTTACCCTTGTAGATGGTTCCATTGCCTCTGTTAAGGGAACTGGGACAATCTCACCTACCCCATATATGTCTCTATTATCCACTTTGTTTATCCCTCATATTCTGAAGGAATTCATCAAGTGCACCACCTACTCGCCATCTCATTACCTAGATTCCTACATGGATCTTCAGGTACAAGCTCTTCAAAGGCTTATGCAACTTCAATCCTTTTGAAAATTGCCTATTCGTATGATGAGCATGGTTTTAAAAAACGCGCCGCGAGGCTTAAGAGGCGTAAGCCTCAGTCTACCGGTGAGAGGCGTGCGCCTCGGTTTGTGCGAGGTGTATCGATGCATTGAGGCGTAAGCCTCATATTCTGTGTCTAAAAAAAGACTAGATTATCCTATTTTAGGCTTAATAGGGACCAAATTAACCAAGAATTGTATGTATATAGACATATGTATGTGTATGTTTTTTTGTTGATAACTATGGATATGTTACTACTTATATCATTGTATGTTGCATGTATGTATACATACTCTTGTGTGTGTATATATATGTATATGCATGTTTGTATACTTATAACTATGTTTGTATGTATAGATATGTATCTTTATATACATGTGTATTTATAATAGTATATCTATATATATTTCTATTATATATATATATATAACTATATCTGTGTGTCTATATAGTATATACTCATATGTATATGTAAATCTACATATATAACTATATATATGTTGTACATGTATTCATATAAATATACGGGATTATAAATATGTATATATATGGTCATACATATATGTATATTATTTTATATATGTTGGGATATGGTGTTGATGGGAGCCCCTAACGAAAAAACCCAACGATGGAGATGCAGAAGCGTGAGATCGAGCAACCCAAACCGAATACGTATGACGGAGATCAACAACGAACAAGCAAGCAACCACAAAGACGAGAGTTATAGTGGTTAGACAAATTCCCAATGTGGGAGCCTACATTCATTGGCGGAGATGATATTATTGATAGAGAGATTACAAAGATGATGATTACAGAAGAAAGAACAAGAACCCAATCCCCTTTTACAATTGAAAGCCAACCGTGGAAGAAGAGGGTTGCTTGGAGAGGAGCTCTTGGGGACGTAAAACCCTAAGGAAAACCTAGGTCCGTCCGTGGCTTTAGGTCTTCGAAAAACGACGTCTCTTGATGTCTCTTCGTTGCTCTTCATGTTTGGGACGAGTTTGGGGAGTCTATTTATAAGAATAGAACCCATATATAAAGTCCCGGAGTGATTAGGTTGTTTCCCGACCGCGTTGACAGACCGATGGGACTGTATACGGTCCGTAACACGGACTGTATTTCCAAATCAGCAACATTTAGGCTCCGATTGGTTCGCTGTAACTAATATTTCCAGGGAATTCATTTTCCAAGAACTTAAGTTCAGTTCAGGGAAAATGAGTTCTGGTGATTGGTTTAATTTTTAACTTTTTCAGGAAAATAACTTTCACGCGATTGGTTTGTTGTAAGTCAAACAAAAATAAAAATATGTAAATATAAGTAAATCACACAGTTCACAACACAATTTTGCACAAAGAAACCAACTTCATATCAAACGAAGTAATGAAATTTGAGTATGAAAAGATTATGGGAACTTTGTATCAACCAAACTAACCAACATTTTAAAAATGTAAGGTGTTCAATGAAAAACAAAGCAAACTTCATAAAGATGCAGTTCAAGGTTGATGATAAGAAAATAACAAGGAAAAATCATTAATGGCCCATATAATCGGTTGATGAGTCATTGTAGTCCCCAACACCAATATTCTGCCTATTTGAAATAAATTTGCGAAGCCAAGTCATTCTCTTGTTAGGATTCACAACTCATGAACACTTTTGCATCAACCTGGCTTCCACACAGATGTGTTAGGGCCTCTATAATATCATCATCATCAAATTCTCCATATTCATTCAGCTTCTCTCGTCTTCTGATATCTTACTCCCATCCAAATATGCTGCCTCTGGTCTAGGCTTTGAGAAAACATCAACTAGCTTGTCAAGTTTGTTGTTGAATTCTTCAACCATATCTTCTTCCGCTTCACGTGCTCTTTTTCTAATCTTGTTCTTTGTCCTCTTGCTACTTGCAGAAGGTGGTGCCTTTGACAAGTCCACATTTGGTGATTCTGGGACTACATTAACATCTTCAATTGGAATATCACCATTTGTATCATTCTCAGTCAAGTCAATGGGTTCTGTTGAACTTTGTCTGCTGCACATATCACCACCTATGAGCTTCCGAATAGATTTAAAAAATTGACCTGTTGCCTTGTCATTGCCACAAACAATGTTCATTTCATTGTATAATGGGATCGGCTTATTTTGTACTCCTCAGCTTTAGGGTGTGCCTGCAATAACAAAAACATCAATCAATCTATAGTACATGTAGGCATTATATCATAATAATATAAATACCCACTCGAATGTATTCTTTAGCAACTTCAACATCCATGTGTATTATACAAGTCACATGGTCAAAATCATTGATTCCACTTTGACTCCTAACCTTTTGAATTTCATCCCAGTGTTATTTCACTGTTCGTAAATGATTTTCGACAAAGGAAGCCTTGACAATATCACCTAAATTAAATTCCTTGTTGACAGCTTCTGCGGTTTTCTGAAATGCACTTGACTTGAATGTCTTATCAACTTTGTACCCCCCTTCCTCAGCAAGGCCGGCAAGAAACTTAACAGCAAACTGACTTTAAGTGTTTCTGCCATCTAAAATTCTGAGTTCCTTTTTTTGTTGGTGCCGAGAGAAAGTAGTCTGTAGTTTGATCCATCTTTTAACACATAAAATATCCTCAAATCAGATTACTTGAAACTAACAAGTAAAAAATCAAGATAATAAATATGATTTTTTGCAGAAGGACTTTACATTTGAAATGTGAAGAGAAAATTGCTTCCCACATAAAAACCAAATTATTATGAAAACCAAATGATTGTAAAAACCACATTATTGTTAAAATCATATAATTTGCAATTCATGGTCATATCAAAACGGCCCCATATAGGTTTTTACATCAATTACAAATCAAGAAGTGTGTTTCAATGATTAAGTAAAAAAGGAAATTTTGAATGATGAACAAAACATGGTCTTTTATTAGTACTACATATTATTCATTCTGTCTTGGTACTCATTCCACATCAATGTAGCAATGTTATCTCTTTTATCTTTCCATGCTTGATTCCTATCCCTTCTTTCTCTTGTAGTCAAAGTCTGAGAGTAGTCCTCAAAAGAATCTTTCTGTCGGGGGTTCCTCTTCTAATGTTGGTCCACCCTCATTGTAATCTCCTGTGATGAATTCATCTCCAGTTGTATGAACTTCCATGATGTAATTATGAAGAATTGCAAAAGCCAACATGACATCAACCTGTGTTTCAAAAGGATAGCATGATCTAACTGACAAGCACCTAAATCTTTTCTTTATTATGCCAATAGTTCTTTCTACTACATTTCTTAGAGATGAATGTCTAAGATTAAACAATTCATTCCGATTTCTAGGACCATTGCTACCCGAGAAGTTTTTTAAATGGTATCTTGTTCCACGATAAGGAGTTATAAATCCACACATAGTTGTGTAGCCGGCATCTGGTAAGAAGTATTTACCTAAAATAAAAAAATCATGTTATTTTATGGATAACAAATATTCTATTTGCATTTAACTTATTTAATAATAACCTTCTGGAACTTTTAGACCATCTGGGTCTTCTAAGGCACTTTTTAATAGTCATGTCATTCGCAGATCCTTCCCATCCTGCTCCAACACAACGTATTTTACAATTGAAATTGCATGCCGCCATAACATTTTGGGTTGGATGATCTTTTCTACCACGGAATCTCCCTACAATATCACTTGGCACTGTAGCTGTAATGTGTGTGCCATCTATTGCCCCTATGCAATCCTACATACAACATATTCACATATAAAATACTTCTCATTTACGATTCTAATAACAACCTATATTTGTGTGCTTACCTTAAAATAAGGAAAAAATTGTTTGGACGACACAATCTCGAGGGGAGTAGTCACTGGAGGAGCTTTTATGTAGTCATCACATAGGCAGCCTATCACATATAAGCATTTGTTGAAATAACAGCTTACGGTATCTTGTGACCGGTCATAGGAATTTGAAATCCCACGTTGAAGTGTACCTTGACCTAGTATGCTTAAAAACATCACCATTTGTTCCTCAACACACATATTTAGTGTATCATGTAAAAGTCCCCGCCTCCTCATCATATCACATAGTCTAAAAAATGTTAATCTCCTCATTCTTGTTTCTTGAAGGCAACTAACCTCAGTTCCTAAAAAAATTCGATTCATCACTGTAGATGTAGGCTTATCTTATAGTGCATATGACCTTGAGAGTTTGAGATAAATTTGTTTACGCCTCTTGATCAAGATGAAGATGATCATTAATACCTTGATAACACTTAACTGCTGATTTTCCTCAAATTCACTATCATCAACCATCTACATCCAAAAAGAATAACTTATAAGTGCAAGAAAATTATTCTATACAAACATATTTTATTAAGTAATATGCTATATTATATACATAAAACCTAATATGTACGTCTTTTGATATGAATAATTACATGTCTACTTACATTGCAATCATTCAACAAAAAGATAATTCATTAATCAAACGTACTAGAGGAGTAATAATTGCCATGTTTGATTTTTTATATTTAGATCAATACGTAAAAAAGGACAAAGAAATGATAAAAGAACTGTTTGTGACTTAATCTCTAGTGTATATCTTTTACTTATTATATTATGTTTAGGAATCAAACAAAAAGGATTGACTTTTTGCCAGGATGCAATGGAAAAGCAAAGAGCGTGCTGTTTACAGGCAATCAACTGAGCGATAAAAAATAAGAACGGGTGTCGTTTACATGTACACGATCACTTATTAAGTAATCTCATTGCTGATGTGTGATGCATCACAAAATTCAATTATGCTGTTCACATGTTTGAAGAGACCGCAATAGCATTAACGGCGCCGAGAAGAAGAGCCAAGAGAAGTGAAAGAAACCTAGTTATGAAGAAAAGGATAGGTATATAGACTGTTACCGTCCTGAGAGTCGAAGACACTGACAAAGTTCAACGCATAGACTCCACATTGAGAGATAGGACACAAGGTTTCTGCAGCACTGTGACGAGAACACGAACGAATGGAAGTTGTTTTCAGTTGTTTTTCTTTCGGAAGTCAAGATCTGTGCCCTATATATACTTAGGAAGTCTAGAATATTCCGGGAAACTTAATTTCTGAACTTACAACAAACCAATTACTAAAAAGATGTCTGGTAACTTTGAGTTCCCATGTTTTTTAGTCCACTTACAACGAACCAATCAGAGCCTTATAGTCCAGCGCTGGACTGTATACACTCCGACTGGACCGTAAATACATATACAGTTCAAGAAGACCATATATGGTCTGAATTAATGACTGTAAATACACCTGTAGGTTCCCAAAACGCATCCTGAAGATATCGAGGCTTGGTGTAGACGTCCGGTTCATCAAGGAAGCTTTTCTAGAGAGTTTCAGACACTCTCAACAAATTCTACCTTGTCTTCAACTCGAAAATGATGGAAGTAGAAAAGCACTTGCAATCTTCTCTGATATCAGAAACTGATTAAGAATACCATCTCCTCTACATGCCATGCATGGGCAAAGCTCAGGTAGAAAGAAGACCAACTAATTTTGAGCAAAGCTCAAACTTAGCTAACGGAAGAGTCTTCGTCATGTCAGCTGGATTCTCAGACGTATCAATCTTCTTTATTTGAATCATGTATAGCATGTTGACTGTCACAATGAACAATAACTTGCCCAACTGATTCATCAAGCCTTTGAGCCATAAAGCCTCCTTCACGACTTCTGTTGCCGCCATGTACTCTGCTTCAGTAGTAGATGAAGCAATAGTACTTTGTAGAGTGGATTTCCAACTAACAGCTGTAGATCCTACCATGGACATGTTACCTGTGAGAGATCTCCTCTTGTCGAGGTCGCCTGCATAATCTAAGTCCCTTTGAATCTCCATGCCAAGAATCTTCTTAGCTTCACCTAGGTCTTTCATATCAAATTCCCCACCTAGAAGAGTTTTCACCTTGGCAATCTCAGATGTGTGTCTAGAAGCGATCAACATGTCATCAATATATAGCAGTAGGTAAACAAAGGAATTGTCATCCAACCCTTTGTAATAGACACAAACGTCATAGCTATTCCTGGAAAATCCATTGTGCGTCATGAAACAGTCAAATCTCCTGTACCATTGTCTAGGAGATTGCTTCAGCCCATAGAGTGACCTCTTGAGCAAGCATACATCGTTCTTTGTCTTCAAAACCCTCTGGCTGTTGCTAGTAGATTTTTTCTTCTAGTTCACCATGCAGAAAAGCTGTCTTTACATCTAGCTACTGCAACTATAGGTCTTTAATGGCTACCAAAGAAAGAAGCACCTGTATGGAACTATGCTTGACGACGAGTGAGAAGCCTTCAATATAATCAATGCCTTCAATTTGATTGTAACCTTTTGCAACAAGGCATGCCTTGTATCCATCACCTTCTTTCTTCTTATAGACCCACTTGCAACCCACTACTTTCTTGCCTTTGGGAGGTACCACCAACTCACAAGTTTGATTCTTGTGAAGAGATTCCATCTCTTCTTTCATTGCAACAATCCAATGCGGAGCATCATGACTTGCGACTACATCACGGAAATTGGTGGGCTCATCACCAATATCCACATCAATGTCGTTGGAAAGGGCATAGGCTACCATTGAGTCACCAAAGCCATAGCGTTGGAGTGGTTTGAAGTTTCGTTTGCCATTGCCTTTGGCTACACTATAAGAACTCTCTGGAATCTCCTCTTTATCTTCTTCAGTAGGCACTGAATCATCAGACGAGAAGAGGGATCTTTTTCATCAACCTGTGAGTCGACATCTTCTTTGGTGTCCACTTGTGAGACGCCCTGTAGAGAACCTGTAGAAGAGCTATTTGTGTCTTGCATAGTAGACACTATAGCAGATTTGTTAAAAGTCATGTTGCGCTCTACCAAGAAACGTGGTGAAGAAGGATCATTGCACCAAAGACAGTATCCTTTCACCCTAGAAACATAACCAAGGAATATGCATTTGATAGCTCTAGGTTCTAATTTTCCAATATCAGAATGTGCATAAGCGGGGCAATCAAATATTCACAGATTCGAATAATCAACAAGTTTACTAGACCAAGCTTCTTCAGGAGTCTTGAAATTAATAGAAGATGATGGAGAACGGTTCACCAAATAATAAGAGGTTGATATAGCTTCAACCCAGAAAGATCTATCCAAACCCGCATTGAGAAGCATGCATCCGGCCTTTTCCAACAATGTTCTGTTCATTCTTTCTGTTACATCGTTCTGCTGGGGAGTGTGACGCACTGTATGATGTCTTTTGATCCCATAGTCATTGCAGAAATGATTGAACTCCTTAGAACATAACTCTAAACCGTTATCAATCCGAAAAGTCTTTATGCTCTTGTCGGTTTGATTCTCAACAAGAGCCTTCCATCCTCCAAATAGAGAAAGATGCCTGATTGTGCCTTCTGATCAATCTTCGCCCACTGGTCATCCGTCATGGATTCCAGTTTCTTCTCCTTTTTGAGAAGAGCTTTGTGGACTCCTTGCGCGAGGCAAGATTCACACTTGACTTGCCAGAGAGAGAAGCTCTTCAAGCGATCAAACTTCTCGATGTTATACTTCGATGTCATGGTCGAGATCCGGTGGTAGAACTTTCTTTGATACCACTTCTTGGGATATGTTGATTGGAGACCCGAACAACAAGGCCCAATGAGCTTGTTGCAGAGATGCGAAAGCGTGAGATCGAGCAATCCAAACCGAATACGTACGACAAAAATCAATAACGAACAAGCTACCACAAAGACGAGATTTATAGTGGTTCGACAAATTCTCAATGTGGGAGCCTTTTACATAGATGATGATTACAGAAGAGAGAAGAACCCAATCCCCTTTTACACCTGAAAGCCAACCGTGGAAGAAGAGGGTTGCTTGGAGAGGAGCTCTTGGAGGCGTGAAACCCTAAGGAAAGCCCTAGGCCCTTCCGTGGCTTTAGGTCTTGAAAAAGCACGCCTCTTGATGTCTCTTCGTTGCTCTTCATGTTTGGGACGAGTTGGGAGAGTCTATTTACGAGAATAGAACCCATATCTGAAGTCCTGAAGTGATTAGGTTGTTTTCCGGCCGCATTTACGGTCCGTAACACAGACTGTATTTCCAAGTCGACAACATTTACTGTCCAGTGCTGGACTGTATACGCTGCGGCTGGACGTAAATACATATACAGTCCAGGCAGGTCATATATGGTCTGAATTAAATGACCGTAAATACAACTGTAGGTGTCCAAAACGCATCCCAATGATGCCAAGGCTTGGTGTAGACGTTCGGTTCATCAAGGAAGCTTTTCTAGAGAGTTTAAGACACTCTATTAACAATATATATAATATATGTGTGTGTGTGTGTATATATATATGTATATATATATATATATATATATATATATATATAGTCAGGCTAGAATACACTGGAGTGTACAGATCACACGAATACACTCAAGTGTGTTTGCATATCAAGACTATTTTTTTGCAAAATGTAAACCATTGATCTTCACTGTCATACTATAACTAGTCTACATACAAATTTTGAGCCCATTTGGATGAGTTTAAGTCACTCATCCAAGGACAACAAAATCGACGCACGAAACTAATTTGAAATGCATAATTTTTGCGGTCTTTATAACATGACCTATAAACGTCCAAATGTGCTCAAATTTTGTATATGAGCTATACACAAAATGTTTAAGAAGATCAACGGGTTAGATTTTTGAAAAAAATATTGTATCATGAAAAAGTACTTGAGTGTATTCTGCTCCGAATACACTCGAGTGTATTTTACTCCGAATACACAAGTGTATTCTAGCCTGACTATATATACATACATATATATATATATATATATATATATATATATTACTCTGAATACACTTAAGTGTATTCTAGCCTGACTATATATATTACTATGAATACACTTAAGTGTATTCTAGCCTGACTATATATATTACTCTGAATACACTTAAGTGTATTCTAGCCTGACTATATATATATATATATATATATATATAGAGAGAGAGAGAGAGAGAGAGAGAGAGAGAGTCAGGCTAGAATACACTCGAATGTACAGATTACGCCGTACATCTCAATGGTGTTTGCCTATCTAGACCTTGTCTTTCCAAAATCCAATCCATTGATCTTCATGCTTATAATAATAATAGGCCACATACAAAATTTGAGCTCATTTGGATGAGTGTAAGTCACTCATCCAAGGACAACAAAATCGACGCACAAAACTAATTTGAAATGCATGATTCTTGCATCCTTTAGATGCACGACCTATAAGTATCCAAATGAGCTAAAATTTATTATATAGTATGTTCTTAAGATATTTAAGAAGATCAACGGTTTAGAATTTTCAAAAAGTTATTGCATCTTTAAAAATGACTGAGGTGTACGGTGCCTCCGGTACACTCGAGTGTACACTAGCCTGACTCTCTCTCTCTCTCTATATATATATGTATGTATGTACGCCTGGCTTGCGCTTTGCTGAGATGAAAACGCCTCAATGCGCCTCACACACTTTAAAACCTTGATGGTGAGCATGTAAATGCCATATAGATGATAGGCCTATTGCCTTGTGGAAAGACACCCGATCTTACACCTTCACAACATATCCAATTGTTTCTTATGCTAACCTTTCTTCATCACATTATGCCGTTCTATCTTGTTTCCAGACCCTTTTCTGTTTCAATCATAGTTGGGCATGATGGTTCTATTGATATGCTCAGGGCATGTTTGGTAGCCAAGGGAATCACACGTCTATTCTGAAGATTACTTAAGAGACACATTTTCTCTTATAGAAAAAATGGTATATGTTTGTCCTTTCTTGTCTTTTGCAGCTACACTCATGGACTCTCCATCAACCTTATATCAAGAATGTCTTTTTTGCATGGTGATTTAAGTGAAGAGATCTATATGGAGCAACCCACCATGGTTTGTTGCTCAAGGAGAGTCTGGTATGATTTGCCGACTTCAATAGTCTGTACATACTCCGAATTAGTAGCCTCATGCTTGATTTGTCTAGTCTAGTTGTGTTCAACCTGAGTTTAGTCTTCACAAACACACCATGGACCATTTTGCTTTCTACCGACAACGTGATTATGTAATGTGTTTCTTTGATATTCTATGTCAATGATATTGTGGTCTTAAATTATAATTGGTAGGGTATTGACTAGCTCAAGATCTTCCTCTAGGAATGATTGCAAACCAAATACTTAGTCAAACCAAAAGCATTTTCTTGGAATTAAAGTTACCAAGTCAAAGACTAGAATCATTGTTTTAAAAAGCACCCGCTTTAGCGGAGGTGGCTAATCTACCTGTGAAATCTTAGATGAGGCGTTTGATGAAGCATTTTATCGTTAAGAGGGCACTTTTTCCCACTTTGTATGGCCCTCTTAAGACTGCTTAACTAGACAAGGTTCGACATGGTCCAACAACAAATATATGGTAAATAGAAATTGGTGGCTCCGCTTGATGCCTTTTTTATCTATTACAAGCTAGAAAGGTACAAGAAGTGAACTACATATTAGAAAAGTACAAGAAGTAAACTATATCATACTGTTCTTCTCCTACCTATATTATACTTGCATACTAGTGTGGTGCATGTTTTTATCACACACCGCTTGCTATAAATGTGATATTGTATACTTAAAAGCTGTTTGATAATATCATATATGACCTATCTTGATTCACTGTATAAGAGTTCAATGTTAGTATCGTGTAAGTGCTATCTAAAAAAGTATAGCACGAGTACTATACATGGAACAAAATTTTGAATGAAATTTTATGATTTTTGGAAACCAGCCATTGAAATGTATTTCCACAGGGATTGGGGGTAATTTTGCAAAAGTTTTGCTGCTATGTGCAAAATTTCCCAGTAAAAAATCCAATTTGGGCCTTAATTTCACGAAATAGCATGTGTTTTTCAAAATTTTGTTCCTCGGGTTACTGGTGCTACATCTTGGTATTTGGTGATTTTCTTTGTATTTCTTGCTTCCGGAGGCGGTTTTTCTTGATTCTAAGGTATGTTTCCCCTATCTGTAGCCCACTTTACATCTTCTATTCCTACCTCTTCTATAGATCTAAAGTAATACTCCGAAAATAACAAAGATCTAAGTGCTAGATCTCTTAAAATCACATGATCTACAAAAAAAACTGTAGATCTACAAATAATGGCATGAATTATGTAGATCTACAACCCTTTTAAATTTCTAACACATATATTTCATATTTATACATATAATGGGTTAAAAAGCTATTTTAGGGATGTATTTTCTTATTTATATGTAAAAATGACCTATGTAACTTAATTAAATGATTTATGAATAAATTTATGTTAAAACTATTAATAGAAGCATAATTGTTGATTTTATACCTAATTAATAAAAAAATCCAGACCTAAATTTTAATAAATAAAATAAAATTTGGGAATGTAATATAATCAGTGTGATGATTATAACATACAACATTACTACGTTGGTCTTACTAGTTTATAGTTAGTAGTTAAAACTTAAATACATATTTTATATTTTGAGGTAATTGCCTCCAGCTAGGGCCACTTTGTGACCTACCCTAGAAGCGTAACCGTTGACCCCGAGTGCCCCACCCCATTGTTCAAGAAAGCAAGAAAGCGGTATGCGATGTACGGGCAAAGAGGGTACTACATAGAGTATATGCATTGTGGGAGTATATAAGGTTTTGGATTTTTTCTTTCAATCAATGAATTATATATGACATGATATATTGAGATATAAAATATATATATGTAGATTGCACACTTGTATATATTTATATATAAACATATTAATATGCATGATGTTCTTATAGATGTATATATGTCTATATATGGAATGTGTTTCTTATACATGTACAAATATTAAAATTTATGTATATAAATGTACTAATAAGTGTAGAGCGTTTGTATAATTGTGAATAAATCAAAATGTATACATACATGTACAAATGTGTATTTGTATATGTAGGTATACAGATGAATATGTCAAAAGGTATTCATATAAATGTACAAATGTGGGCGGAAATTATTATTTGTAATACAATGTATACATATAAATCAATGACTATATAATTTTTTTATATATAACGAAGTATATGTGCTTCTGTATGCATGTATGTATGTAATGCACGAACATAAGTTGTGGAAATTAAAAGCGAAGTTTGATCGACCCCTTAATCGGCCAAGCGGGAGTATATGCGGTCCATTACCGCTTAGTGGACCGATTAGCAATATGCGGTGCGATAGAGTGGCCGAATAGGCATAAGCGGGAGTATATGTGGCCGTACGGACCGCATTCGCCAACAGTGCCCCAGCCACTCAAGAACCATTTAAAACGTGCAATTGGCTGACCTGCATGATGGGCAAACACGTATGAGAAATGACCCTCACTTGGGGCCGAACACGAGACCCTTCATTGTGGTTCATTGAGCGACACCACTTGAGCTAATCCTCACTAACAAACTTAAATACTTAATAAGTATTATTTATAACTTATTACTTAATAGTTACTAGTTAGTACTACCTTATACTTATGGATTGCTACTTAATACTAAATCAGTACTTACTAGTAAAAACAAGGTAGGTGCAATCATACCGACACTAAAAGACAATATCCCATTTGACCTCCGTAGTTAAGCGTGCTTGGGCGAGAGTAAAACTGTGATGCGTGACTTCTTGGGAAGTCCTTGTGTTGCACCCTTTATGCCGTTCTTGCTATAAAAATGAGTCAAAACATAGGTAATACAAGTCGTAATTTGTAAGTTTGTAACTGTAATTTTTATGTTTTTAATCGTAACTTGTAAGTTTGTAATAGTCTAACAGAGTTGACCATATAGTACATTAAGACACTCACTCATCCAAACATATAGACCCACTCGACCTCTCAACATATAAATCAATTATATAATCTAGTCTCTTATGTTTATATATTGCGTTCGCAAAATTTCATAACTTAATCCCTTCATTTTACCATTGAAATTGTCATCAAAATCCTTGTCGAAACAATTAAGCATCCTTCACTTACACATGTGGGAGACCTCTTCCCATATCCAATTTGTAATATTATTGCAAATAAGTGTATCTTGGTGTTTAGACCGTCGTGGTTAAAATTTATGATCTAATTCACTCATTCTGGCGTTGAAATCATCCTGATCGTACATGTCGACATTTCTTTATATTTTCGGGACATAAAAAAAGATGTCGAAATCAGACATTTTAATTCTGCGGTATAGATTATATAAACAATAATGTTTGTATAGTTATACTATATTCTGATAAATATTACCATGTGAACTTTATATAAATGGATACTTAGATTGCATATTGATTGCTATAATATGCTATAGGATACCCTAATCTGGTCTAAATTTTGTTCATTATTCATTAGCTATTTTTGTTTAATAGTTAAAAGGTATATTAGTAACATAATACTTTTATATTATAAGTCAATGAAACTGTATTAAGTGTAGTTATTTACACTTTCACCATAAATTACCTTAATCTAATGAATATCAATCATATAACTTGGTTATTGTGTTTTTTTTTTCCAATAATTTTGTAAGAATATTACATTGTTTCACTGCATAATTCGCTTCTTGATCAAGCACATGCTTAAGCGCCAAGGAAGATTGGCCGCTCGCTTCAGACTTTTCAAAACATAAACTGAAATTGTCATTTTACAACGAAAGTATGTTGTGGATCTTCTCAAAGAGACATGTATGCTAGCTAGGAGCTAGGCAAGTAGATAGTCCAATGACCCTCAGGCCCGACTGTATGTGGATCAAGGGGGCCTACTTAATGATCTTTACGATACAAAAGTGTTGTTGGGAAAATGAATTATCTAACTGACCGAACATTTTGTGTAGCACTAGTGTGGTTATTCAATTTATGGAGAATCCATTTACAAGTCACTTGAATGATACTATGCTTTCTGCTATGTTTGAAGAAGTCTGCCGGGGAAGGGTTTCTGTATGAGAATCTTAATCACATTAGAGTCTATTGTTTCGCAATGCAAATCGGGCATGATTCAACTTTGATAAGAGGTCTATCTTTGGCTATTGCATCTTTGTGAGGGTAACTTGGTGTCATTGAAGACTAAGAAGCAGAATGTTTTTGCTCGATCCAGTTATGAATCGAAATATAAAGCTATGGTTTAAAATAACATGTGAGTTATTATGACTCAAACATCTACTACAAGAGTTCGGTTTTTCTCAGAGGAGTCCCATGGAACTGGTGTGGCAATCCGACTGTTGTTCTCTCTTTCATGAGGAGAAAAATACATTGAAGTAGACTCTCATTTAATTGTAGGAAAGATCTAGGATATTTTAGCCTAGTTGTTTCCAATCAGGTCTAAAGACTACTTATCTACTTTATTCACTAAGTCTCTGAGCAATTATCTAGTTCAATCCTTATGTACAAGTTTGGCGCACACACGCACGCACACACACACACAAAAAAAAAAAAAAAAAAAAAAAAAAAAAAAAAATATATATATATATATATATATATATATATATATATATATAATGTACGATATTTGTGCTCCTACTTGAGGGGGAGTTTTAGTCATACACAAATTTATAAGGACCCATATGTATAAACCTCATGGACCCACTAGTAAACTATTGTGTATATTTCTTATATATATGAAATGTCAATTTGACTGGAGATTTAGGTCGCCTTCTCCTACCTTATTTGTCACAACTTGGTTAAAGATGCACATGATAGTTAGCTTTAAGGAGTAAGGACAATATATGGGAAGCTGCAAAGATAACCTATAACAGGTTGGATGGATCTTAGATTAAGCCCATTTTCATTTGCTTCATTAATGGATGTACTACTGTAATTTTTGCATGCTAATATTTTTTAGAGTATGTTATTTGCCAATGGATTACATTCTAGGGCATAATACTAGGTATGTTATTTGCCAATGGATTACATTCTAGGTATATTAGTAACATAATACTTTTATATTATAAGTCAATGAAACTGTATTAAGTGTAGTTATTTACACTTTCACCATAAATTACCTTAATCTAATGAATATCAATCATATAACTTGGTTATTGTGTTTTTTTTTCCCAATAATTTTGTAAGAATATTACATTGTTTCACTGCATAATTCGCTTCTTGATCAAGCACATGCTTAAGCGCCAAGGAAGATTGGCCGCTCGCTTCTTGATTTGCATGCTAATATTTTTTAGAGTATGTTACTTGCCAATGGATTACATTCTAGGGCTACGAAGTTCTTTTATAATAGTCGTTTAAAGTTTATTAGAAAGAAAACAAAAAGTTTCACTGCATAATTCGCTTCTTGATCAAGCACTGCATAATTTTGTAAGAATATTACATTGTTTCACTGCATAATTCGCTTCTTGATCAAGCACATGTCCAGTGCTGGACTGTATACGCTGCGGCTGGACGTAAATACATATACAGTCCAGGCAGGTCATATATGGTCTGAATTAAATGACCGTAAGTACAACTGTAGGTGCCCAAAACGCATCCCAATGATGCCAAGGCTTGGTGTAGACGTTCGGTTCATCAAGGAAGCTTTTCTAGAGAGTTTAAGACACTCTATTAACAATATATATAATATATGTGTGTGTGTGTGTATATATATATGTATATATATATATATATATATATATATAGTCAGGCTAGAATACACTGGAGTGTACAGATCACACGAATACACTCAAGTGTGTTTGCATATCAAGACTATTTTTTTGCAAAATGTAAACCATTGATCTTCACTGTCATACTATAACTAGTCTACATACAAATTTTGAGCCCATTTGGATGAGTTTAAGTCACTCATCCAAGGACAACAAAATCGACGCACGAAACTAATTTGAAATGCATAATTTTTGCGGTCTTTATAACATGACCTATAAACGTCCAAATGTGCTCAAATTTTGTATATGAGCTATACACAAAATGTTTAAGAAGATCAACGGGTTAGATTTTTGAAAAAAATATTGTATCATGAAAAAGTACTTGAGTGTATTCTGCTCCGAATACACTCGAGTGTATTTTACTCCGAATACACAAGTGT
The DNA here is from genome assembly GCA_963693085.1 of Alisma plantago-aquatica. Classification (NCBI taxonomy): domain Eukaryota; kingdom Viridiplantae; phylum Streptophyta; class Magnoliopsida; order Alismatales; family Alismataceae; genus Alisma; species Alisma plantago-aquatica. Next base: position 830,739,431 of record OY856409.1, read on the forward strand.
ATTCTAGCCTGACTATATATACATACATATATATATATATATATATATATATATATATATATATATTACTCTGAATACACTTAAGTGTATTCTAGCCTGACTATATATATTACTATGAATACACTTAAGTGTATTCTAGCCTGACTATATATATTACTCTGAATACACTTAAGTGTATTCTAGCCTGACTATATATATATATATATATATATATATATATATATATATATAGAGAGAGAGAGAGAGAGAGAGAGTCAGGCTAGAATACACTCGAATGTACTAATTTCGCCGTACATCTCAATGGTGTTTGCCTATCTAGACCTTGTCTTTCCAAAATCCAATCCATTGATCTTCATGCTTATAATAATAATAGGCCACATACAAAATTTGAGCTCATTTGGATGAGTGTAAGTCACTCATCCAAGGACAACAAAATCGACGCACAAAACTAATTTGAAATGCATGATTCTTGCATCCTTTAGATGCACGACCTATAAGTATCCAAATGAGCTAAAATTTATTATATAGTATGTTCTTAAGATATTTAAGAAGATCAACGGTTTAGAATTTTCAAAAAGTTATTGCATCTTTAAAAATGACTGAGGTGTACGGTGCCTCCGGTACACTCGAGTGTACACTAGCCTGACTCTCTCTCTCTCTCTCTATATATATGTATGTATGTACGCCTGGCTTGCGCTTTGCTGAGATGAAAACGCCTCAATGCGCCTCACACACTTTAAAACCTTGATGGTGAGCATGTAAATGCCATATAGATGATAGGCCTATTGCCTTGTGGAAAGACACCCGATCTTACACCTTCACAACATATCCAATTGTTTCTTATGCTAACCTTTCTTCATCACATTATGCCGTTCTATCTTGTTTCCAGACCCTTTTCTGTTTCAATCATAGTTGGGCATGATGGTTCTATTGATATGCTCAGGGCATGTTTGGTAGCCAAGGGAATCACACGTCTATTCTGAAGATTACTTAAGAGACACATTTTCTCTTATAGAAAAAATGGTATATGTTTGTCCTTTCTTGTCTTTTGCAGCTACACTCATGGACTCTCCATCAACCTTATATCAAGAATGTCTTTTTTGCATGGTGATTTAAGTGAAGAGATCTATATGGAGCAACCCACCATGGTTTGTTGCTCAAGGAGAGTCTGGTATGATTTGCCGACTTCAATAGTCTGTACATACTCCGAATTAGTAGCCTCATGCTTGATTTGTCTAGTCTAGTTGTGTTCAACCTGAGTTTAGTCTTCACAAACACACCATGGACCATTTTGCTTTCTACCGACAACGTGATTATGTAATGTGTTTCTTTGATATTCTATGTCAATGATATTGTGGTCTTAAATTATAATTGGTAGGGTATTGACTAGCTCAAGATCTTCCTCTAGGAATGATTGCAAACCAAATACTTAGTCAAACCAAAAGCATTTTCTTGGAATTAAAGTTACCAAGTCAAAGACTAGAATCATTGTTTTAAAAAGCACCCGCTTTAGCGGAGGTGGCTAATCTACCTGTGAAATCTTAGATGAGGCGTTTGATGAAGCATTTTATCGTTAAGAGGGCACTTTTTCCCACTTTGTATGGCCCTCTTAAGACTGCTTAACTAGACAAGGTTCGACATGGTCCAACAACAAATATATGGTAAATAGAAATTGGTGGCTCCGCTTGATGCCTTTTTTATCTATTACAAGCTAGAAAGGTACAAGAAGTGAACTACATATTAGAAAAGTACAAGAAGTAAACTATATCATACTGTTCTTCTCCTACCTATATTATACTTGCATACTAGTGTGGTGCATGTTTTTATCACACACCGCTTGCTATAAATGTGATATTGTATACTTAAAAGCTGTTTGATAATATCATATATGACCTATCTTGATTCACTGTATAAGAGTTCAATGTTAGTATCGTGTAAGTGCTATCTAAAAAAGTATAGCACGAGTACTATACATGGAACAAAATTTTGAATGAAATTTTATGATTTTTGGAAACCAGCCATTGAAATGTATTTCCACAGGGATTGGGGGTAATTTTGCAAAAGTTTTGCTGCTATGTGCAAAATTTCCCAGTAAAAAATCCAATTTGGGCCTTAATTTCACGAAATAGCATGTGTTTTTCAAAATTTTGTTCCTCGGGTTACTGGTGCTACATCTTGGTATTTGGTGATTTTCTTTGTATTTCTTGCTTCCGGAGGCGGTTTTTCTTGATTCTAAGGTATGTTTCCCCTATCTGTAGCCCACTTTACATCTTCTATTCCTACCTCTTCTATAGATCTAAAGTAATACTCCGAAAATAACAAAGATCTAAGTGCTAGATCTCTTAAAATCACATGATCTACAAAAAAAACTGTAGATCTACAAATAATGGCATGAATTATGTAGATCTACAACCCTTTTAAATTTCTAACACATATATTTCATATTTATACATATAATGGGTTAAAAAGCTATTTTAGGGATGTATTTTCTTATTTATATGTAAAAATGACCTATGTAACTTAATTAAATGATTTATGAATAAATTTATGTTAAAACTATTAATAGAAGCATAATTGTTGATTTTATACCTAATTAATAAAAAAATCCAGACCTAAATTTTAATAAATAAAATAAAATTTGGGAATGTAATATAATCAGTGTGATGATTATAACATACAACATTACTACGTTGGTCTTACTAGTTTATAGTTAGTAGTTAAAACTTAAATACATATTTTATATTTTGAGGTAATTGCCTCCAGCTAGGGCCACTTTGTGACCTACCCTAGAAGCGTAACCGTTGACCCCGAGTGCCCCACCCCATTGTTCAAGAAAGCAAGAAAGCGGTATGCGATGTACGGGCAAAGAGGGTACTACATAGAGTATATGCATTGTGGGAGTATATAAGGTTTTGGATTTTTTCTTTCAATCAATGAATTATATATGACATGATATATTGAGATATAAAATATATATATGTAGATTGCACACTTGTATATATTTATATATAAACATATTAATATGCATGATGTTCTTATAGATGTATATATGTCTATATATGGAATGTGTTTCTTATACATGTACAAATATTAAAATTTATGTATATAAATGTACTAATAAGTGTAGAGCGTTTGTATAATTGTGAATAAATCAAAATGTATACATACATGTACAAATGTGTATTTGTATATGTAGGTATACAGATGAATATGTCAAAAGGTATTCATATAAATGTACAAATGTGGGCGGAAATTATTATTTGTAATACAATGTATACATATAAATCAATGACTATATAATTTTTTTATATATAACGAAGTATATGTGCTTCTGTATGCATGTATGTATGTAATGCACGAACATAAGTTGTGGAAATTAAAAGCGAAGTTTGATCGACCCCTTAATCGGCCAAGCGGGAGTATATGCGGTCCATTACCGCTTAGTGGACCGATTAGCAATATGCGGTGCGATAGAGTGGCCGAATAGGCATAAGCGGGAGTATATGTGGCCGTACGGACCGCATTCGCCAACAGTGCCCCAGCCACTCAAGAACCATTTAAAACGTGCAATTGGCTGACCTGCATGATGGGCAAACACGTATGAGAAATGACCCTCACTTGGGGCCGAACACGAGACCCTTCATTGTGGTTCATTGAGCGACACCACTTGAGCTAATCCTCACTAACAAACTTAAATACTTAATAAGTATTATTTATAACTTATTACTTAATAGTTACTAGTTAGTACTACCTTATACTTATGGATTGCTACTTAATACTAAATCAGTACTTACTAGTAAAAACAAGGTAGGTGCAATCATACCGACACTAAAAGACAATATCCCATTTGACCTCCGTAGTTAAGCGTGCTTGGGCGAGAGTAAAACTGTGATGCGTGACTTCTTGGGAAGTCCTTGTGTTGCACCCTTTATGCCGTTCTTGCTATAAAAATGAGTCAAAACATAGGTAATACAAGTCGTAATTTGTAAGTTTGTAACTGTAATTTTTATGTTTTTAATCGTAACTTGTAAGTTTGTAATAGTCTAACAGAGTTGACCATATAGTACATTAAGACACTCACTCATCCAAACATATAGACCCACTCGACCTCTCAACATATAAATCAATTATATAATCTAGTCTCTTATGTTTATATATTGCGTTCGCAAAATTTCATAACTTAATCCCTTCATTTTACCATTGAAATTGTCATCAAAATCCTTGTCGAAACAATTAAGCATCCTTCACTTACACATGTGGGAGACCTCTTCCCATATCCAATTTGTAATATTATTGCAAATAAGTGTATCTTGGTGTTTAGATCGTCGTGGTTAAAATTTATGATCTAATTCACTCATTCTGGCGTTGAAATCATCCTGATCGTACATGTCGACATTTCTTTATATTTTCGGGACATAAAAAAAGATGTCGAAATCAGACATTTTAATTCTGCGGTATAGATTATATAAACAATAATGTTTGTATAGTTATACTATATTCTGATAAATATTACCATGTGAACTTTATATAAATGGATACTTAGATTGCATATTGATTGCTATAATATGCTATAGGATACCCTAATCTGGTCTAAATTTTGTTCATTATTCATTAGCTATTTTTGTTTAATAGTTAAAAGGTATATTAGTAACATAATACTTTTATATTATAAGTCAATGAAACTGTATTAAGTGTAGTTATTTACACTTTCACCATAAATTACCTTAATCTAATGAATATCAATCATATAACTTGGTTATTGTGTTTTTTTTTTCCAATAATTTTGTAAGAATATTACATTGTTTCACTGCATAATTCGCTTCTTGATCAAGCACATGCTTAAGCGCCAAGGAAGATTGGCCGCTCGCTCCAATAATTTTGTAAGATTGCATGCTAATATTTTTTAGAGTATGTTATTTGCCAATGGATTACATTCTAGGGCTACGAAGTTCTTTTATAATAGTTGTTTAAAGTTTATTAGAAAGAAAACAAAAAGTATATGCATTTCAATAACAACCAATCTGGTAATAGTCAAGAAGGTGGATCCGAGTTGGATGGATGTTCCAAAAAGTGACAAGTTTTGTCAATCAGATATGGGTTTGAAGGACAAGATTCTATCTCTTGTAGGATTATTGGAGTGTGAATGAAATGGAGGATTGTAATCAGAATACAATATGATGACAAATATTCAATTAAAGACAAATTGGGTTTTATAAAACAACTATATTCCTAACTGTGTTGTATGGTAGTAAATTTGAGCAAAGATCTCATTATAAAGGATTGAAAGATAAAGTGGGAGCAAAAAGTGTTAATATATTTAGTTTCATGTTATTTACTTTGTTCTCGCTAGTATCTTGTCTTTTATCCCATATCTGCGAACTCTGTATATATTGACCCTTCATATCCTATATAAGGAAAGGGTCTATGCATTTTTTTTATCTGAATAATAAAATCCTTTTAACTTTCACATGGTATCAGAAAGAGTATATGCCCTTCTCCAACAAACTGCCCATCCTTCATGCCCTCCACCTACTTCCCCTCAACACCCCACTGGCACCTTCCCTCCACCCAACCACCCAATACAACCCCGCCCATCCCGCTTGCCGTTCTACACCATGCCCCCCAGTCGCTGTTGACCATCCCGATATCTAACCCTCTCTAGCCACCCCCAAACCTCTCATCCACCAATCCTCTACCCTTGTCCCTCCTAGTCCCCAACCTACCCCCTAGCCTGCCACTGTCACCTCCTTGCAAATCCCTCCACCTAATATTCCTCCACCTGCAAGCCCATAACCCACATTCCTCTTTTCTCCCATCCACATTCCATCACTCGACCTCTCCCCTTCAATGACCGTTGATCCACCCTTCCAAGATGTCCTTGGTATAAGCAAACCCCACTTGATTCGTCTTACGACTTAGAAAGGGACTTCTTCCCTCCCTTCGGCCTTCATCACATGTCGTCTAATTGACAGTGTGACGTTGGTCTCTTTTTCTCTTATTACCCATGTATTGGATTTCTAAAAAATGTTGCTGTCATTTGGGGTGATTCCGACGCCTCTATCCTTTATTTGTTGCTCTACCACACCTTATTTCTATTGTCTTGTGTGGATTGAGCACACAAACGTGATTCCTTCACGACCTCTAATGATAACTTAAGAACTCTTTGTGTAACCATAGTAAAAGTGGATGGTTCTAACTACCATACACGGTCTACGTCTTTTAAGTTGTATGTCAAGGCCCAAGGCTGATACTCTCCTAGAAAAGGTCTTTTCTATGTATGTTTGGATGAAAAGGCCATAGTTTGGTGATTGGAACCACTCTAAACAACTATGTATGTTTACTTTTTGCTCTTTACTATCTTCTCTTTTATCCCATATTGGTGAACTGTGTATTTACTGACCTCTCCTATCCTATATAAGGACATGGTCTATGCTTGTTTTCTTTATCTCAACAATAAAATCCTTTTAATTTTCACATAGTATCAGAGTAGTTTGATCCACCCTAAGTCTCTCCAAACCCTCCCCTTATCTTAGCTTCCATCTTCCCTCCTCCACCTATAGCGTATCCCTTCTTCCGCAATCCACCCTCCACCTTGCTGCCATCCTGTCGCCCCTCTTCCCCACCATGTTCCCTCACCAACGCACCGCCGCCCTCTCTTCTCCATCCTGCCCACCCCCACCGCTACTACCCATCCCACCATCTCCCCTTCTCTAGCCACCCTTCAAACCTGGCCCGTCTTTCTCCAACAATCCAACCACCCATCCTGCCCCATCCTTCACCCACTTCCCCCGCCAACACCCCACTGCCACCTCCCCTCCACCCAAGGAACGAGGTGACCTATATCGACGCCGTTTCGACAGCTTGGAAATAGGTAATTACCGGTATACCGATGGAAATACCGACAGATGCAATCCTGGCAGTTTCGACGCCAAAATGGATAAATTAATTCATGAAATTTTACAGGTGTAATCTCTACACCTAAATGCAACGTTTTATGCAATAAAATTTCATATTGGGTGTGTTGGGGGGGTCCATCATGTGGGAGGTAAGAAATCTAACATGTTTCGTTGGGATTTCGATGAAGGATTTCGATGACAATATGTAGGAATTCAAATATGAAATTTTACTAACACAATCCACAAACTTAAATATGCACAATTATGCAATAATATACAATTTACAACATAAGAATAACATATTTACTTACCAACTCACATCAGTTGTATGTTGAGTGGCGCGTTGGTTGTCCATACTGTAATGAGCTGATATTGTTGAGATATTCCTGCCATGACATATGCATCCTATACATTTGGTTGTATGTAGTCACGTGCTCCTCATACACATCATTATTAACAAATTGTATCATACCAATCTTTGGAAAATGCACTTCTAAATCTCTGAGATATTGTGCCTTTCTTGGAGACATAGGCGGAGGAGGTCGAGTAAGTGGACGTTGACTTGTTTGAGGATTTTGTTGAATAGCTACAGGCACAACCATAGGAAGTATTGGGACTGGAGAAATAGGAAAAACTGAATGACCACCACTCCATGTTTGCCCACCATCCTCAGAGAATGCAAGGGAGTTGTACTAATAACTTCCATGTGGGCCTGAGACATTTGCTGTATAGGTATATCCAACATGATGTTCTACTTCTGGTTGTGGTGGCTGATTTTGATATTCAGAGTACCCATATTGAGAATGAGATGGGTACGGTTGTGCATGCGTTTGCCCAAATAACATATCGCCAAAGCCTAATGTTGAATCATGTTGAGATTGAGAATTAGAAGCTGAAATACTCATGCTCCCAAATGAATCAGCAATATTTGAATAATAACCACTGTTGTAGCTGAGGAGCCTGTAGCCGTAGGAGCCTCATCTGGCAATGCGCCGTTGTAGTCTTTGCCCGTTCGAGTTTTCCTCCTTTGAAAAGTTTTATCAGACATGGGATATTCGTTTTCAGCTGGAGGAGGAGGTGCAACCCTAGTAACATAAGGACGATCATCATTTTGAGGATCAACAGTAGGAGGATATTCCGGAGAGCGCTCACTGCCGCCTCCATCATTGCCACCATCATCATCGGACTTGGACTTTGACCCAGATGTACTTTTTGAAAAAGGAGATTCTGTGCTACCCAACTCTTCTTCCACTGCTCTATTGATTTCCATATCAACATTTTGATGCTCAGACTCAGGCTCAAGTCTTTCAAGTGGAGTTTGATCAACATTAATATCAGAATCTTTTTCAAATTGCTCTTTTATGTATGGATTTGGACGACCATCAAGATTATCAAGAATTGGACGACCTATCTCATTCATCCATTCCTCTAAAGGATCTTCTGAATCATCAACTTCTTCTATGGCTCTACGCCTGGATGGGTTGAATGTGTATGCGGTGTCATTAGGATCATGGACGACAGCAAAATCCACTTCCTTGTAGTTGGCATCTCGTATTGCTCTAGCCCTCAACCGCATGTTGTAGTGAACATATACTAGATCTCTCAGCCTGTTTGCCCCCAACCTGTTCCTTCTCTTTGAGTGTATTAAATTGAAAGTACTCCAATTTCTTTTACAACCTCCTGCAGATGTTGTTTGAGAAAGAATACGAACAACCACTTTTCTTAGATGGGGGGCACCCGTTCCATTCCGAACCCACCACTCACAAGGATCACCCTGCTCACGGTCGGCAACTGCATTTGGATGACCAAAACAACCGGTGCCTTCACAAAATTGTCGCAACTGCAAAATATTTAAGATGTTCAGACTTCAGAATCTGAGGATGAAACATCAAACAAGAATGAAGATGTTCATGACTTCATGTAAGTAATGTAATATATATAGTTATACATCATCCATAACTATGGTGCGTTCTTCTGTAAAGGTAAAGAATTTGTTAATTATATCTCGCACAATTGACATTAGAGTCGCATCTAAGCCCAATTTTTGCGAGTATTGGTACCTCATATTCATATAGTAAGCTGTCACAATTCCAAACAAGGAAATAAGATTTAGATTTTAGATTGAGTTACTTATAGAGTTAGAACATAAATATGAATTTAGAAGAAATAAATTATATATCTGCTTTGTACAGTGGATGCAAAAGCATATCTATCCAACGCTTGTCTACAATTGACAAGTATTGTGAATTGGACCTAGGAGCTGCTTGTTTAATACCTTCCACCATTACTTGCATTGCATCATATAAGGCATTGTTGCGGCTTTGTCACCATCTACCGGCCTCAACACTTTGACAATAGGTTCCATTATCTGCAGCACCTTTGTAACCTTACCCCAGAAAGCCCCACTGACAATTAATTCTTCAATCCTTCTGCCAACCGAGGTGTTGTGATCCTTCATGGAGGTCCACTCCACACCATTGAAGAGCCTCCTAAGTCCATCCTTTTTGGACTTTAATGAATTCAAGGCCAAGTAATTTGTTGCAAATCTAGTCACCCCTGGTCTAATCAGATCACCTCCACAATACTCAGGTCGCCTCATTGCATTTAATAAGAAGGAATGGTTGTAGATGAAACCTGTGATCAACCTACCATTAATTGTCACACTTTTGATGTAATCAATTGTGCCCATGTCCTTAAGGATCAGATCTATGCAGTGGGCAACACATGGTGTCCAGTAGACCGGATATCTCTTCATTATACTTTCACCGGCCTTCTTGAAGTTAGAGCCATTATCAGTCACTATCTGCACCACATTCTCAACCCTTACCTGCTTGATGTATGTTTTCATTAGCTTCTTGATGTAACTATAATCCCTGACTTCACCAGAAGCATCAACAGAGTCTAGAAAAACAGTCGATCCACGACAATGTACAAGAAAGTTAATAATTTGCTTTCTATTTCCACTAGTCCACCCATCACACATGAGGCGCCGTATTCAGACCACAATTATTTCTGGTCTGAAATCCATACCTGTAGATCTTTCTTCTCTTGGGGAAGATACTTGTTCATCAATTCATATGCACTGGGGGCTTTGATGCCCCTACCAGACTCCCCTATCACATCTACCATGTGCTGGAGATAGGGTTCAGTTGCAACATGTGCAGGTATACCATGAGCAAAGAACTTACCCACTGCCTTGCCCACCTTCTCTTTTACACCAGTAAACATTGCTTTTAGGGTTTTTTGCCTAGCATCAGGCTTCCTAACCCCTGGCTCATCAAAATGCTTCAATCTCGCACTAGCAGAACGAAAAAGTGTATCAATGGTGCCTTTCTTTCTTTTATGCTGAGCATGTTAATCTTCATCATCATCTAGGTCAACAATAGGAACATGGGCAGCCCCACTGCCTCCACCTGCACTAGATGGCCCATATCTCCTCATAAGTCGAGCTGCCTCCTCCCTATCCCACTCACTTTTACGAGAGTCTTTGAGAGCACGCCTACACATATGACGTGTATAAGTAGTATTATACCCTGGAGGATATGCAATGTCATCATCTGATTCAGTAGAAGAACCTGTGGTCCTAATATCAAAAAGTGTATATGTGTAAGCCTTTTCAACCTGCTTCAACTTTTGTTGTTTTTGTTTCTTTGCACCCAACAGCTTCTTGAAGTCATCCCTAACACTTGAGGGGCACTTCTAGCACATTGCCACATTTTTGTCACCACCAGTGATGTGACACTTGAATCTAGTAATTCCCCCACCAGCAAGTGTTTTCTTACAGTAGTTGCAGACGATCTTTGCCCTATTCCCAGACCCAGGTACAAGCTTGCAGCGACTCCATGCAAAATCCACATCCTTTGATGCAGCATGACCAGCCCCAACACCCTCAGCGTCACTTGAAGACGAAGACATCTTCTCAAAACTCAAAAGTCAACATTGAAAAAGACAAAGACAAACAAGCAAAACAAATGATATTAGTAACTTAGCATTTAATAAAAAAGTACTAGTAAGAAATGTAAATTGCACAATACTAATATCAAATATAATAAGGCATTAAGTGAACAAAATAAATTTCTTTTACACATTATACAATAAAAAACAATGTTTTAAATGTACAATACTTGCTTATAATTATAGAACACAATATTTTGTTAAGATTTTTAATTTGAAGATAAAAATATTTAAAATAAATGAAGTCTGAATTTATTTTAAAATCATAAAATATCATATTTACTTATTAAAAAGACAAGTGATATGTTCCAAATGCTAATTTCATCTTAATTTTTTTTTAATTTTCAGTATTTTTAATAAATAAAAAACGAAATATTTAAATATTTTGAACAAGTGATATGTTTCCAAATTCTAATTTCATCTTATACAACATTAAAACACACAATTAAACAGAAAAATCATTTTTTAATTTTCAGCATTTTTAATAAATAAAAAAGAAATATTTAAATATTTTGAGTACATTTTTGTTTATATATCTTCATGTTAATCTTTGATAGAACTTCTTCTACTAAACCTAAATTAAATACCTATTATTAATAGTACTAATTGTATTATTACTATTAATTAGTGAAATTACATTGTAATGCTAATTATTAGTGAGTTAATTAGGTAGATCTAGTGATAAATTAGTAGATCTATATAATATAATCATAGATCTAGTGATAAATAGCTTTAATCATAAGTTTTTGGGAGTAGATCTAGGATTTGGGGGTATTTGGTGAATTTTTTAGGTGAGAATAGAAAGAAATAGAGAGGGGAGAGGTTGGAAATGGTGGGAAATGCAAGAAATTAAGTATACATAACTTGTTTAGGGCTGATTTGAGCTCCAATCTCAAAAATCGCCCAAAATCTCCAAACTTTTCCTCTTCAAACAGTAGCAGCAGCACTTGGATCGCGAATGCCGGTGTTTCGGGCGGTATGCCGCCCGTGCCGCCCTGTGCCGATGGGTAAGTGATGCATTTTGCATCAGTACCCCCGATATTTGGCGGTAAGCCCACCGAAATGCCGAAATTTGCGATCCTAACAGCCGAATCGTGCGTATTTGTACCGGTACTCATCGACATCGGTATTTCGACCGCTATACCGCCGATACCGACGGTATCTCATTCCTTGCCTCCACCCAACTACCCGATAACACTCCTTCCCATCCCGCCCACCCTTCTCCACCCTACCCCCAGCCGTTGTTGCCCTACTCGCTATGTAACCCTCTCCAGCCACATGCAAACCTCTCATCCACTAATCAGCTGCCCTTATCCCTCTTGTTGGATCAAATGGGCTCTAGAGGGGGGTGAATCGAGCTAAAAACACTTGCACAAAATTCGTTAGACCTTCAAGTTACTACAATGTATGGGATTGTAAATATTGAATTCACATTGCTACTAAACATACATAGCAAGGATGAGAGAGATTGAACAAACACAAGAACACAAGCTGTTTAGAGTGGTTCCAATCACCAAACTAGGAGAAAGTTAGTCCACTACCTAGAGAGGTCAAGCCCTAGGATTTTGCAACCAATGTATACTTATATCCTATTATAAGATATACAAGATGACCATCCCTTTCCGGGTCAAGGATACCCAACCTTCTCTTTGAGGACAAGGGAGCTAATAACCAACCAAGGTCTTAACTATCCAGAGGAGTTATAGTCTTCTACCTTATAAGGTCTTACCCACTCTTGCAAGCAACTGGACACCTTTGCCAAGGAGATCCCCTTCTTGCACCGAGTCTTTTGCCTTGAAGGATTTACCCACTTCTACTCCCGGATCTCTAGCCTTGACCTTCTTCTTCACCTTGGAGAAGCTTTTGCACCGTCTACAACTTAAAGAAGCTTGCACCCTCTCCTTCACTTGGAGAAGCTTTCACCAACTTGATCTTGAAGAAAGGGGTTGGGGAAAAAGAAGCTTTGAGAGCTTTACAAACATACAATGAAGTAGCTCTCTCACACAGATCCTATCTCACTCATATGGACGTTTTGATTTGCAAACAAGAGAGAGAAAGGGGCTCAAGTGGACTGGATGCACTCAAATATAGCTAGGAGCTTGAATAGCATGAATGAGCAACCTTGAAATGAACTCCAAGAGGTCCTATTTATAGTTGGGGGTGTCCACTAGAGGGTAGGAGTACTAAGGAACATTTTCCACTAGAACAACAAATATAATTTTGAGATTTGCAACACTCCAACCATTAGAGTCACTTTTTCTGCATTTTCCGTACACTGCATTCGGTCGAGTTTTAATAAAGGTAACTCGACTGATTGCACTATGCGACAAAGCTAATTTAAAACCTCAGTTGAGTTTATCCTGGATGAAACTCGACCATCATCATCATCATCATCACCATCATCATTAACATCATCACATCATCTAAGCCTCAGTCCCAACTATGTGGGGGTTGACTATATGGATCCTTCGTTTCCATTCAGCTCTATCGTGGGCCATATTCTAGTTGAGATGTAGAGATTCAAAATCTCTCTTTATATGCTCATCCCATGTTAATTTAGGCCTTCCTCTTCTATTTATTGTACTTGACTCAATAGCATTGCTTTGTATAGGCGCATTAGTCGGTCTGCATTGCACATGTCCATATCATCTGAGTCGGCCCTCATGCAACTTGTCCTCAATGCTCGTCACCCCCTAATTTATCGAGCACCCCCTAATTTATTCCTGATATAGTCATTCCTCAAGCGATCTTTTCTTGTCTTCCGACACATCCATCTCAGCATTCGCGTCTCAGCCACGTTCATCTTGTTGAGACCCTGTTTCTTCACTGCCCAACATTCACTCCCGTAGAGCATGGCTGGCAGTATAGCTGTTCTATAGAACTTACTTTTTAATCTAAGAGGGATCTTCCGATCACATAAAACTCCAGTTGCACTCCATTTCAACGATCCTGCAGTGATCCTGTGACAAACATCACTTTGGACATCCTCATCTGGATGAAACTCGACCGAACCGCTAAAAGCAGTTTTGGTCAGTGCAGGGATCGGTCGAGTTCTGTGTATGGTAAATTCGACTGAACCTGAATTTTCTCAAAATGCATTGTAAGAAGAAATGAAGGAGGAAGAAGACGGAAACACCGATCACATGTCGGCTGCAAGATGCAGCAAACGTGAGTAGGGCTTGAGCCTACACACTTGTATATATGTATTAGGGTAAGTACATGAGGTACAGAGAGAGAAAAACAATAAAAAATAAATTCCATAAGTAAAATAGATCTGCCGCTGGTTTGCCGTTCCGCCGCTGTGCCGGTGTCGATACCATCGACTTGAGTGTCGATGGTATCGACGAAATATTGTCTTGCGCCTGAACCAATCTCGATACTATCGACATGTGTCGATAGTATCGACCGGGATGCAGCTTGCTTCAACTTGAACCTGAACTGATCTCGATACTATCGACAGAATGTCGATAGTATCGACCGGGATGCATGTTGCTTCACACTCCCCCTCAAGCTGGAGAGTACACATCGTGTATGCTCAGCTTGCCGCAAAGTCTCTGAAAGATTGCTGAACCCAAAGGCTTCGTCAGAATATCTTCTAGTTGATCTTCGGATCTGACATATGGAGTCACAATAGTGCCGTCTTTTATTTGATCACGAATAAAATGGCAATCAACCTCTATGTGTTTTGTACGCTCATGAAAGATAGGATTTCTGGCAATGTGCATAGCAGATTGATTGTCACACTTGAGCTCCATAGAAGGTAGAAGAGAAATTTGCAATTCAGATAAAATAGATTTTACCCATTTCAATTCACAGCATGCATGAGCCATAGCACGGTATTCAGCCTCAGTGCTAGATCTAGCAACCACATGTTGCTTCTTACTTTTCCATGTGATAAGATGATCACCTAGAAAGGTACAATAACCTGATGTAGATCTCCTATCAGTATGATCACCAGTCCAGTCAGCATCTGAATATCCTGTGAGAGACAGGGTAGATGGAGGTGCCTTTGGTCTAGAATATGTGATACCTTTACCGGGAGCATTTTTCAGATACCTCAGAATTCTGCAGACCGCTGTCCAGTGTGATTGTCGCGGAGAATGCATATATTGGCTGACCACGCCCACAACAAATGAAATATCAGGTTGGGTGACTGTTAGATATATTAACTTGCCCACTATTCTCCTGTAATATTCTAGATCTTTATACTCAGCATCATCACCCACCTCTTTGATGTGATAATCCATTGGTGTAGATACCGGTTTAGATTCAGCCATGCCTGTCTCCTGTAACAAATCAAGCACATATTTTCTCTGAGATAAATTGACACCTGCATGAGATCTAAGCACTTCAATGCCTAGAAAGTATCTTAGTTTGCCCAGATCCTTTGTATGGAAGTGTTTTTGCAAACCCTCTTTGACACGAGATATTCCCATGGTGTCATTGCCAGTAATTACTATGTCATCAACATAGACAAGAAGGATAATGTATCCACGAGAAGAGCTGGAGTAAAATAAGGAATGATCGGTCATGGAGCGAGAAAAACCCATCTGAAGAATAACTTCACTGAACTTGTCAAACCAAGCTCTAGGTGACTGTTTCAGCCCATAAATAGCCTTTTTTAATTTGCATACTTTCTGACACTCCCCCTGAGCAACAAACCCAGGAGGTTGCTCCATATAAACTTCTTCCTATAGATCACCATGGAGAAAAGCATTCTTCACATCCAGCTGAAATAGTGGCCAATCAAAGGTAGTAGCAAGAGAAATAATGATCCGCACAGAATTCAGGCGAGCAACAGGAGAAAATGTTTCAAAGAAGTCAACACCATAGGTTTGGGTGTAGCCCTTTGCAACCAATCGGGCTTTCAACCTTTCAACAGATCCATCCGGATTGTGTTTAATAGTGAAAACCCATCTACAACCTACTACTTTCTTTCCTGCAGGAAGATCTACCAGATCCCAAGTACCATTATTTAAGAGAGCTGACATTTCACATTGCATAGCCTGTGTCCAGCCACTGTTCTTCATAGCATCATAATGATTTCTTGGTATAGTCACATAATCAATCCCAATAGCGAATGCACGAGCCTGCTTAGACAGATGAGACAGGCAACATACATTTGTAATAGGATGTTTAATAGTACATGACCGAGTACCTTTCCGAACAGCTATAGGAAGGTTGAGATCTGATGTCTCTGTAGGATTCTCTTGAGCAGAAGGCGATGGTGAGGGCTCAGGGACTGGTGCCGCTACTTCTTCTGGATCTTGCCTGCCTCGCCTATGGTATACATGTGTATAATGCTCAATGGCGGGTCTATCTCCTGCTTGTTCATCCGGAATAGAAGTAAAATCCGGAATGATAGGTGGCACTCCCTCACTTGGCATTGATGGTGCCAGTCTCTCATTTTGTATTTTTGGTGGCTCTCCCTCTCTCAACTGCTCCCCCTTGCTCATAGCATTGGAGAAATATGGAGTGGTCTCATGGAAAGTGACATCCCTAGACACAAACATGCAGCGAAGACTAGGACAGTAACACTTGTATCCTTTGCTCGTAGTAGAGTAACCCAGGAACAGTGTTTTAATGGACCTAGGAGACAGCTTGTCGGTCTTAGGATCGAAGTTATGGACAAAGGAAGTGCAACCAAAAACTCTAAGAGGAATATGATAGGGAGAGTCCTTGGGACGCAAAACAGAAAAAGGAGTCTGTCCGTGAAGAATAGAGGAAGGTTGCCTATTAATCAAGAAACAAGCAGTTAAAAGAGCTTCAGACCAAAACTTCTTGGGCACATTAGATTGAAACATAATAGATCGAGCAATATCAAGAAGATGGCGATTCTTCCTCTCTGCCACCCCATTTTGCTGAGGGGTATGAGGACAAGATGTGCGGTGAATCATACCAACCGAGCTACAAAAATCAGACATAGCCTTTTGAACATACTCCAAAGCATTATCAGACTGAAGAATTTTTATATTGCAATCAAACTGGACTTTAATTTCAGTATGAAAATGTTTCACAATAGACAACACAGACTCTACTTTTAAGAAGGTAGATCCATGTCATGCGTGAGAAATCATCGACAAAGGAGATAAAATAACGAAAACCATTATAACTCTGGTCTTTTACAGGACCCCACACATCACTATGCACTAACTCAAAGGGACAAGAAGCCCGCTTATTGACTCGACTGGGATAGGATAACCTATGGTGCTTTCCCAGTTGACATGACTGACACTCTAAGGAAGATAATTGGGACAATTCTGGTTCCAACTTCCGCAGGTTCTCCAAAGAAGGATGTCCATATCTTCAATGCCATAGTAAGGGGGAACCACTCAACAGGATAGATGGAGCAGGAGCAGGCATTTGGCGAGGTAGACTGTCATCGTTGAAAAGGTAGAGATCACCTTTCCTAGGCCCCCCATCAATCGTCTTCATACTCTTGAGATCCTGTAAAATAAAACAAGAAGGTCCAAATGTTACCCAACATTTTAGAGTGTCAATCAATTTTGCAACAGAAAGAAGATTAAAAGGAAATTCAGGCACAAAGTGAACTGATTTAAGATCAATCTTGGGTGTTAGGGAGACAGATCCACTAGCTAAAACTCTTTTCACTGAACCATCTGCCAGTGTAACAGATTGGTGAGGAATAGACGAGTCAATAGTGTGGAACAATCTCCTCCTACCAGTCATATGCTGAGAGGCGCCAGAATCAACCACCCAAGATGAGGATGAGCCAAATGCTATGAGAGATGTTGCCTGATTACCAGCTGTAGATGCCAGATTTGCCGATGAAGAAGAAGATGATGACCCCATACTCATGTGCTGTGTCGCCTGAATGAACCGATCATATTCTTCTTGAGTGAGAGTGATGCCGGTGCCAGAGGTAGTACCCACAGTTGTAGAGGATGAGGATCCTGTAGTGGTGGCACAATGTGCTGCCCCCACAGGTGGTGTAGCAGGTCTTCCATGTTTCTTCCAACACTTCTCCACTGTATGTCCCGGTTTGTCACAAAAGGTACATTTCGGACGTGTCCCACACGCTCTACCCATACCGGGGCGTCCTCGTACCGCAGCAACAACGGACACATGAGATTCTCCAGAAGGTATATCAGGAACAAAGGAAACAGACTCAAACAGAGATTGCTGGATCCTTGAATAAGCCTCCACAAGGCTGGGTAGTTTATCAGTAGCCAAGATAACGCTCCGAGCGGAGCTACAAGTCGAGTTAAGCCCAGATAAGAATTTGGCTGTAACTAGATCATCTCTATCCTTTATCTGTTCTGCAACAGTCACAGGATGATAATAACTTAGCTCTTGAGCAAGAGCCTGAATGGCCCCAAAATATTCCTCAAGAGATCGGTCACCCTGTTTTTCAGCAAATAAACGGTCATAGATCATAAACTGACGGAGAGCATTCTTCTCCTGAGAGTAATGTTGCTTCACTACGTCCCATATTTCCTTGGCCGTAGAGTAGAACATGAACCGTGCGGCGATTGTGGATTCCATACTATTCCACAGCCAAGTCTTCACAAGACTGTCATGTCGCTTCCATTCAGCATACCCTTCGTCAGTAGATGCCTTGGGACCTGAGTCAACATGCCTTGCTATGTCACGAGCCTCCAAGACGGTGTGGATGGCGTTCATCCATAGAAGATAATTTTTCCCGTTGAGTTTGATAGAGGCGATAGGTGACACCTCGTTGTACATCATAGGTGTCTTGATATCCTCCATTGTAGAACGGAATATATGACAGATTGATACACGTCAAGGAAGATGTGGTGACGGAGAGATACACTTCACACATAGAAGAAAACAAAGAGAAATGCGTTACTGACGCATTCACAGCCTCCAAATGATATTCCTAATCACACATGGAGGAGGTGTGACTAGGATGATGATAGAGACGAAGCTAGTCCTCCGGTGGTGTTTTTAGATGATCGTTGGATCACCTGGAGATCCTCAACTGCTTTGTGATAGCGGCTACGGTAGAATTAGATATCTACCGCAGACCCAGATTAGCTAACGGTGGTTCTCCTCAGCCGGAGGATTATGCCAAGCCGATGGGTGGGAAGCAGCCGACCGTCAAGGAGAGAGAGGCCTGGAGAGATTCTCCGGAGAGAGAAGGAAGAAGCCCTAGATCGATCTCCGCTCTGATACCATGTAAGAAGAAATGAAGGAGGAAAAAGACGGAAACACCGATCACATGTCGGCTGCAAGATGCAGCAAACGTGAGTAGGGCTTGAGCCTACACACTTGTATATATGTATTAGGGTAAGTACATGAGGTACAAAGAGAGAAAAACAATAAAAAATAAATTCCATAAGTAAAATAGATCTGCCGCTGGTTTGCCGTTCCACCGCTGTGCCGGTGTCGATGGTATCGACGGAATATTGTCTTGCGCCTGAACCAATCTCGATACTATCGACATGTGTGTCGATAGTATCGACCGGGATGCAGCTTGCTTCAACTTGAACCTGAACTGATCTCGATACTATCGACAGAATGTCGATAGTATCGACCGGGATGCAGGTTGCTTCACATGCATCAAGGGATTGGTTGAGTTTGTCACAGGAGAAACTCGATCGAAAAACACCCGGTAATGAATTTTTTAAAATGTCATTGGAGTGATTAAACGTTCAAATTTAGAGCTCCTGATTTTTTCTCATCTTAGTTACAAGTCATTACATCAATACGAATGATTACAAAAACCATCCTAAGGGTTTTAGGGTGTTTTCTAAAAAAGTGCATTTACATTGCTTTTGACTTGAACTAGATCAAGCTAGAGCTTGATAGAAATGATCCTTTTCATGTACCTAATGCCTGAAATAAATCTCAAATAAACATATTAGATACATATGAATGGAATGGTTTAGTCATTATCAAAATATGGATAATGTATAACTCTTAGGTCAACACCTCTTGTTCCCCTACCTACCCCCGAGCCTATCCCCCTCACTTCCTTGTGAATCCATCCACCCAATATTCCTTCACCTGCAAGCCCATAACCATAACCCAATATCCTCTTTTCTCCCATCTACCTCTCCCCTTGAATAACCGTTGATCCACCCTTCCACGGTGTCCCTAGTATAAGAAAACCCCACTTGGTTCATCTTACGACTTAGGGAGGGACTTGTTTCCGCCCTTCAGCCTTCGTCACACGACTGTCTAATTGACAGTGTGACGTAGGTCTTTTTTTTCTTATTACCCATGTATTGGGTTTGTCAGAACCGCTGTTGCAATTTGGTTTGATGCCGCATGCCCTTGTCCTTTGTTTTGTTGCTCTACTACACCTTATTTCTGGTATCCGATGTGACTGAGCTCACAAACTTGATTCTATCATGGCCTCTAATGATAACTTAAGAACTCTGTGTAACCATAGTATAATTGGATGGTTCTAACTACCATACATGGTCTGCTTCTTTTGAGTTATACATCAAGGCCCAAGGTCGGTACTTTCACCTTGTTAGTGCTGCACCCGCTATTCCTGCTATGACTGCTGATGAGAAAACTAAGCACTCCTATGACTTATGGGTCAAGGAAGACTTTGGAGTAATGACTTGGATGGTTAACAATGCAAAACCTAAAATAAGTCCAACGCTTCTAATACTTTGAAGTATCAAGGTTTGAGCATTTAAACACACATCAATACTTAATTTAGAGTATTTAAATTGAGTTAGGCGAAGTCAAAGGGGGAAGATGGGGAATTTATCGACTTGGGGATAATCTACCTTAGATTAGTTAAATATGAATGAGAATTTGACAAAAAAACTGAGCTGAACAAAGAAGGATTAGTGTAACCGCCTCAAGATGGTTGAGGCTTAATGATAATAATGTTGGGGGAGGTCCTAAAACAAATAAAAAATTAGAAATCAAAATCATGCACATGGTGAATAAAAAGGTTGCTGAACTATTAGTTGTAAATTTTAATCAAAATTGTGTAGTTTAGCATATAGAAAGTTATGAAAAAAGTATTAGCGCAAATAATAGTCTCTATAATAGATTCCAAAAGAACAATTTCAAGGAAAAAATGTACATTTACCTTGAATGTTCAAATCTTCAAAGCTTGTTGGTCAACCCAGGAAGCACACACACTTCCTTGGAGCTACTGTGCCCATGTTAGACATGTATTGCACATCGACACACCACGAAACATTAATACACATCTACTTGTGCCTAGGTGGGTATCTTGGTGGAGGACCAGAAGAAGTGAGAATGATGCTATTCTTTCTTGTTAATCTTTTTACAAATGTTTCTTCTAGATTACTTGCCAAGTTTAATTGATACTAGCGACATTAATGTAATGAACTAACTTCAAAAAAAAAAACTAGCTTTACTTGTTTCATAGATAAGATGTACAATCTAGGGAACATTTATGAAGTAGCTTCACATGCTTCATAGCTAGAATGTGTTACCCAAGTGACCTTTAATATGACAAACCTTGTCATATTATATCATTTGTATCCATTGTTTGTTGCTTGAGCATAACTTGTGAGCCATTTAGTTCATTGATTTTTGATGAAGTATAGTAGAAAATATTGGCTAGAAATACAATAGAACATATAACATGATCAAAAAATCAACCATTTACTTTAGAGTTTAGAAGAGACCATTCGTATAATTATGTATTTCAATAAATTTATTACAACAATATATATATATATATATATATATATATATATATATGTATGTATGTATGTATGTATGTATGTTTGTACGTGTGTTTGTACGTGTGTGTGTGTATAATTTTTCCATACCATCATATACGTAATACGTCTTTTATCCTTATGCGATCTTTGTGTCCTACATCTTGTTGTCCCATGTACGTGTGTGGAACTTGTCCGTGCTTTCTAGTGCTTAAATGCAAGACTTCATGAGTCAAAATGAGACTTGCACCTCAATGCTTGAATGCCTTGAGCACCTCATCATTTTTAGGCTCTTGATTCAGGATCCGATACTAAGCCGAAGCCTTGAGCTACATATATGGCTTCGCCACCACATCATACACCTTGTGAGCATTATTTTAATACCATTGCCGCCACCCCTCCCCTAGCTCAATGATTATAATGTCGGAGATGGGGGTAGGTCCCATAGCAATTAAAAATTAGAACAAAATTATACACATGGCGAATAAAAAGGCTGCAAAATAACTATATTAGCTGTAAATATCACTATGATAGATTCAAACAGGACAATTTCTAGGAAAAATTTACAATTTCCTTGAATGTTCAAAGCCAGCACATACACTTCCTCCGAGCTACCATGTCCATCTAGACATGTATTGCACATAGACACACCTCCAAACATATTGAATGTGGAGAAGTGAAAAAGATGTTATTCTTTCTTCCTAATCTTTTACAATTATTTCGTGTAAATCACTTGCTTAGGCTTAAACGATATTTTAACGTCATAAGTAAAATAGCTTCACCTGTTTCATAGCTAGGATGTACAATCCAAGGGGCGTTTATGAAGTGGCTTCACATGCTTTATAGCTAGAATGTATAACTCTAAGTTACCTTTAATATGACAAACCTTGTCATATTATATCATTTGTATCCATTGTTTGTTGTTTGAGACCTAACTTGTAATCCATTTAATTCAATGGTGATTTGGTCAAGCATAGTAAAAATATTATCTAGAAACATAATAGGACAAATGACAAGGATCATCAAGTCAGCCATTTACTATAGAGTTAAATAGAGATCATTTCTATAACTAGATGTCAATATAATTATTATAATAATATATGTATGTGTATAATTTCTCAATACCAGCATATACATCTTTATCCTGTCTCCATGTTTGTGTCCTGCATTTTTCTTGTCTCCCGTGTACGTGTCTGGAACATGTCTGTGCTTCCTAGTGCTTAAACAAAAGATTTCACGAGCCAGAACTGAGACTTGCACCTTGGTGCTCGAATGGCTTGAGGTTCATCTCGTCATTTCCAGGTTCCTTGATTTAGGATACTGATACCAAGCCGCGGGTTACAAATATGGCCACCCCCTCCACAACATATGCCTTGAGAAATATTTTGCTACCCCCCCCCCCCCCCCCCCCCACACACACACACACACACTTTTTTTAAAATCCTAAATTTCTTAAGTTTTCGAAGCTAATCTGCAGATGAAGTAATAATACTCATCTCTGCTCATCATCATAGTGACGCTCGTATGCGGTAATATGGGAAGGTGAGTCACCTTGCGTGATGCCTCTAGAGAGCTGGGGTTGGTCCATCAGTTTTTATTATCGCTAAGAATCTAGCAATAGAAGCACAAGCTTGCACACTTTGGGCACATTTGTTTTGGAGGATTCAGTTGGATTTAGAGTAATCCTGGATTCACTAAATCCAAGGATATGAATTTCCTGGCTTTGACGAATGCATCAAAATCAGAGTTTATGTTTGGTTTGCCTATTCTAATCCAGCAACAGACCAATGGGATGGAGAGAGGAGGCTCCTTATTACGCATTGCGGATTTCCTTCAAACAGATCAACTGCATTCCTACTCTGTTCAACCGCAATGATTGTACCTTGTAACACAAATAGAAAGCTGCTTGTGGATATTCCAGTCCTTCAATCCTGTCTTTAGAGACACTAACAGTCATGCAATGCTAAAAAGTGACTAGGAAGTTTTTTCCCGTAGTCGTCAAGTTGTTGGTCTCAAGGAACGCCATGGACCTGTTGTGTGAGAACACGGAATCTAATCAAGCTAGCTGCTGCCGGGCTTCCTTCAGGTGGCTGATGAAGTTTCTTCCACCTGGTCCAACAGGGGAAAGGAAGACGAAGGCTGAACCTCTGGGCTGAGCATGTGCAGAGCGTTGTGGCCTGGTGAGGAGCTAGATGAGAGCGGCCGTGTTTTGGGAGCAGGTGCGTCAGAGGGAAGCTCTGTGGTATTGCCGGAACAGTGGGAGAGAGATTGTCGGGTGAATGCGTTATGATGCACAGTTTCATTGTCATTTTATCCTTGGTCAAGCAGCTGCTGCAGCTCTCTGTTCGTCACGACGGAAGTGACATGGGGCGGATTCGAGACGAATAGGCGACATGCTGGATTGCGGTGTCCTTTACTTTTGAAATGGAATCATCAATCCTGCAATTCTGTTATGACTGAAACTCCTGCATTTGATACCTTTTTGAACTCCTGCAAAACAAACATAAAATTTAGCTGCTGGATCAATGAATGCAATCCACTCCCATCAAATACAGGAAAACAAATGTGCCCTTTATAGAAAACCAAACTCCCAGAGAAAGTGCAGAAGGCTATTCTAGCAAACCTTGTCATATGCTTTCAGAAGTCAAGCTTGAAAAACATGGCAAATAAAAGCACCAATATGTACAGTAGTTTCAGTCAATGTCATGTGTCAAGTAATCATCACTTACATTATGGTTCCATCAATATAACATTGACAGATAATCAATTCATAAAAAAATGTACCTTGATCGCACTGCTTTCAGCCTGTATTGTAGAAATGTAGCATTATTAGAAAGAACCCATGTTATCATGAATACCCAAAATAACATGTTATCTTGCATACCCAAAATAATCATTCTTGGCCTAACGGGACATTGTATTGTTCCATTTGAATTTTGTATTTGGTTCATTTTCAAGCTTTTGATTGTTGTAAATTAAGATTCCTTTCGCAAGGTACCATGGAATTCATGTCGTTGAGAGAACCACAAAGGTATAAGGTGTGAAAAAAGAAGTCGTTGCAACTAGGGTTGTAAATGGTGTGGGTATAGCGATACCAGAACTTTACTCAATTCGTATAGCAGGTATGGGTACTGGTCCAGACCCACATTATTAAAAATTAAACCATCCAGGCCCGCTGAATCAAGGGTATGTGAAACGGGTATGCGGGTACACGGTGCTGAGTAAGAACACCAAAAAACACGCACATGAGGATCAACAGAATATTCAAGTGAAGTACCAAAACAGTACAACAAACCACAAAAAAATCATTTATAAAGCTAATAACAATGAAATTACCAATAAAAGAGGACACCATTAAAATTTCAACTGTATGACATTATTTTCTTATTTGAGTGATGTTCGACGTCTGATTACTTTGTTAGTTAAAAGACCAGTACAAATCATTGTCTCTCATTTGTTTTTCATGTTTTGGTAGCATTACAAGCTGTATAACAACATCAGTTTTTCCCCTAATTGATAACTTTAAATCTTGTGAGTTTCTTGTTTTTAGATCTCTTATTTGTAATAGATAACTTGGTATCGTGGATATCACTCTCTTTTCTTATTTCTTTTGGTACTGTAACAATAGTTGCTGTACTGATTTGACATATGATTATATTTTGTCTTTATTTTATTATTGTAGTTTTGTGGTTTTCGTCCTCTAATTAGTTGATAGAAAATTAGATATCATTCCTTTTTGTGTTTGGTTTTGATTGCCTTAGTTATTATTTGACACCGTTAGTTTCTCGACTAGTTTACATTCTGACTGTTGTGACTTTATTTAATTTTGTTCTTTTAGTATTAGACATTAGGTTAGTTGCTTGACTAGTTGACACTCTTGACTTTATTTAATTTTTCTCTCAGTATCAGTCATTCGGTTAGTTAATAGATAATTATGTATTATCATCTTACTTTTTTGTTTTTGATTTTGGTATCATTAGTTGTTGTTTTCGTAAAATTAGTTGTTTGACTAATTGATACACGTCATTAGTTTCTTGACTAGTTGACACTCTGATTTTTGTGACTTTATTTAATTTGTTCTTTTAGTATCAGACATTCGGTTAGTTGCTTGACTAGTTGACACTCTGATTTGTAACTTTATTTAGTTTTTCTCTTTTAGTATTAGACATTCGGTTAGTTAATTGATAATTATATATTATCATCTTACTTTTTTGTTTTTGATTTTGGTATCAATAGTTGTTGTTTTCGTTAAATTAGTTGTTTGACTAATTGATACATAATTAGAATTTGGTCACTTTATTTTTCTAACTGTGTTAAGTGCCTAATTAGGTAATTAGTTAATAGATAATTAGATATCATGGTATCGTGGCCTTTCTTTTTAGTTTTTTGTTTTTAGTTTTAACAATGTTAGTTGTTATTTTGGTAATATTAGTTGGTTGACTAATTGACACACATACACATTATTTCTTTTTTGATTGTATGAATATTATATTCATATAAAAATATATAGTATTATATGTATGCACGTGTATGCATATATGTAACTGTACACGGGTATGGGTATGATAAGGACCATTATTGGACTGTATATAAGCGTACACGGGTATGTGTATGATAAGGACCATTATTGGACCCGCAGGCCTAGTCGCAGCAGGCCGACAGATGCAAGCCAGGCATCAGCCCCCACCCCACCCCTGCCCGCTCTCGCTCACACAGACAAACAAAAAAAGAAAAACATGACACAAGCTCCACGTACACCAGTGCTGCCATCACTAACTGAAGCAATTCCCAGGAGGGTCTTCATTTTATTGAGTTAACAGTTTCCTTAACGTGAACATTACCAAGTACAGTTTTTGTTTGGTACGTAATGCTCTGGTTGTTACTTCGAATGTTGTTACCATATGCTTATTTTTCTTTTAGTGAAATGCTTGATATCCAAAATGTGATATGGCACATAATAGAAATGTACATTTCATTTGCATACGTATGGACTTTGAGCTTCTAATATTAGGCTTTAGTGGTGATATCTGAGATGATGAACAGGTTCATTGTCTTTCTTTTTTAAATTGTAATAAGCTGCAATTCTTTCACCGTTACTTGTGCATTCATTAGTTCTTCCATCTTGAATTGGCAATTTCAAACTCGTTTACTGGCAGGCATTGCTCTTTTGAAAAATGTAATTGTCAGGTTACCCCATCTTGTTGCAGACAGTTTCTGAATAGTCTTCTTGTTCCAGCAAGATCTGACAAGATATAATGTCAGAGAATGCAGGGCCCTTTGATCTCAATCTCCCATATCCAAATCTTGGGTTTGCCTGCGATTCTGGTAAGTTAGAAAGTTTTGTCAAATTGAAGACAGAATGCAAGTCTATTATTTAGAACAAAGGCTTTTCTTTTGGTGAACCAAAAAGACCTTGTTCTAAACATGGCTTGTAACAAATTAACAATTACAATGCAGATTCCATAGCGACTTCTTCACAGCTTTCCAGAAGTCATGATGAGAACCGCATCACATCTGTGGTGTACCCCGACTATGGGGATACCATCCAGTCCAGCAGTTTGCATGCACATGCAAGTGGAATTGGGAATGTGATTACTGAGATCAATGGACCGGTCGGAATTTTTTCCGATAGCCTTCCGCCAAATGTTCAGTATGAAGAAAATATGACTCTCAGATCTTACTGCAGTATTGACAATGCAGGAACCGTGGTGTCACCTTATATCAATCACACACCACAAAGCGTTGATATTTCTGGTGGTGGCACTGAGGTTATTAACTGTTCATCTGTTAACAATATTCCCTTGGGACACTGGTCTGACAATCCAACTGGTGCATCTAAGCAGTCTTGGCAAGACATGGCTTCTTATGATAATCTAAGCAACCAGGTGCTGGGAACTTCTTGTTTAGATTCCATCCGGCATAATAATAAGCAGATGATTGGTCATGATCCTACCAATCGTAGTGATTCAGCCATTAATGATCCTGTCAATGCTGAACAGAGCAGAAGTGGTATTTTTGTTGATAATTTGAGTAAGATCAATAGACTTCCTTCTGCACAGGTAGATGGAAATTTGTTGGATATCCAAACTGCACCTCTGTCAGGAATAGATCCCAGATCCAGTCAATGGAGACAAAATATGGAGCGTTGCAATTCCCAGACACTATCCACATTGCCATCTGACAAACTACCAGTAAATAGCATGTCCAGAGACGCTGGTTTTGACTTTGGTGGAAGTAGCTTGATTGACAGATCCAGTGTTTCTGCTGATACCCAACATTCAGATTTGGTTGATGGTTGGATGGATGGTCAAATGGGAAATAACCTGAGGGCAGGAGATGGATGGCCTACTACTGCATATGCTGCCGGTGGTATTGACATACGGCAACCTGTTTCCCAGAGAAAAGTGACCTGTCCAAATAAAACATCCAGTAAAACTGAAGGTCGGTCAGGAGTTGAAGGAATATCTGGATTACAGAAAAACCATAACTTATCTAGGAATGGTGATGCCAATCCATTGTGTGTTTTTGGAACGAGGGAGGTTGGTGGAAATTTTCCAAAGCCTGAGCTAGATACACGTTTCACAGCTTCGAATGAAGAGACTAGTAGCATCAATAAACAAGGGGCACCTCAGTTTGAAAGAACTCTCTTGTCTCATCAACCTCTTCTTGTGAACAAAGAGCCAAGTAATATTGCTAATAGATTAACAAGTCAACTGGATTCAAATATAAAGGGTATTAGGCCTAACAATCTGAATGGCAACTTTGCCTCTAGATATCAAGTTCCTTTGTCCAACTCTGGCACTCATGGTACATCAGTGCATCCAGGTGTTGCCAATCATGTGGCTTTATCTAAAGAGCATAACCAATCACGCTTGTTATCTCTGCCTCAGCCAGTCATGAACCTCAAGGAACCTGGCTATGCATCTTCTAAAGGACATACGAGCTTTCTTTCAAAAGGTGTGTTTTAGTTGCCTATTCTGTCATGCTGTTTGGTGAATAAATAGAGGTGTTGCTTTCCTAGAGGATAGATAACCTAGGCAACACTGATTTAGGCTGAGCTGAACTCCTTGGTTGGTATGAATATTACAAATTACTATAATATTCGACTTATTTTCATATCTGTTCATGGCTTATTGTTCCTTTCTAGGTTCAAGTGGCAGCATTGTAGAAACCATGAAAAAATATCCCAGAGGTTCTACATCAGCAAACATGGACAAAAACCTGATGCCGAGCTTACTGAGGACCCCTTATCGACCTTCAGCTCCTACTTCGACTCAGCCAGCATTATACAGTGTGCCTCCTTGTCTGTATGCAAATTTCACCCTCATGCGTTGTATCCTTTCTCATGGTCACTGTGATTGTGGCTTTGCAGGGACAGTTAGTAGACAACCAACACTAACGAGCATCAGAAGCCATACTGTTGGAGCTTTGAACAAATCTGCAACTATCAGCTCACCGGGCACAGTTTTCAGTCAAGGTAATTGAAAATTTGCATTTACTATCCTGCCATTTTGATGATTTACGTGATTGTACCATTGTGGCATTGCAGGTACTGTTTGTAGACAGCCTGCACCTGCTAACATCAGAAGCCGTACCGTTGGAGGCTTGAACAATACGACTGCTGTTGGTCATGGTAACTGAAAATTGCATTTCAGAATGATGAGTGAAAGCTTAATTATATTACTTCTATCTCAGCTGATGCTTCCATTTGTATCTCATGTTCCAGTTTTATCCAGTCAGCATTTTTTAGTGTGATTTCCTATTTTAAAAAATGAACCCTATGTATATTCACCATTGTGATTTCTATGAATATTTGTGAACTGTAGGCACTCTAGGTAGACCGTCTGTATCTATGAGCATCAAAAGCCATACGTCTAAAGCTGCGAATGATGGTACAGTATATTACCCATCTACTACTGGTGTCCCTCAAGGTAACTGGAATTCTTGTTTCACTTTTTTTTATTGCTTGATCTTGCTAAGGAACACTGAGCTTTTAATTACCTCTCAGTTGCTGCGGAAGTTGTTGATAAAAGCAAATATTCTAAAGTTCCTCAAGTGGCAGCCAAAGACCAGATTAAGAGATTGCCTATACAACAGAGTCCCAATGTTCCTCCTATTAGCAGCCCAGGTTCACTCTTCGTATGATTTTTTTCAGATTCAAGTTTACCTTAATTGCGGAAGATTTCATTTCTCTTTTTGGACTTTCAAACAGGATATACTTCTGGAAGGACCAAAACATCTGGCAAGCGAATTTGCTTAGAAACTGCAAAGACAACCTTGCCAGTTTGCGCTCCCAATATGGCTATGCCAGTTTCTACGTCAGATCCAGTTGGTCCTTCAGCCCCAAGAAATATTGGAATCAACTGGAAACCCCCTCCAATAGAGCATCAGAGGCAGCTTCCTCATATTGCGTGTAGAGGTATGTCTATCTCTCTATGAAATGAATGACCAGGGCGTGGGACTTTTCTTTGTAGTCTATTTACGATAGGAGATAGTTGCTAACCTCTGTTTTTTGCCTTTTCAAATTCATTTGTTTTATCGAAGTTTCTCACCACATAGGTGTGCCCATGTATTTTCAGACTTCACTGATCCTGTTACAGCGCCTCTTGGAGCAAGGTGTGCCCTGTGCAGCAATGACATGATGTTCTTACCCAGGGGTTCCTCTTCAGCCTACACAGAGAACCTTCCAATCTCTGCTGTAATGGCCTGCGGCCACACCTTTCATGTATCTTGTTTAGAAGAAGTTGGGTGCTCAACAGAAAAGAGCAAGGACCCTCCATGCCCATTATGTGGCTGTCCGAAGTAGCCGTAAGTGACAGGTGGAAGCAATGCTTGCGGCATCTGTTGCTTTCCACTGTGCATAATTTGATGCCATCCATTTTTGTTCAGCGTGTGAGCATTATAGCAACTTGTACATAATTGTTGTTAATCAGTTTCCGGTGATATAATAGGAAGCTTTTGTCAGAGATGGCTGAAATGTTAGAATAACTACTGGTTCTTGAAGAATATATTGGCATTTATAAATTTAGACCTGCTTTGGGGCGTAGGTACATGTCATTTATCATTCTCAAGTGGGATTTGTCTGTTTAAGCCCCTCCCGCTAGCTGTACATATTTCAAGCCCTGCCCTTTTCTCCTCCATCACTTACCTCATGCTGCTGTCGCACGATTATGCTATAAAAGGTTAGTGTTATTTCTTTTGTTTCAACGCTGCAGTTTTTCTATTTGTCCCAAATTTCAGTGCTGGAGTTGAATACTATTTGGGAATATTCTTTAATTTTCCGATTTGAAACTCATTGAAACATGAAATAGACGAGCCAGCTTCACTTGCTTCCCATTTACACATTCTTTGACTAGTAATCTTTCTTAGGCCGTCAACATGTGGTAACTGTATTGATCTGGTCTTCAAGGTTGTATAATCGACTGTATGTGACACGATTGGCTGATTCTTCTTAGTTTTTTCTTCTTCGATAAACCCATTATGTAACTGATTTTTCTTAGTATTGCTTATATAAGAAGATACGCAGTGCTTGCACGGCGAGTAGTGACAGTGTGACACCCACACATGCATGCATAAACATGCACACAACACACGCAAGTTATTGGTACCCATAATTTCCATATGAAACTTATGAGTCCACCCATCTCCACACACACACACACACACACACACACACACACACACACACAGAGAGAGAGGAGATTTATGAAGAATATCATGTTGGTTGTATGTCTTGGACTAATGGAACTCAATAGCTTGCCAACCATAGCTATCAAGCTAGCAGGGTACTTGTATGAGCCATAATGGACTCAGGGGCAATCTCAAAGACAATTTTGGGTGAAGTGTTACCCTAGGTGATAAAGGGTGACGATATGGTTATAGTTGAGACAAGTAAGATTCAAATCACCCTAATTGTTCCACATTTTTTTTCATAACTTTTTCTTCTTGCAATTGATTGAGGTTGATATTAAGTCGGAAGCTTTAACGGTGTTTGATTTGAGGATTTATTGTGAAGCAAGCCAATTTGAAAATTTATTATAAAGCAAACATTTTCAAGGAGGGGCACTTGGAGCTTGGAGTGTGATGTTAACATTATGTAGCATTAAATGAGTTCTTGCATAAAAATTTCACCAAAGAGGTTTTGGGGAGAGTCCAAACGGTGTGGCCCTGTACCAAAATAGACTTTGTTGTAGGGAATGATGAAGTACAAAAAGCTATTAAACTCAAAAGAGAGATTTATAAGAGCTTTTCTAAATCTTGAAATGATGTAACTTTTCAGTGATATAAGCGAGCAAGGAAAGAAGCCAAAAATATTATTCACAAGGCATGGTCTACATAATTTGAAGAAATTTATAAGAAGGATATATATAAAATAGCTCATATAAGAATAAAGAGGAACATATTTAACTCGAGTTATAGACATCAAGAATGAAGATGGTAG
This sequence comes from Alisma plantago-aquatica, assembly GCA_963693085.1. Lineage (NCBI taxonomy): Eukaryota > Viridiplantae > Streptophyta > Magnoliopsida > Alismatales > Alismataceae > Alisma > Alisma plantago-aquatica. Next base: position 830,771,365 of record OY856409.1, read on the forward strand.
AGTGCCAGTGAAGGATTATGATATCAAGAACCAATGAAAAAACTACTTTCATAAGATTTTCATTGGAATTATTGTGAATAACATAAGAAATCATTTGACGCAAATACAAGAGATATCATTTGAACATGAGGACTTTCACTATTTGAGGTCAAGAATGCTATAAAAGATAAAATTACTAAGACATGCTTACCAAACTATATCCTCGTTCATGTATCAAAGAGTATGGGATGAAGTACCTATGTGATTTGAAAAATTCTTTAATAAGATTATGAACACCAAGAAGATTTCAGATAAGTGAAGAAATAATACGACAATCCCCATTTATAAGCACAAAGGAGATGTTTAGAGCCACACAAACTATAGAGATATTATGTGGATGAGTTGCAGTACAATGCTTTTAGAGGATTATTGAGTAAAGCATTTTATCTTAGCACATATGTCTAACTACCAATTTGGTTTTGTGCCTGGAAGATCAACAATATATGTTATTTTTATGATAAGGAGGCCTACGGAGAAGTATACAACAAGAAGAAAAGATCTTCATATGGTTTTTATTGATTTGGAAACAACATATGATTGACTACCCATGGAAGTGTTGTGGATAGTTTTGGAGAAAATAGGTGTGCCAATACAATATATTGACTTGATTAAAGAAACATAATTGTGACAAAGTGCTTATCGACCAAATTTTGTGATCTAATTACTCAATTATCCTTTAATTGACTTGACTTCTCACTCTTGCTATTTTCCATAATCGACGACACTAGTATGACAACTTCCATGTTTTTAATCTTATTGATACACCTAATTACTGAAAACTCTAGTTTGAAATGTTCTCCAAATCCTTGGTTTTATATCTTGATCATCTTTACTCTTTTACCCTTGGACTTCCCTTCATTATCCATTGACTATTTGACAATTTTGTGCACTTATTTGAGAAATGGATACATAAATATACCTTGTATGTATAGAAATATACCTTGAATTGGACTTATTACTCCTTTAGATTATTGATGTACTTAATGTTATCCTTTGGATCACATTTCTTAAGGTAAATATTCTATGACATATCTAAAGCTTTGGGTCCAAATTTCACTCCAATTGGAGTTTCCTAGCTCATTCTCTAAATCCCCAAAGTTTACACTTAGAATCACTTTTTTTTGACTAAAAGGGCTTTGTTTAGGCTTATTTGGCCACACCCCAGCTAGCCCAGGTGGGGTCATCCCCTATCTTGGGTTGTTGCTATAGTAGTTGTAGGCAGGAAAAGCCCTAGACCTTTGGGCGCCCAGATCTCCCTCATATTTGATCCATTTTACATGTTTAAAGGTGTGTTGGATTCATCTCGAGAATGCATACTAGATTTGTGTATATTTTCTCACCAATAGAGTCCTCGTGATGTTTTGAAGCACCAAAACTATGCACCTCCATAGAACTTTGCTCCTTGTTTAAGCATCTAAAACCCTAACCCTAGGTCCTATCTACCTATATAAACCCCTCTTTGACTCCTCTACACTCCTACTAAGCTAACCATTAACTTGGATTGCACCCTCACCCCTCTTTCTCACATTTTCACAACTGCATCTTCCCCTTTTCTTCACAAGGCACTATCTCTGTCTCTAAGATCTTATATTAATCATATCTCATGCATACTTTATTGGAAATAGGCAATATTATTGCCCACTTCGATCGCGAGAATGAGACAAGTATAATTAGAATTTTATCAAGCCCTAGTTGCCACTCATATTCTAAACGATCCTATATAATGGCCGTTATGATGATTCACAAATCAAAATTTGAATCTTTATCTATATTTGATCATGAATCTTAATTTTGAATTTGATATATACTCTTAGAAATCAAATACTTGATGACATAATCTTGTCCATTGTTCTTAAGAATAAATCCTAATTCTGTGGGTAATCCATTCCTGATATCAAGATTATGCTTTTACACATAAAATTTATGATGGACCTTAGTAATGATTTTAACCCCAATTTTGTGATTTTGTGCACTTGATGATATCTACTCTTATGACAAAGGCATGAAATTGTATTGTTGACTCTTTGGGTAATCTTGTAGATCTGATCATATCTTTGGACTTTGGACATAGACTGACCCTTGAATCTATGTTGACTCCGTTGTTGGAAACTTAATTGTTTAATCCTAAATATCCTAAGTGGTGACCATACTTTAAATGATGAATATTATAATGTTGATATGGATAATACCTTGGAATTTGTTATTTTGGAGAAAGGATGAGTAGACCACCTAAAGTCACTATAAGGATCTAAAAACCCTAATGGTTTGCTGATTATGACCTATAAAGTCGAAAACCTTTGATTGACCCTTAATTTTGACGAATTAGTGTCTAAACAAATATAGTGGCTTCCAATAATTTGATGATCTCTGCTATTCATTTAAGATACACTTTCCTCATATTGGATCCGACTATGGTATTTCCTATACTGTCTGACATGTAACTTTTGTGTGCATCGTGGCCACTTACTTGTCTGAGTTACTGTTCCCTATGAATAAGTTTTTGTTTTTCATATACATATGTTGATCGCACAAGGAACATAATGAAAATGAATAAACTTCCAGTATTGTTGAGGATCACGCTTCCTATGGAAGTGGCTAGGTTTGTACTTCTTTTAGAATGAGCTAGTATGCCCTTCTTGTAAAAGGGGATAATGATTTCTTTTCGTTAAGAAGATGCCATATACTTGTTGGATCACACTTATGTAAAAGTTGATATAACTTGTTCTGAAACTTGTTGACTTAGAAATGGATTTAATAATGATAAAACACAAAGGATTTTTTTTTCTTCAATGACATGATTTTTGTACAAAATGTCAATATTATTTTATAAGTCCCTTCAAGCACACTTATTCTTCAAAATTAAAATAAATTGTTTTCGACATCTTACCTTTGCGTGTGCAATGGTTGTAAGTCTTGAATTCATGAGTTTAGGAAATATAGGTGGAGCACCAAGATCATGCTTTCGTAATCTTATAGGTTGTTGATTAGTAGGAGCAAAATTGAGTGTACATATTGTAATTTCAGCCAATCTAGAACTTTGAATGGTGGGGCCAAGTTAGGTAGAGTGGGTGTACCGAAATGCGCTAAGTTTTGTTACTTGATTTCTATTATTCAAAATAATGGCGACGTCCAACATGATGTTTATAATATGATTGATGTAGGATGGTTGAAGTATGAAACTAGAGTATCATGTCATTGGAAGATCCCTCTCAGATTGAAAAGTAAGTTTCATAGAACAATTTTACAACCAATCATGCTATATGGGAGTGAATGTTGGGAGGTGAAGAAATAAGGTCACAACAAGATGAATTTGGTCAAAATGCATAAGCTAAGATTAATGACTAGGAAGACAAGAAAATATTGCTTGAGAAATGATTATATTAGGAACAAAGTGGGGGTGGAGATTTGAGGACAAATTACATGAGGGTGGACTGAGACAGTATGGCCAGGTGCAACATAAACTGGCTAACACACCTATACTAAGCGATGCTATTGAGTCAAGCACAAATAAAACAAGAAGGGGTATGTCTAAGTTACTCTAGGAGGAGATCATAAAGAGAGATTTTGAATTTTTACATCTTGAGCATAATGTCACCCATAACAAAGTTGATAAGCAAAGAAGGAGCCATGTAGCCAATCCCAATATGATTGGGATTGAGTCTTAGATGATGATTATGAAGCAAACACTTTTAGGACTTATTATCAATTTTTTGCTTGATAATACATGATAAATTGGTTTACTGTGACAAATTTTCAAGTGAAAAATATTAATCTTAAAGAATATTATTAAAGTAATGAGAATTAAGATAATACAAATGTAGCCATATTTATTTGAGAAAAGGCCAAAAAACCTCATCTATGGGACATTACATGCTTCTTTTAGTTGTTGAACGAGCTAGTGGAACATTGTGCATGATGACCCCTCCTCATATTATCCCCATTTAAGGCATACCAAGGCGGAAACTATTGACACTCTACTTTTCAGGATCCAGATTTATAAATAACCAATACTATTCTATATTTACAAATGATAATATTGTTTGATAACATAATTGGAAGATAAATGCTCCTCTATGGAGTCGAATGAAATTCAAAAAGGAATATTACTACATGAAAGAAAATATTAAAATTATCTAACTTATCCTTAAATTGTCTTTAGCCTTATTGCGTTTAATGCATTCTTTTGGAAGTCCATATCTTTAGTCATTAAATAAAGAAACCATCCTAAAATGTCAACAAACAAAAATGCGGTCATCATATATATATATATATATATATATATATATATATATATATAGACACACACACACACACACTTTGTACATGGCTGCAATTATTATTGTGTGAATATAGGGATAACAACATACGATGCATATAAATCAATTATTGGTAATAACTAAACTTGTATTTTCAATTTAATTCTCTAGGACATACCTATCCATCCCGTTTGGCGTACCATCCCTATTCCATCCATGAACATTAGCGTTTTTGATCAAGTATTGAGTTTCATGGTGACTATCCAACATAGGACTTCATAACAAATTCCTCATTGTTTTTAGTCACATTATCAATGACCATCCCTTAGTGTCTGAGAGTATTTATCTCCTTAAACTACCCTCAATATAATTCATTATGAGTTTAGAAAATTAATATATCATATGCGATACACATACAGAATTATAGTTGTACTGGAATTGAAACAATCAAGCAGTTCATATGTATGATCAACCATTAGGAAAACACTAGGAAAACATCAAAAGTTAATTATAAGTGGTCATGTATAAATTAACCCACATACCTTTTCAATAAGAGGTGATGCCCAAGAAATCTTAGTCCAAGCATATGAAGTTTATTTCCAAACAAGACATAATTCAAACAAGTCTGAAAATTATAACATAATGATAGGGTGTTACAATCATATTAGTATGGCATGTACTAGGGTCTAATCTTGGTCCTATGGGTCTTTCTTTAGGGTTGTATTAGGATTAAACTTAAAAACCCTAAGTTCTTCATATTATTGATCTTTAGAAAGGAAACCCTAATTATGCATGAAAGTTGCCCTAATTTTATAATGTTTACGAGATTTCATTATTATTAAGCAGGGTCAGAGTATATCTGTAACGACCGTGGCCCACTGCCTGAGGCTCTAGTAGAGTTTCAGGAATGACGACGGACCCCACAGACCACCACTAGCCTTAACTGTGCGTCTTAATCTCACTCACGCGCAAGCCATGATCAACTGATGGGCTCTCTGAAAAGGAGGTGCACCTTGGTGATATGGGTTGTCCAATCATTTCTTATAAGATCTTTTTATTTGAGACCTCAAATCCTGGGATGTTACAATCTCCCCCACTTAGACTCTTGACGTCCTCGTCAAGGCTCAACTATAAGGCCTCATAATCTCTTCCCCATTTCAGTGCAGACCCACAATGGCCCATGGACACCCAACTCCCGATCACAGAATACCAGCGCAAGGGTGGCTACGTCAACCATGGACAACCGTTTCCTACATGCCTGGACCGTACGACTCAAGACTGGCATGCCATGGCCATGTGGCCCCACCTACTGGAGGGGAATTGGCTATGATACCATTTGTAACGATCGGGGCCCACTGCCTGAGGCTCTAGTAGAGTTTCAGGAATGACGACTGGCCCCACAGACCACCACTAGCCTTAACTGCGCGTCTTAATCTCACTCATGCGCATGCCAGGATCAACTTCCCAATAGGTCACCCATCCCAATACTACTCCAAGCTGAGCACACTTAACTATGGAGTTCTTTAGTGATGGGCTCCCGGAAAAGGAGGTGCACCTTGGTGATATGGGTAGTCCAATCATTCCTTATAAGTTCTTTTTATTTGAGGCCTCAAATCCTAGGATGTTACAATATCACAAAGTAATCTTATTCAACAAGATAAACATATTATTGCTCAACATTAGGGTACATATGTTTCATCATATACTAAAAATTTCAACCAATCACATCCTACCATGTCACTAAAGTGGGGTGCAGCCTGGTTGGACATTAAGTTGGCGGAAAAGACCTATTTTCCCCTACATAGTGACCAAGTTTGGTCATGCAAATTAGGGATAGGAATGTAATATAACTTACAAAATTCTTCCTCCTCAGCCAACACATACCCAGACAACCACATAGTCAACTTCATGGTTGACTATGGGCTAGCAACCTCAACAACCATAATTGAGGCTTCTATTGCCTTCATTAGGATCCACCAGATTCAACTAGCAACGATGTGGGTGAACATGAAAGAGGTGGCCAAAGGTGACCATAGGTGGTGGGTACTAGGTTAGGTCTCCCACGGTTAGGAATCAGGAAATAAGAAGGTAGTTTGGGGTATTTTACCTTGATTGAGGGCTCAAAGAATATGGGAACTCCTTAGCAAACATTCTGTGGTGCTCGGGGCCAAGACAATTGGGTAAGGATGCCATGAGTCAATGAGGACAAAGTTGAGGTGGTAGAGAAGAAGATGGAGTTTGGACAAGGGTTGCATGGCTTCTGGCGAGCAATTGGAATATGGTTCATGCTCTAGGAGTTGAGGGGAAACTAAGGGGGATCTTTTTATAGGATCAAGGTAGCGAGAGTCATCAATAGTTCCAAACCCTAAATCATGAGTTTATGCATGATTTTGGTATTCTCATGTTTCTGCAAAATAATGGAAACTTAGGGGTTGTTTGAATTCACCTTAATCCACCAAATCCAATGACATGATATTCATGTGAGGAGGTGGTTCAGAGAGAGAGAGATGGAGAGTTGGGAAGATAAGCAACCTCTGTGAATCCACAACAAGTGATAGTTGAGCGAGAGAGGATAGTTATCTACTTTTGAATCTGCCTGGATCCAATGTCGGGGTTTGGATGGACTCAACTGCATATAACTTTTATTTTATATTTAGCTAAAACCCCATTTTATAAAAGTAATTTCCTAGGCCACACCATACTTAGATTTATCTCAAATTTCAAGATAATCCCTATTTTTTGATTATGTAGCCTTAGGAAAAAGACCAAACCAAAATAACCTTGTTTGTTATTCAATACCTATTCTCAAGCGAAGAGAGAGACAATTCAACAATTACTTATCTAGGTAACTAATTAACTTGGAACCTTATGGAATATCATTTCTTGTTTTAAAATCCAATTATTCATCTAACAAAAATATCATCGGTACTTTTTGAGGGAACATGATATATTGTATTGGAAAATTGCACATCATGAACTCAATTGCAAATTAAATTTGTACTAATTAAGAAATTAGAATACAATACCTTTATTAAATCAATTCAATTTTATTATAAGTGTTCACCAAAGCTTAGAAGTTCACAATTTTACATCCTTTCCTCCTTGTCATGCATTTTGTCCTCAAAATTTGGCCTAGCTAGATAAGGAGATGCAAGTATATGTGGCTTCATCCTTGCCATGGTAGTTCATAGAACTTTGACCATCTCAATTATTTTATTCTTGAGCTCCTTCACCTTTGAATCCAACATCCTCACATGTGCCTTTGTATAGGTCAATCTACCTTGGAGCTCTAAAGGTTCATTATTCAAACACACAGACATGATCACATAGCACTTTAGATTGGATACATGGAACACATCATGCATCATATTGCACTGAGGTAGTAGGTAAAGGCAATAGACTGCATCTCCAACTTATTCCAAGATATCTAACAGACCCACATATCAAGGACTCAATTTTCCACGATTTTGAGCTATGTCACAAAGGGGTCGGGCTTTAAAAAACACATGATATTCCAAAGAGAAGTATAAATCCATATGTTTTGCATGCATAAGACTTCTATAGATCTTAGGCTTTCTTAAGCCTTTGCATGATCAAGGAAATATTATCTGAGTATATTTACATCTCTTCTGACTTGTACAAGGTCCTTTTGTCTATCTCATCCCAATGAAGTGGGGATCGACATGTTACCACATAAATATCTTTATAAGGACCACCCTAATACTGGTATGATAACTATTATCATATGCAAACTCTTATAAAGATAGATATTGTACCATGATCCACCCTAGTCTAGAACACAAGCCCTTAATAGGTCTTACAAGTTTTGGATTGTGCATCGTAATTGTCCATCAGTCTGAGATGGTAAGCGATACTAAGCTCTAGTCTTATGATGAGTTCCTCTTGAACTTGCTTCCACAACTTGGAAGTTAACTTGGGATCATGATCAGAGATCATGGATCTTGGAACTCCATGAAGGCACGCAATCTCTTTGATGTACATCTCAACTAATTTAGACACCTGGGTAATGGTTTTATAGGCTAACAAGTGTGCCGACTTCGTCAAACGGTCCACTATGATCCGTACAACATTGTATCATTTCTTGGTTCTAGGGAGACCCACCACAAAATCCACGGTCACTTGATGCCACTTCTATCAAGATTCTCAATGGATTGTAGTAAACCGCCTAGGCATTGATGCTACACCTTCACCATCGGACATGTGAGACAACTAGCCACAAATGATGCTATATCTAACTTCATACCCTGCCACTAGAATAATAGTTGCAACTCGTTAAACATCTTGGTGGTTCCGGGATGTATAATATACTTAGATTCATGTACCTCTTGTAGGATGCAAGCCTTTAATGTCATATCTTGAAGGATCCAAATATGTTTCTTGTATTGAATGCCTTCATCAACACCCACAAAGAGATGTGTTTGAGTCTAAGAGAGAAAGGCCTTCTTCTTCGTGAGTGGAGGGATAGATAAGTGGGATGCAATAAAATCACTAAGTAGGTCGAGGACAATATGGATGATGGCTAGGTGAAACCTATCAGATAATAGTTTTAGGGTCCATTCAGAAACCTCTTTGAGTCTTCTCATTGGGTGGCTAAAATGGTAGCACAACTGAGCCACTTACAAATAGGGGTGTTAGTCACTGCATTAGCCATACCATGATGGTAGGCTATCGTGAAGTCATAATCCTTCAGGTATTCTATCCATCATTGTTTTTGCATTTTAAGGTCCTTCTAGATCAAAAGACACTTCATCCTCTTATAGTAGGTGAAGATAACAAATTTGGCTCCGTTTATATATTGCCACCATATCTTTAGAGTATAGACCGTTATTGCAAGATATAAATCATGAGTTTCGTAATTCAACTTATTGGTTTTAGCTATCTAGAGTAAAAGGCAACAACATGCTGGTCTTGTTCTAGGTCGCATCCTAAGCCCATGTTTTATGTGGAGATGAAGACGATGAATCCATTGTTGCCTGAAGTTAGGGTCAAAATGGAATTAGAGGTGAGATTCTCCTTAATCTCCTAAAATCTATATTTACAGAAGTAGACTAAAAAAACTTCTCATTATTTTGTGTAAGCTTGTGAGGTGAAGAGAATTCTTTGAGAATTTTGAGATGAGCAGCCAATAACAATCAACCAATCCCAAGAAACTACAAATCTTGATTTATGTAGGTACTTGCTAATCACAAACTACCACTACTTTGGTTAGATATACTACAATGGTTCCTCCATATATGATGTGTCTGACGAACATGACTTGGTTGATAAAAAAATCACATTTCAAGAATATCCCATAAACCCTTGACAAGTGTTCTTAGTGTTGTTTTATGTTATCTAAAAAGATAAGGATGTCATCAATAAAGACTATGATAAAGGTATCTAGGAAGGTTTTGAACACACTATTCATAAGGTTCATGAACACATTCATGCATTAGATAAACCAAAAGGAAATACTAAAAACTCACAATGACCATAGTGGGTTTCAAAAGCAGTTTTAGGATATTGTCTTCTCTAACTCACAATGGTGGTATCGAGATTGTTGGTTAATATTTGAAAAGAGATGAGCAATTTCAGTTGATCTGATGTTTTTAATTCTAGGTAGAGGGTATTTATTCTTTACAATGCCTTGGTTCAACGTTAGATAGTCGATGCATGTATGAGTTAACTATTTTTCTTTTTTACAAAGAGGACAGGGTATCCCCAAGAGGAGGTGTTATTCAAATGAAATCCTTTGTCTAAGAGTTCTTGAAGTTTCTTTTCTAGCTCAAGCAATTGGGTGGGTGCCATTCTATAAGTGACCTTAGAGATGGGGTTCGTCTCATGAGCTATCTCCATTAACTTCTCTTTCTAGAGGTATGCATAGAAAATCTTTTGAGAACATGTCAACATGATCTCATACTACCTATATTTCTTCAAGGGGCATGTCTTAGAATATGACCCAGTCAATATAGCAAGGAACAAGACAACCCTTAGCTATCATCCTCTTTTCTTTTTAGGTAGACCCATAATGAATGGTCATGGCATCTTTCATACTACAAATAGTGAAAGGTAATTATCTTGGTCTTTCTACCCTTATATTCTTTTCCCTATAATATATTTTTGCATTATATTATAGAGGCATTTCGTTCCCATTATGACATGAAAGTTGTTCATATAAAGGAGAATAATAGGGAGTTCAAAAGTGTGGTATTTAACATGTATGAATAATGTTTTCAACAAAGATGAGAATATTTTCCCACTGGGGTGGTGACATATATGATATAACATAAGTCCTTAAAATCCAAGTTGAGCATGGTTATGAGATTCGAGAAATACACGTATTCATGGGACTAGGCTCAAATAAAACTTTGATCGACTGGCCCACTTTATCAAGCATGCCTACAATTTTATAAATATCAATTAATTACTAGATTACTTTAATATAGATATAGAAATATATTTTAAATAGCTAGTACCCTCTATAAGTCTATTAGAATTATCCTGGGCCTCTTCATTGACAATGGAAAAAACTCTTCCCTACGGACGATCGACAACAGGCTAAGATGCTACATGTTTGGATGCATCCAGAGGTTGAGGTGCAATAGGTCCATACCTATGTGGGGGTGGAAGTATGAAATTTGACTGGAAATGTCCCTCCTATTTGCATCGGTAGAAAACCAGTTTGTCAAACCAACACTTGTATGGATTCCTCCTTCCATAGTTCCTTCATATTGGTGGAGACTCTTAATTGTGAACTTCATTATAAGGATTCCTCCTCCTTTGACCTTTCTCATGTCATCATTGCAACCATTTTCTTTTCTTCCATTGGTCCTGAGAGTAGAGTACGCCTTCAATTTACCCCAAATATCCCAAAGTTGGGTTCTTTAAGGGCATGACGGTCTTATCCATCTTCAAGGAGAAGCCAACAACTTTAGTGAAGTTTGAGGGATTTCTATCCATGACATGAGGTTGAAGCAGAGGATTCAAATTGTTGATAAAACTCTCAACTCAATGTTCCTCATCCAACATATGGGTGAAACACTCAAGGAGTCTGAACTTCCTGGCATAATATGCAACATACATATCACTTTGATAGAGTTTTAGGAAAAAATTATCCTTCTCCTTTTGAATAGACATGGGGATGAAGAAAGGGACGAATATGTCACAAATGTTTCCCATGTCATCATATATTTGATTAGGTCTCCAACAATGATGTAGTTGTCCCACAAGTGTTTAGTGACTCCTTCAAGGAGATGGACGATGAAGATCACCTTCTTATTCAATTGCACCTCCAACATGCATAAACCATTCTTTACTGCCAGCAACCATGCATCAGCATTGTCTGTGACTTTGAACTTATCTTCTCCCTAGAACTTCTCGATGTTCATCTTGATGAAGTCTAAGATGGTAGCTCCAAGGTAGGGGAGGATAGGGTGGGGTGCACCATTCTCATCTTGGGCTATGCCCATAAGGGCTAGGGCACTAATGACATCGAACGACATTGTGTTGTTACAACAGAGAATCTCAGGTGTCTTAGCCAATTCATAATCTGCATTAGGGTTTGGGTCTGGGACCTCATTGAGTTTTGAGCCCATGTCATCAAAGGCCTCCTCAGGTTCCTTCCTCTTTTTGGAGGACTTTCCATTCATGACCCTCCTCTTCTTTTTTTGGATAAAACTTATTACTGTGGGAGTCTTATTCTAATTCTTGCTCTTGGGGACCTTATCCATGATCATGGTTGTCTTAGTACAGGCCATACTTGTAGGAAATACATACATTCATTTTTGGTCTTATATACATGTGATGAACTACATGAAAACTGATTTAGATATTATAAGTTTTTATATACATTATTATTATTTGGGAGAGGATTCCATAACCCTAATTGTTAGAAACCCTAAATTACAAGATAACATAACTATTGGGTCCTTAGGGGGTGAGGAAAAAGATGAAATATTAGATTAGAAAACCTAAAGGTGTGCTATTTTGGGAAAAAGCCTCAGGCTTTGGCCTGACTAAATTCATAGCGGTCCAAAAGTCCTCGTAAAACATCTAGTGGTGTGGAGTAAAGTGTTTCCAACCCTCAGGATGTGATCCTTTCAAGACACCATCACTTTTGGAACATGTCCTAATAATATCCTTATGGCTCTATGGAATATTTGAAACTATTAATTACTAAAACTTATTTACTGGATCTGGGCTCTAATACCATTTGTGAAGACCCCCCTCATCCTATTATTATCAATTAATGCAAACCAAGAAGGCAAGGAACAATGCTCTACTTTTCCAATATTGATATTTAATAATTAACCAATAATAGTCAATAATTTCAAATCATAACATTGTTTGATAACAAAATTGTAAGATATATAATCCTCTAAGGAGTTACATTAATTTAAAAGATAAATTCTATACGAGAGGAAATATCAAGATTATCTAACTAATCCTACAGATGTCTTTAGCCTTATTGTCTTTGGATGAATTCTTCTATAAGTACATATATTACATCTTTAAATAAGCAAGACAAACTAGAATGCCGACAAACAAAAACATAGTTGACATATTTCTAGATTGTATACGTGGGTGAAAGCAAAATTGTGTGCACATAAAGATGACAACATAGATTGCATGTCAGTCAATTATTGGCAATAATCAAACTTGTATTTTCATTTTATTTTTCTAGCCCATATTTATTTATCTCCTTGGGTGTACCGATCCCTATTCCATCCACGAACTTTGGGGTTTTCAATCTAGTGTCAGATTTCATGGTGTCTATGTAGCATTACACTTTGTTAGAAATTCCTCATCAATATTCAATCACTCTCAGACTGACCATCCCTGAGTTTTATGAATAGTTATTTCCTTTAACTATGCTTAAGAGATTGTATTCTAGGTTCATAAAATTAATTTATTCATATGTAATACACATAGGGCATTGTAGTTGCACTGAATTGAAGCAATCAAGCAGTTCATATGTATGGTGAACCCCTAGTAGAACATCACAAGTCAAGTAAAATAAGTTATTCATAAATTATACCATATACCTATTTAGTAAGAGGTAATTCCAAAGAAGTCTTAATACAAGAAATCAAAGTTTATGTCCAAATAAGATGTAATCCAAATCAATATGAAAACTATCATATAATTCTAGGGTGTTACAAATATATTCATATGATGTGAAATAGGGTCTAATCTTAGTCCTATGGGTTTTGGTTCAGGGTTATATTAGGGTTAGATTTCAAAACACTAAGAGTCGATGGGGAGGGAGTCGAGGTCACCAGAGAAACAGGTGGAGTTTGACCAAGGTTTACAGGGCTTCTATGAAGCAATTGGAAGATGGTTCATGCTCTACTAGTCAATTGGATACTAAGGGGGTCCTTATATGGGCTTGAGGTAGGGAGAGTCATTGGTCATTTGAAACCCTAATTATCTACGATTTTGGGTATTATCATGTTTCTTGAGGGTAACTATAAATTGGGGTTTGTTTGGATTTGCCCTGATCCACCAGAGCCAACAACACAATAATCATGTGTGGAGGTGGTCCAAAGAGAGATAGATGGAGAGTTAAGAACATAAGAGGACTCCCTAGATCTATAATTAGGGAGAGAATGAGAGAGAGAGGACACCTCTCCACAATTGGCTCTTCCCTGACCCGATGTCTGAGTCAGGGCAGACTTTGTTGTATATATTTTTCATTTTCTTTTTAGATAAAACCCCATTTTAAAGAAATATTTTCCTAAAAAACGTCAAAACTCAAATTCATACTCAAAAGTTTGGACATTTTGTGATTATCTATCTTAGTCAAAAGAACAAAACTAGCATAATCTTGTTTATTATCCAAAACTTGATTCTTAAGAAAAGAGAAAGATAATTCAACAATTGACCATGCATGTTACATATTAACTTTGAATCTTCATGAATTTCATTTATTGTTTAAAAATATATTTAATTTTAAATTTCAAATGTAATTCATATTTAATTTGGGTCACATATTATTTAGGCAAATTTTAACAATTGTGACTCAGTTGCAAAACAAACATGTACAAATCAGGAAATTACAAGACAATATCTTTAATCAAATCAATTTTAATGTAAAAGCTTACCAAAAACTTGGATACTCCATGATGCTACATTGTGGGTTGGCCGCAAATTCAAATTATGAGTGTTATTCTTGGACTACGCATCAAGAACTCGTGTTTTGTCTAGTGGAAGTTTTTAAGGTGTAGGCATATAATTATCAACTAAACTGACAAGTGTTGAAATATGAAGCTAGAAAGAGTCTAGGTGAAACTCTAAAAGAGAACTCGAGGAAACATTCGATGTAATTGTGTGAAATTTGAGGTGTGGATTCTAAAGAGAACCAATATGGCATGAAAATAATGAATTTATTTGTCCACACATCCTGTGTGCATGCATGCATGCAAACACACACATGCAGACTATGAGGCTACACACATGCCCATGCATGCACATGAGGGTGTGCACACACCACTTTAGAGCTATTGAAAATTTCCATTATATGTCCCAACATGCTAAAGAAGAACTATGGCCCAACATCATTTTATGGTCCAACCATAGTTCATCATTGTTGTTGTAAATCTTTGAATGTAGACTCAATATCTTATGTTCTTATTTTATTTTGAAAGTTTTAAATGGTTGGGATTATAACAAAGAAATTGTTCATGCTCAGCTTATTGAGTTCAGATAGAGTCTGAAGTACCTACAAGAAATGTAGGTGATCTTATAGTTAATTTTAGATAACATCTAACCCTAAGTATTGGAGGTAAACAATTTGGTTGCAATGATATAAGTTGAGCTTATTCACTTTATATGTTTTTTGTTCATTTATGTAATCATTTAAGAGAAACCCTATATTGATTACAGGAGGTAGAAAAGATGGGACCGAGATATGGATTCACAACATATTTATGGACAAAAATATAAAAACCCATCTATGAATATTCACATTATCAAAGGTGCTTTCATTCTTACATTAGAGATCAAATATTAGATAGTCTACACAATTCTTACCATACACGAAGATAAATCTAGAGGCACCAATAGGGTGAATGTAAGAAGGAGAAATCAAGCTCCAAATCGATATGCTTCATATCACTACCATTTTCTATATGCCATTAATATTAATAATGTCATGCCACTTCCCATATGATATGATGGAGTTTATAAGAAGACTACAGGACATGGATATCAACTTAGATTGATACCAACAACTTAGATTGATACCAAAGACATAGAAGGTGAGGACATACATTATAAAAATCTACCAATGGTCAAATCATATGGGTCTAGGCTTAAAAACTTTCCAAGCAACCCTCCACAATTCACATAATGGAAGCCAAATGAAGATGAGTTCTATTTTGGATTATGTCAAAAGACTCAACTAGTTGAGGTTATCTCATCCACAAACATCCTGCCAGAAACATGAGTTGGGAGGCTCAGAATATATTGCATGACAAAGAGTTTCGATTAAGTTATAGTGTAGGTGGGACCTAGCCTCGAGCGCAAGGGTCCCCACATGTACATACCCTACTTTTTTTCCCACAACATGTGATGTTTTCGAGGCTAACAAAGCTATTAATTTTTTAATGATACCTTACCTCATTCAGGAAACTAAAGAAAAATAATATGACCCCATGAAATCACAACCATTACCGAGGAAATTACTGTTCCCTCTAAGGTTCAAGATGGTGTCATGACCATCTTGAATGACATACACTCAAAGGACATACTAATCATCAATTCAGTAGAAAATCTGATTAAAGATGTTGAGGGGAACATTAATCTAACTCTAAGAGTTATGGGAAGATCTTTTAATACATCCGATTCTGTGTGGTCAATGACCATCCCTGAGTCACCATAGTAACTTTACTCCAACACTGAGTGGAGCGATGAGTACCTTGAGGAGTATGGCACTCAACTCATTGAATACAATAATGCTTATCGAAGGATAAAAGTATGGGACACCATGTCCATCATTGAACCAAAGTGTGTGGAAGTTCTACAATGACACATCTATCATGTTCAAACTTGGGATGAGATAAACAACTAGCATGAGGAGTGGTTTGTATGGAACACAAAGGGATCTCCTTTAATAAGAAAATCCTATTAGAGGAATGACACCATAATGCTTTGGGGATTCTAGACTGGTTTATTTCCTATATTCTACGAGCCTTCAACCTTCCACTAAAAATAAGAATCCCAAAAAAATATAAAGCTACCTAAACAAGAAGAGTGAAAATTACTCTCACAAATAGGTAGCTTGAGGATTATTTCTCAATAGTATCCCAGACATATGAAGAGAAATATGAATAGTAACAAAATGTTCACATCCTAGGCTATATGTTGAAAGAGAAGCAACCATTTAACATAGAAGATGTTACAAAGATTGTCAATCCTAACTCAGACTCAAGCCACATGACGTCAAAATTAGTATGTTTCTAGCTCAATATATCAAAGAGTAGATTATAGAACAACAAATTTACATTGACATATTCTATTGGAGATTCTCTGATTTGTCGGAATTGGATGAGTAGATCACAAAGCATCACCTTCCAACCATCTCTAATATTTTCCCAGTGAAAAGAAGGCTATATGATTATGACCAGAATGGAACCTCAAGACTAGAGTAGAGGTTTAAAATTAGTATAACGCTGGTTATGCCAATCAATTATCATACTCAGCTTGCTAGTATGGTACTAGTACTAAAGAAAGATGGAAAATTTAATGCGTGCATGAACTAGCACAAACTCAACAAGGTGTCCCCTTAAAGATGAATTCATACTACCACACATAGGCATACTATTCAACAATACATATGTACATGCCCTCCTAAGCTTTTGTATGGATTTTTATTGATCCATATCAAGATCTCTGAGGAAGGCAGAGAGAATAAGTTTGTCAATACCTAATTGGGAATGACCAACTATCAAGTCATGCCTTTTAGCTTAAGAATGTCAAAGCCACCTATAAAAGGGTAATTGTCTCCTTATTCCATGATATAATGCACAAAGAGATGGAGGTCTACATGGATGATGTAATTTACAAATAAAAAGAACCCTAAGACCAAAAAACTCAACTGGAGAAGTTTTTTTAATGAATGAAAAGATTCTCCTTATACCACAATCTAATAAAATATAATTTTAGAGTTACGACCCTAACCTTTTGGGCTACATTCTTAGTTGAAGAGGAATTAAGGTCAACCATCGGAAGACCCACATTATCTTGTGGATGCCTTCACCAAAGATATAAAAGGAGATATGAAGTTTGCTCGATTACTTATGGTACTAGTACTAAAGAAAGATGGAAAAGTTAATGCGTGCGTGGACTAGCACAAACTCAACAAGGTGTCCACTCAAAAATGACTTCATATAATACCACACATAGGCATAATATTCAACATTACATATGTACTTGCCCTCCCAAGATTTTGTATAGATTTTTTGATCTATAACAAGATCTCTGAGGAAGGAAGAGAGAATAAGTTCGTCAATACCTAATTGGTAGTGACCAACTATCAAGTCATGCCTTTTAGCTTTAAGAAATGTCAAAGCCACCTATTGTCTCCTTATTCCATGATATAATGAACAAAGAGATGGATGTATACATGGATGATGTGATTTACAAATAAAAATACCCCTAAGACCACAAAATTCAACTGGAGAAGTTGTTCTAATGACTGAAAAGATTTTCCTTATACCACAATCTACTAAAATATAATTTTAGAGTTACAAACCTAACCTTTTGGGATGCATTCTAATTGAAGAGGAATCAAGGTCTACCATGGGAAGACCCACATTATCTTGTAGATGCCTTCACCAAAGATAGAAAAGGTGATATGAAGTTTGCTCAATCACTTATGGTACATCATTCATCTCCAAGATCATGCCCATCTGTAAGACCATATTTAAGATGTTGAAGGAGAACTTTAACTCTTAGTGGAATTCTAAATGCAATGAGGTGCTCCAGAAGGTTTAGGACTACCTTGACCAACCACCCATTTTGAAACCTGTAGTTCCACTATACCCCTTCACCCTCCAAATGTTTGTTTTTGAATATTTTATGGGGATGTATTGATCTAATCAATACCCAAGGGTTGACACACCACTTAGTACCTACCCAAGAAATTCAATGATTTTGAGGCACGAAATGCCATTATTGAAAAGTTTTGTCTAGATATACTTTATGCCACAAGGTAGCGATAGCTACCTATGATCTATTCACTACAACTAATCGTCAAAATATGATCCACTCTACTAACTATGAGAATGGCCATCACTCGCTATGTGATGCAAAAAATAGCATGTTTTATTGTCATAATTAAAAAACACTTATCTACCCATAAAGGATGTCAAAGAATAAGCAATATTCAATCATTCAACAGACTTACCACTACTAGTAGAACAAACACATGGATACTAATCACCCAATTAAGACATAGGAATGATGGGCACTTTTGTCATCATAATCCCCTTAGATATAGACCTATAGATAGTATTATTTGATAGAGATGTCAACTACAAAAGGAGATTGGATCATTGTGTTCCTTCAAGAACCACACAGTGAACAATGTGTGTTTAAATAGATAGAGTTCAATGGTTGTAAAAATGTGGATGAATACCAAGCATGCATCATGCGACTCCAACTTGGAAATCATAAAGGGTAACTTCACTTCCAAGATAATGATGATTCTCCACTTGTGATCTCATAGGTTAAGAACAATAAGGACACACGCCGTTAGAGTGTTATCCTCAATCATGAGTATGTGAGCTCTCTTCCTTGAGGTTTAAAAAAAAACACACATTCAACTTCATATAAAGAGAGCACAACACATTCAGAGATGCTTTGTACACACTCACCACATGGATCAACATTCAAGGGACCTAAGCTTCTCATATGAGGTATATATAATATCATAGTTTTCCTACATGGTTGTTGTCAATAATGCAACTATTGACAAAGATAAGATGTGATTCTATGACATAATTTGATTTCTCAAGGACCTAGTCACTGTAGAAGGTCTTTCCAAAAGAGACCAACAAGACCTTAAATGACAAGCCATGCAATACATATTAGGAATAGGACACTTCTGTCATATATCATACAGAAAACCCTCCTAAGGTGCATCAACAAGATAGAGGCCAAGTATCTCATGAAGGAGATCCACAAAGGATCATGTGGTACACATGACTGAGGTCATATCTGAATGAAGATACATATTTTGGAGATGGATTGTTGCTGATATGTTCATAAATGTCATATTTTTCATATTCATGGTGACTAAATCTAGTTACCTACTAACAATCTATATAACATGACATAAGGAATATTTGATCTCAAAACAAAGCATAATAAAATTGATAAGTCTATAATAAATGAGTGGAATAGCGAATATGTAATAGTGAATTTAAAATTGTATGCCAAATAAAAAATTTGGTCCCGAGGTAAGGAATAAATAGTTACACCAAAAGATGTAGTCAATACACCAAGAACTAATTTTAACCCAAGTTAATTTGTGGGGAAGGTCAAAAGCAAGTTCGATAATGCCTATTCCTAATCCTAAATAAAATGATACAACATAGAGATCCATATGTAAACATAGTATCTATTTATGAATGACCCCCTTCTCATAATGAGAATGCTCTCCAAGCTAAAGGAATTCCATCAAACTAAGGGAATTCTATACAATAATATAATCATAACCTATTTAATAAGAATATATTAGAATTAAGACTTGAAATGAAAGTCTTAATAGCATACATCCAATATTTTTAGTACTTTTGGAACACCAATGGGCATTAAATTAAAGAAAAAATTAAGTAATATATTTTACTGTGATTTGAAATCATAATGTAATAATGAATTAATTGTTTTCATAACTTGGATTTTCCTTATATTTATCCTATTTTATGTAGGATATAGAAAATAAGGATTCAGAATATTACAAATTGATCGATTAAATAGAGATTCAACATCTAAAAGAAAGATCAATTCTTTGGGATCCTTCCACCATGCCTTGGCCCTTCTCTATTGGGGAAAACCACCATGATTAGAAAGATACATCCTAAACTATCAAATGGAAACTACTTTGAAATCAAATACTTAACCTAATGAGTGGAAGCTATCTCCATCACCCTAGCTTCATCTCAATATGTGATCAAATTTCTCAAGAGAAATATCATCTTCTAGTAGGGACTATTGCATGATATCATCTCATACAATGCATGAACCTCATAATAAAACTGATCAAGGAGTATATGAGCTCGTTAGGCATCAAACATCACCAAATATTATCGTACCAACCCCATATAAATGGAGCCATAGAGGTTACAAATAAAAATCTATTAAGAATCCTCAAGAAAATAATAAACTCAAATGTCAATTGGTAAGAGCACCTTTGAATTGTTATGTGGTTGTATCAAACTTCTATAAGAACGTCCACAAGAGCCTTGCCATACTCAGTTGTATATGGTATGGAAGAAATCATATCAGTGGAGGTCAAGGTCCCATCCATCTACATACTACAAGCTGAAATTCCTAAGATAGAATGGGTCAAAGACTGCATCTATTTCCTCAAATCATGTGAATAATGATAAATAAAAATGTTGAACCATGCACAATGTTATCAAGCTAGAGAAGTAATTGAAGGATCCGTCCCTATAGTTTCTAAAAGGGTGACCTAGTACTTTGTGTTGTTCAAAATGTTGATACCAGGGACAAGTTTAATCCTAAAAGGGGGGACCCTACATCATCCATGACATCTAGGACTGGGGTTCCTTACAAAAAATACATGGTTGGGGATATATCCACCACATGAGTTCCATCCTCATCAAAATCTACTACTACCAAAAATAAATATTCACAAGCGTTAAGCCTCCAATGAAGAGCACCACTGAGGACAAAAGCCCCACCTAAATCAACCCACATAAACTAAGTGATAATACACTGTGTCCTTCATGTAACGATTGAACAAGTGAGTGTCTCACGATAACTATTGGGTCCATGATAGAGTGAGAATGGTAGTTATACCAAGGCTCAAATAGCTTGATGTCTTAATTCACTCCTAAAATATAATAATTTTAACTGAAGACAAAAGTCATGGTTTTGGCATGGTAGAGGAAAGCCCTAGGTTAGTCACAATTTCCCAAAGGTTGTGAGATGATATGATTACCCATCTATGATCATCATATGCTCCATGACAATAGAGGCATGCTAAATATATGTGTCTCTAGAGGCTAGGTAGACCTTATTTATAAGGTTGAGATGTCTTGCTACCTCTTTAGAGTTGGAACTAAATAAACTGACGTCAAGATATAAAAATAGCCTCGATCATGCATCACATGAATCTCTCATAGACTAGAGTCGAGGTCATGATCCCATGCAACCATTCAACCCTATTTATCTAAAGGATGTGGAACCAAACTTCTCATAGACCGACCTAGAATCCAAAACCTGAGCATTCACTAGGTAAACTTCATTTGTTTGTTCTACTATATAAACTAATCTACCATATTAAGGATCTAAGAATCATTATGTACCATAGATATATAAAAAAAATCAAAACACTACTACAACTTTAAAAATCCCAACAAGGTTCATGAAAGTTAGATACATATCTTTGTTCGATTGTTATGCTAATGGATGTTGAGAATAGAGCCCAATAGGGTTCCACTGACACCTAGCACCTCAACCCAACTGAGTAGGAAGTAGTGGCTTGCATGTATGCTACATGACATATCTTTGGTTCGCTAGAAATACATTAAGGTTCAATGGGTCCTTTTATGGTAGAACATACCACAAAACATCTATATGGAGGATCTAACCTTCAATAGAAGGATGCAACATGGGAAAATCATTAAGATGCTAGGGACCACAACCTTCAAAAACTCCATTGATGAAATTTATAGAAAGTATGTCCTAGAAAAATGTCATCTTAGTCTCCAAACTACATAAATTATAGAACCATCCCTTGCACTTTAAACATGTAATCAAGAAATCCCAACCAACATAGGTCACCTGACTTTGAAAAATAGACATTACAAAAAGAACTTTAGCACCAAGGACCCAGAAGTTGCTTGGTTTATAAGCCACAATCCTATGGGGTACACATGCTGAACATCCTTAAGGCATTAGTAAACCACGATAGCACATACCACTATAAATAAATATTTCAAAATTGGTTTTATGAACTTCAACATGAATTTTACAAAGACTAATAACGAACAAAATGACATCATGTTGCTATCATAAAAATGTAAAATGAAAACATTAATAACAAAGGAAGTGAGCCATGTCACACATAAAAACTCACAAATCACCGATGGTGAATGAGATGAAGCTATATACAACAAATACTCAACAGTAAAATCTTTACAAAGAGGGAAAGCTATTGAGTCATTAGAGATCAAGCCACATTTTTTCTGTTATCTATTGGAACTTATGAGAACTACACATTCAATGACCAAAATTCCCAAGAACAAACATTATGCACCTCTCCTACCCCAAAAGAATGATCATCCAATGAAATTTGGCATCACTATCCCACAAGACGAAGTGTCGATACATAACGTAATTCACCCCAAGCACACATCCTCATGTGTAAAAGGAGAGGATCTCTATGCTACCTTATCATGAAACTAGGAGGGACCACTTATACTTATAAGACTCAAAATATACTCATGTGTAATGTATGATGACTTGGACTCACCGTCTATTAGAACTCAAAGAAACCAATATGCATCCCCATCTAGTTTGCAAAAATTTGAAAGATCATCACATCCTCCTAGTTAGTTTGACCTCATCTAAGAACTGATATAGATTCTCAAGATCAAGGAAAAAACTATCTTATTGTTCCATATAGATGACACCATGCTATATCATCAAAACCTAACATACTATCTCTCCAAATAAAAACTCTACAAAAAGGTTCAACCCATCGTCTTGTGAATCTAGGCACATCCAGAGATCATGTGTCATGGTGTGCCTCACTCTTGACAACTTTGAAAGTGGATCCAACCTAGTGAAATAACCACCAACAGTCAGACAATGCAAACTTGTAGAATTTATAATGTCAAAACGAATAGATAGCTTTACATTCCAACTCAATTTCTTTGGGGTGATTGACTAGTCATCATGAAGATTATATGAACTATCTCTTCATATCTCTAGTGTGTGACGCAATAAAACATCCCCTAAGAACAATGTGTGACTGAGAAGATCTAAAAAGTGGATAGTAGCTGACATAAACTCCCTAGACATATAGACATACACAAGGTGCTGAAGGTGCAAATTCACACAAAAGTTGGCCGCCTCCACCTCCAACTCCTCTTTCTCAAAAGTATATATAATCCATCACCTCACCAATAGAAAATTCATTGAAAGACTTCTAAAAAAGAAGGATTTGGATTATCACAAAGGGCTCCATGGAGTCTAAAGTTAAAAATCTCAAAGAGTGAAGGGATGGTGAATAATTAAACAAACATGGAAAATTGTATAGACATCCCAGGTTATAAGAACACAACTAGGAACATTTTGCTAAGCAACTCAAATTGCTATTGCAAGTGCCAACATGAAATGCTTTATTTTTCCACTGAGTATGTGGCATAGAATTAGGCATTACTTAATCCTTGGTGTGGGGCCCCGGTCCCTAGTGCTAGTTGGGTATGGAATCCCAAACACCCTAATTTGAACACAAAAGGGAGTTCCAAGCCCTCAAGAAAAGATTTATCTTTTCAAACTCACTTACAAATTAAAAAATAATGTTTTCTTGCTAAATATTACACTAACTCATGGTTTTCTTATAGAGGAAATACATAATACAATGTTTAAAAATTGAAACTGTAATTGAATAGAAGCAAATGAAACTATGACTTCATCTTCTTGTTTATCTAACCCTTCAAGCATTCAAGTTAGGATGCTCCATTTGTAGATTGTCCTAAATAAAAATACTCCTTTGTCACATGTGGGCACACTATACTAGTGAACAAATTCTAGCCTAAATCTATTCGACCTATTTTCTCTTGAACATTCAAAGAAGTATCCTTCTGATGGGAAAGTTCCACAATAAAAGACAAAGTAGAAAGATCCACATTGACTAATTATTTCCATTGTAATTGTTCTCATAGCTATAAATAGTTCCATTTTGAATTAGAAAAGAAACAAAATCACTACATAATTTTCATAATTTTGATATTCTCTACCTCTGTATAGATTGTACAAGGAAATCACTTTTGGTGTGAATTCAACTACAATTCAAGACTTACTCAACTACTCTTCCAGAAGGAACCTAAAATTGATCTTCGACACGCGAAAAGTACATGATGCGAATAAATGAGGTCCCAATGTAGAAAAATACATTTCCTTTACTAAAAAATGATAATGACTAGCTGGGTCTCCATAATCAAACATTAAATGACTGTACTCAACCATACCAAGACTAGAAAACCTCGAGTAATTGGAGAACAAGCTACAAACTCCTTCTCTCGAAGAAGACAATTTCACCAGCCAAAACCACCTAGTGAATACAATGAGTGACTTCCCAAGTCGTTAGTGATTCGATCTAATAACTTTTCATTCGATCAAACCAACATATAAAGAGCTTGAATACTAACGATCTCTAGTCTTGGATACAACTTCCCCTTGACTGATTTACCCTTCATTTAGGGTCCACACACATATATATAATCCCTCCATCAATGTTCTCAGGGTTGAAAAATCCACCCACATTTGCATCACTCCTCTATTGTTGTCATCCATCTTCTTCTCACAATGGTATGATATTTCCACAAACACCTTCCACTATGTCAACCACAGACTACATTCCACTTTGTTGTTTCCATCTACCCCACCAGGTATAGTACCCATATAGTCTTGTAATGACACTACAATGTTGTAAAGCTAAACCATGCCTATAGTTACCTTTGCCTTTCTAGCCTTCAACTCTAATCTCCCAAGCCCCCCTTATCCAGTGATGGAACTATGATACATCTTAGATCATTATTAATTTTTCTCAAACATGAGAGGCTGGTTTCTATCTCGAGATCATAGTCCATGTTTATTGATATGTCTTTATGTTCATTTATGATTAGAATATATTGTATATTTCAAATTTCTTATCCTACCAATATTATTTAGAAAATGAAAGCCTCTCTAGGTTGTTCATAATGGTAGAAATCTATTGGAAAACTCTGATAGATGAGAAGAGATATCACGACCCCAAAAGAGGAGGGTTGCATTGAGTCTCAAGGTTTTCATGGCATAACACGTAGGTATTAATGTCTAGCCTTGAGAGAGGTAGTGTCCACTAAATCTGCATGCTCTTCTCAAATTTGAGAGAAGATTAGGTATACCGAACTTGGAAACTGACTTAGTAGAATTTGAGTTCTATGTTTGTGGTAATTTTTAATGGATAATGTATTCTAATTGAAGGCAAAAGACTCTGATTTGGATGTTTATCTATGAAATTTTACAACATAATCAATTCTGAACACTCTTATCTAGATTAGTTTTTACTACATTGTTTATTATATATTGTTTGTAGAATATTAAAAACTCCTTTATATATAAAAGAAAAAGTAGATAATAAAAACTTTATAGATTTTTTTCATACTTACTGGGATCCTACAAATGATATTGAATCCACTATAGTTGAAACCTGTGCACTTGTGAGTACCAAATGTTGTGTGATTGGCTTATAAATATAAAAATTCATGCCTTACAAATGAGAGAACCAACTCATATATGACCTGGTATAGACTCTCTCTCCTGATTCATAGCACACACATAAAGTTTTTGGCACCTTTTATGAAGATCATGATGACCATGATTAGTTTCAATTTAACTAGTCCATTTCTCAAATTATTTAATACTTTAGTTAATAATAAAATTTCACTCCTATGCAATCTAATTGATTCTTATTGTTTCAATAAGTACCTCAAAGAAACTTATGCTAGGAAGATATTTGACTCCAATAGGAATAAAAAAACCTTGACCTAGAGATTAGTAAAAAGGATTCTACATATGCTTGTGGTCCTAGATGAATGTTCTAGTAAAGGCGATACTTGTTGAGATGGGAGATCATGAAGAAAAACACAAGGAGGAAAGGAGGCTTGATAATAATGATGCCCCAATAGGTATTTCTCTTAAGTACTTTCATGAACCAAAGGTAAATGTTCCACTGAAAGGTGTTGTTAAACCTCCTCTCAGTGTTAACAATTTCTACTGGCTTTATCACCCTCATCTAGATGATGTAGTTTGGTGGTACTATATTATAAATCCCACACAACATTTCAATATGTTTGAAAGACTCTATGATATTGTAAACCGATGGAATCATTCTAGAGAATTTTTATATGCATATGTTTAATTTCTCTTTGTTTGAAAAAGAAGAATCTTGGCATAACACCATTTCATCTGGTACTATTCACTCATGTTGATTCTTTTATCAAGAAATTCTATAGATGTGCAAATACCGGGCACTACATAGCTCATCATTGTAACTTCAAATAGGGAGATATGGAAAATTTTAATTAATCATGGGCTACATTTAAAGGGTTTCAAAGGGAATTTACTCATAATGGACTACCCGATTGACTTATTAATAACAACTTCTTTGTAACTCTTCGAAGTAGTTGAAACCACTTTTTGACGTTGTAACATGTGGATCATTAATAAAATTTGATTTAAAGAAGTGTTTTAGATCATAAATGATATGGCTATAAATGATCTTGCATGAAATCACTCCCAAAAAGATACATCTTCTAGTCTTGAACATGATTCATAAGTTTCCAGTAATAAAAAGGGTGGGATCCATGAAGTCCAGAGTGAACACATGTCAAACACTAAGCTAGATCAAATTTCATATTCAAGATTCTAATGTAGAATCATTTAGATAAGAAGTCTGAAATGCATATATTATCTAATACCTTCACTTAGTAGGTGACAACTGTCAAGGCATGTCATATATGAAGAGACAACTCCCATATTATAGAACATTTTGATTATGTACAAATCCTTTAAGAATCATTGGAGAAG
This sequence comes from Alisma plantago-aquatica, assembly GCA_963693085.1. Taxonomy (NCBI): domain Eukaryota; kingdom Viridiplantae; phylum Streptophyta; class Magnoliopsida; order Alismatales; family Alismataceae; genus Alisma; species Alisma plantago-aquatica. The sequence continues at coordinate 830,798,709 of OY856409.1, forward strand.
TTGGATTTCATCAACAACATTAATTAAAACCATCTAGTTTTCCTATGTAACACCTAGTCTACTGAAAATGCTCATGTTTTGATTAACAAGAACTATTACATCAAGAACTAGAATGCCAACCAAATAGGAAATATACATTTACTTACATTCTTGTAATAGAAAAACTAATAGACAATCAACAATCACAACCTTTACTTTTGAGGTAATTATCTTAATCTCTAAAAATTGATTCTGTTTGGATCTCACTTGATAGAAGTTAAAAAAATACTAAAACAAGTTAGCATTGCTTGCTAAAACTATAAAGGATCCTATATAATAGATCGCTGACCGGCCTAAATCGCGCGTCCTAAATTGGAGGCGTATTTGAGGTAGTCGAGCCTTCGCATTTATAACCCGAATCCTTCTAGGCCCCCGCAACTTTGTTTACGGGGTCGAAGTAGTCATACGAGGTCGAACACAGGGACAAGGTGGGTTGTGTTGACGACTCTGAATCGACACTCTACACTTCGGTAGGTATAAAGAGATATTAAAATTCCCCTAAGGGAACAACAAGATGTCACGATTAAATCAAAGAAAACTATCTCCAACTGGAGCTACAAGAAAGATTAAGATTTTGTCATTTAGCAGTTTTTAGGAATTTTCATGCGACAGAAAATAGAAAGGTAAACTGTAGTTTAAGGCGTAATGCAAGGGACAAGACTTCAGTAAGACAAGCAGTAGCCGTATCACCCTGCACCCCTCCTCTCAGAGCGGGTGCCTCTAACCAAGCATCAACACCCCTCTCGAGGTTGCAGGGCTCAAGTTAGAGTGGAATGATACTAAAACAACTCCGTTCCGGGCACTCTCGTACTCCAGAATCGGACCGAACACTAGAGCCACAACCTAACTCTCGAAGTAGTTGTGACGGGAAAGACAATTCAGTAGCTAAGCGAAACGCGATCCAAAACATGCAATCTAGAGTTCAGATATCCAACACAGCAGTTACCCAATCATAAGGCACTAAGCATTAAACAAATAGCAATTAAGAATTTCTATTTCCATCAGCAATAAGGGTCTTAATACAATGCTGAAGTAAAGAATTTAAATAACAGAATTAAAGATAGATGTCGCCTTCTTGATGTAGAAGGGCGACACACCCTCTCAGGCGGCACGACTGACGGGGAGATCATATCGGTTTTGGTATCGTGTCGGCCAAGGATTTACATATACTACTGTCGGGCATTGCTGTCAGGCACTCATGTCGCGTATCTACATCGGCCGATATCGGCCCTCAGTGTCGTCCGGTACAGTCCTAGGTGAACCGATCCTCTCCCTCTCGGGATGAGGAAGAGCTCACCTAGTGTCGCCCGGTACGAGCACTGGGGCACGATACGGTTGCTCTCTCACTTCTCTCGCAGATAGCTCAAGTCCCCAACTGTCCGAACTGTGAACTGGCCAGCCGTCCCGACCTATCCTCTCCCCCCTCGTTTCGGCTTCCTGTAGCTGTTATTTATAGTCACTAGTTGATTAGAAAACATGGTGCTCGAAGCGCCACGTAGCTCCCTTATACGCCGGTCGATGGATGTGGATGGCCGATACAGGCATATCTCGGCGCGAGGTGCTGGCTATTGGTCACGTGGTGGGCGGCACGCCTGCCGGTGGGTGGTCGTGTCGTTCGACGAGCTGGGTCGTCGAGCGGCTTTGGCTCCCTGTCGGGTAGAAGGTGTGTCGGCCGGTACGTCCCTTTCGCAAGGCGCCCTTCTCCGCCGATCATTCTTGTGTCGCCCAGCCCCTGTCGGGCTGGGTTGTATCGGGCGTCGGGAAGGTCGAGATGGGCTTAGACTTATTGTGGGCCGGAATCGGCCTTATTGCACAAAAACGAGGAAAACCCTGTAAAAGATAGGAAAAATTGGAATAAGAGCGTCGCTTGGCCAATTATTGCGAAAATGCTAATAAAATAGAGGAAAATAGCAGAAAAGGGTAGTTTTGATAACAGAATAAAGGGCAAAAACGTCACAAAATTTGTTGTTATCAACTCCCCCAAACTTAGCTTTTTGATTGTCCTCAATCAATATTTAAGCTAGACTTTGTGTTGCTTCTTCTTGCACAGCAAAACTTTAAGGCTAAAGGGTAGCACAAGATTTGCGATGTCTTGGAGGTAACACTGTCTTAATGCGAACAAAAGACCTTGCCCTACTTGCCTTATTATTTAAGTAAAATTTTTCTTCTCCACAGCTTCAGCGAGACTATGGTGTATGATTCTGAAGTTAGCTTCCACACCAAACAGCTTTATTTTAAGGGCAGAAAGTTGTGTATAGGGTAGGCTAAGGCTTTTTGGGTTTTTCTTCTTGTTTCCCATCAGTCCATCCAGGTAAGGGTCCGTTAACGGGCAAGTGGTCCCTGCAGTCCAAGCCAGTTGGCTTTAGAGCAGTGATTTCACATCCTACATACCACTGCCCCAGATCTACCATGCCTAAAGCTGGGTACTTTTGGAAAACAAGGGTGTATATATATTTTTTTCTTTTCTTTTATTGGGCACAACTCTCATACTTTTATTCACGCTCATAAGGCTTCTTTCTCTTTTTGGGATTTTTGCTGGGTAAGGGAAAACAAAAGAGATATCTGCTGTTTGGGCAGCTTTTTCCTTCTCCATACTCGTCTCTTAGCTGTTTGTGAGATTATTATTTTTCGAAAATTTTTGGATGGCAAGGCACAATCTTTTGTTTGTTTGAGACAACATTATCAGAAAGATATGACAGAACTTGTAACTCATTAAATATACAGAAAGTAAACTTTGCAAGAAGTCACAACAGGTTTTTATTATTATAGCAACTTTGTACATATGCATAGGGAACAAAATAAGCAAAATTTTCAAAATTTTCAGAAATTTTGGTATAAACATATATATGTACACATGATATAGGAAAGAACAAAAGGATAAAGAACAAAAGAATAAGGAATTTAAGATAGAGAACAAAAGAATAAGGAATTTAAGTCAGAGAGATCAGAAGATTTTTGTACCTCCCTCACTGGTACATGGTACCCCCCCAAACTTACTCCACACTCTGTCCCAGAGTTGTGAAGTAGATGAGGTAAGGAAATGTTAATCAGTGAGGGTTAGATGATCAGTGCGCCTGGGCTAGATAAGAGCTCCCACACATATTCTCCTCTTTTGCAGTGATAGTCGATGTGGAGGAGCTGATCAGGCGTTGCCTCATTTGCCATCCATTCCAGGACGAAGATGCCGCAGTCGTTGGATAGTTGAATTTGCTGCGGGCTGCGGTGGCAGAACTGGAGTTCATGCCATCTTCCTGCTTGCATTCCCAGAAATGGTTGTATCAGCGCTGCTATATCGATATAGTACTTTCGTACTAATCGTTCAAGAGATGTCATCGCTGTCGATGTACAAGGCACTGGATGGTCTTTATTGCTGTCTGAGCTGTTGTAGAAAATCCCTGCTCGTTGTTGGGTGTACACCGTTAAGAGCGTCCAGTGGTTGTTGTGCAGGATTGGAAGGAGAATGGTATCCGGGATTCTGCATTCCAATTATGCTAGGAAAGCTTCCTTTGCCCCTTGTTCATCAGCTAGGCAAATGTCGTTGAACAGCATTGGATCTGCTATGTATGCGTGTTCAGACTTGTTTCGTAGTATCTGGATGTAGGCGACCACCACAGATAACGCCAGACACCCTCCCTCTTTTACCATGTCCCTTAAGTCGTCAATCGGGACTATGACATCGCCTGCCGAGTAAGCTATGTCTGCAGGGTTGGAGTCAGCCAACTTCATGTGGATTTCGTTGACCTGTTTTTGCGTGAGGGTAGCGCATGAGAAATGATCGAAGTTGTGGATTGACTCCTCCAGGTTCTGGGGCGAGACATGTTCGTCATGTCCGAAAACTTGCCGCAAGATGTTTATCTGTTTGCCTGCCCGACAGACGTTCGTCTCTGCTTCTGCTTCTTTTTCAGGAGAGCTGCTGTGTTGAGATGACTCTTCTTCTTGTTCACCATCCAGCAGCTCTTATGGTATCCCCGCGTCTCGGAAGTAGCGCTTGTCCTTTATCAGCAGCAACGCATATTTGCTTCTGAGATTGTAGAAGTTATTATTCTGGAGTTGCTTGAAGTATCCGAAGATATGTATCATCTCCATGGCTCTGAGGACTATCAATGCGCTATTTCCACTTCCCTCCTCTTCTTGGATTGGGAAGTCCCTTAGTGAGTAGAAATTCCAGACGCCGCTGTGGCGCTGGACTCCGTACTTGATGACCCAGTGGAGACGTAGCGGCAGCAGTCTTAGCTTTACGTCCTTTGGGTGTAGGAACGTACTTCCTGTGTGCGGGACCTCTTTGCTGCAGCAGCAGTGCAGTTGGACATCATGATTTTGGAGGTCGGAAATGCACAGGAACCAGTTGTTTCTGTGTTTGTAAGGGGCCAGCACCAGTTTCGGATTGTGCACTTCAATGTAATCCAACATACTTTCTACCTGCGTAGAATTGTACAACCCCATCATTAGTCTTCTTGCTAGGGTCGGGGTGGCAACGTAAACTGTATGTTGGCCTTTCTTCTTGTCGGCGCTTTCTATAATGGCCCCTTGTAGTACTCTGAACAAACTCTTCCCTACGACGGCCTTGGCGCGGAAGATGTTTCTCAGAGTTCCCCGCTGCACCGAGAAATAACCGTCGCTCCATAGTACCTCTTCCTCGTCGGCTTGCGATCTTAGGACCATGTTGAGCAGTTTCTGGTCTTTGATTGTTAGATATCCTATGACCCTTCTGTCAAAGTCAGCCATTTCGAAAGAAGGTATCTCTGTCGGTGCGGAGAAATCGGTGATGTCGGCCTTTGAACTCCTTCCTCTGGGGAGGTGTCTTTCGTTTGCGGTGCAGATGTCCCCCCCTTCTCCCTCGGATTCGTCAGAAAAGCCTTCTCCGACGCTGATATCTTCGTTGTTATCCTCAGCTTCGTCAAAGGGGGCTAAGGGAGCGGCCTCATTCAGGTCAAAAGGGCTTTCTTGTCTGGAAGGAGCTTCATAGCCTTGCCCTTGTGAAGAATTTCCTCCGGTTGCTGATGACGATCTGCCGGAGGAGGAGGTGGATGAGGACGATCCTGACGACGCTTTGGACGACGAGGATTGAGAGCCCGGACCGGGAGGCGACTGCGATCTTCTCAGCTGCCTTGGGCGTGGATGGTCGTCCTCCCTGTTCAGCCTTCCCTCGATCTCACTAAGGCACTGCAGAACTTGTTGAAGCGTGGCATTCACTGCCTCTAGCCGGCCAGGTAGGCTGGCTAAAGTCAGCAGCTCTCGTTCCTGCCTATCCAGCCTCTGTTCGAAAAATGAAAACTTGCGGGTTAGGGAAAGAAATGTAGTAGAATGGTCTTCTGTTACCTCCCGCAAGAAATCGAGTTCTTGTCCTAGCATCATTCCGAGCGAAGGAGGGTTTTCCACTTGTCTCCCCCTTGACCTCGAAATGCTCCTCCCGCGCGAAGGTCTGCCTGACGAGGCAGAACCTACTTCTATTGTCCGCGCGGCTGATGCTTCTGGGCGAGGTGTCGGTGCTGCCCCGCCCTCTTGTTGTATCGGAGGAGACCGTGTTGTGGGGGACGGATGCTGCCCCATATCGACGCTGTCAACGATCTCCTCAACAACTGCAACAGGTGACTTTGGTGGTGGTGTCGGCGTCACCTGTGCTCCTTCGATCTCCATTTGTAGGATATCTGCGAATACCTCATCGCTGACATCCGGTTGTAATTCATCAGTTGCCCTTGAGGGCGCAGTAGAAACTACGGGGACTGCAGCCGTCTCTCTTGCTGTAGTTCCAATCCTTGTCTCGGTGACCTTCACGATTGTCGGGTTTTCCCTTGCCACCACTGGCCTTGTTGTCGTGGCTGTCGTTCGTGGCTCCGAGGCAGTGGGCCGCTCGGCAGGAGCTGTTGAAAATACGTCCTGCCGAGTACCCAGCGGGGTGGGCCCTCTGGTAATTCCCCGCTCTTGGCTTCTTGGGGGTGGGGCGCAGCTTGCGCCTGCTGCCACAGCCTCGATCTCAGCCGTAGTGAAGACTAGGCTTTCTGCGTCGTAGGCGACGCAACGAGGAAGCAGGAGAAGGATCTTTGTCCGTGCGAACTTGTAGAAGTAACTCCGCCCCTCCTTCTTTATTATACCGACCTCATGAGGTACTTGAGGTCGATCAACTCGTCCCCTCTCGTTCTTGAGAGGCTACGCGGCTCACGCGGGTATCCCAACCCCACCGCGATTAGGTTCACGATGCCACCCATGCAATATTCCTTGGTGGCATCCTTTATTGGGTGCAGCCTGTTCAGCAAGAAGCGCCCCAGGTTGATAGTCCGGCCCTCCATCATGTGCCACATGACGTGGAGTTCCTCGGAGTAAATGTTGCTGGACTCGTTCTTGCTGAAGAGGAGGCACGCCACCATCTTGTGTATTATCCTCCAGAAGCATGAGTGCACTGCCGCCACCTTGCTCCCGGGTTTGAAAGATGACTCCCCGGTTAGCTTTTCCCAGATATCTACGGGGTTGAATCCGTCTTCTTCGGTGATCCTTGCACCGTTATCTAGTCTCCTTCTCTCCTCTTCGCTGGAGGAGAAAATCTGGTTGAGCAACTTCTCCAAAATGACGTGCTCTGCATTGTAAAGTCGCCCCTGGAGTCTGTCTGCTCCGCCATACTGTCTGGCTTCAGCAGGTGTATTCTTTACTCAGTGAAGGGATGCCATGAACTCTCTTGTGAGCTCGGTGTAGGAGGCGGATAGGCTGAAGCAGATTTGCCTCAGACCGGCTACAACAAGTACGTCCTCCAGTCTCCCGAAGATGCCCAACTGCATGAAGGATGACTGGTGGCCGAACCTGCTAGGCCTGTAGAGCTTGGCTACTAGCTCAGCATATCGGCGTCCGTGCTCCTCGTCTCTTGGCACGAACCTTCCTGGCGTGTGCTCCAGGGGTTCTGTTGTTGGAGCGGGTGCTGCAGCTGGAGTGGCCGCTTCTTCTGTCCTCACCCTCTTCCCAGATGTTGAGGGTCCAGCTGCTTCAGGGTTCGAGCGCTTCTGCCCGACTGTTGCCGCCTCTGCCTCTGGTTCGGTGACGACTCTCCTGCCTTGCTCGCCAACGAGTCTAACGGTTATCTTTGTGCGTGCCATCCCTATCATTAATCAAATAAATGCTATTTTGTTATCAACAGAAAAATTAATAAGGGGAAAGGCACCCCGATACGACGGTACCGGGCTTCAAGACAAGATCAGGTGAAGCTTGCCCGATACAACCGTGTCGGGCGATACGGCCAAATGAAACTAAGTGCCCGACAGGGTCTTGAAAGAGCGCTACCCGGTACAAGAATAAACGGACGATACGGTCACTGCCCGACACAGATGTATCGGGCAGGTGCGAGAGAAGCGTGTCGCGCGATAACAGTATCGGGCGACAAGAAAAATCAACGTAAAATCCTTGCCCGATACATCGTACGCGATAAAGGTCCGTATCGGGTATGCTCGGGCGATAGGGCTGTCACGCGATACCTTTGTTTTCCTTGGGGTGCTGCACGTTACGGGATCGAAAGAGGTCTCTGCGCGACACGGGAGCGGAGGGCAAGAAAAGTACTGCGCGACACGGTAGCTGAAAAAGGTAAAGTTCAGGAGCACGACACGGTAAAGTTTTTGCCTTATATATAGCGGCCGAATGTTGCGGTAAAAACATTTCCTCCCGGGACGGGCGCAATCTGTATGTCGGTTGGTGTGCCGCCCGATCTGGTCTGGGAAAAAGGATTTGCTAGACCAGACTTCGCCCGACCGATACAAGATTTTTCGGGACAAAACTCTGAAGTAAAACCCACTTAGAGAAAGAGGCGACATGCGGGTAAAACATCATCGGCCTAAGGCTAAACCCGGCCTCAGATGGTATTACCCATCCTGGAAAAACTAAAGCGGTGGCCCTTAAAACAAAAAGAGTCAGCACACGTGCGCATGCACTGACTCGGGCCTTATTACAGTCCATAATGTTTGTAATGTCTGTCTTGCAAATAAGTAAATAACATCCTATTCTAGGAAAATAAAAGCACGGGCTGCCTCCCGAGGAGCGCTGTATTTTCTGTCTACAGCTAGACATCTTTCAGCTTCTTCATCTTGATCTATCTTTTAGCTGGTTCGGTGTTAGACGGGATCTTCCCTATAGGATTCTTCATAATCTCGGCAAGCTGCGCTAGCTGCTGGTCGATTTGGCACTGATGTGTCTGCATATCTGCCAACTGGACCTGCAACGAGTTCAAAACCCCCGAATTGGACAGCGCACTTTGCGCTAACTGGTGATTAACGGTGTCCTGTTTCTTGACAAAATCGAACAACTGGCTGATCACTTCGGATTGGTTCACCCCTTTCTCCTGTTCACGGGGCGGGCCTTGGTACTTTCCTGGTACTCGGAAATTACCTTTTGCTGGCTGGAACTGGCTGTTCTTGGTGTATTGGCTTGACCCCCCCCTCTTTTCAAAAGGTTGCACGGGCCTGACCAGGGTGTTTAGCTGATGCGAGTTCTCGGCCGCGTCTTTGTTGCCATAATTAAATCCGGGGTGGTCTGGTCTTTTGAAGCTCATGTAGGATACATTCTCGGTCCTCTCTTCTTCCGAGTCGGAGTCACTGTCAGTGCCGGGTTTGGTGTAGACGCAGTTGTCTACCCCATGTCCTCCTTCACCGCAGGTAACACATTTCATGACTTTCTCAACTTGCTTCTTCCCCTTTCCGCCATGATCCTTCAGCTGTTTCACATCTGTTGCTATCCTTTGAATCTGAGAAGTTATGTTTTCCAGAGCCTTGGACTCAAGAGAGATTCCTTCCCCTGCCTTCTTCACCTGCCCTCTATCAGATCTATCATAGTCAACATCGGCCTTCAACTCAGCCATGTTCCTAATGATCTTTTCGGACTTGCTCGGCTTTTTCCCTAAGAAGTCACTTCCTGCTTCCGCATTCAGCGATACCCTTTCATCGGGAGTTAGCCCATTGTAGAAGGTGGAGACTAGGAAGTCCTTCTTGAAATTGTGGTGAGGGCAGTCCCTCTGATATTCCAGATATCGTTCCCAGGCGTCGTGGAGGTTTTCATTTGGCTTTTGCATGAAAGACGTGATTTTCAACTTGTTCCTCATCGTCTTCTCAGTGGGGTAAAACTTGTTTACAAATGCGTCAGCCAGTTCTCCCCATCCATTCAGCGCTTGGTGGGGTAGCCCAAGGTACCATGATAGAGCCTTATCCTCCAAAGAGAAGATGAAACCCTTGCAGTAAATGACCTCTTGGGGAACCCCTCGCATCCTTATGGTGTCGCAGATGTTTTTGAAAGCATCAAGGTGATGGTAAGGGTTGTCACTCTTAGAACTCCCCCTGAAGCTTTTATTTTGAATCGTGGAGATCACAGATGGCTTGAGCTCAAAGTTTGTCGCATTGAACCTTGGGATGATAACGGGGCACCTCGATCTATTGGCCTTTGTAGAAGCCAACTCTCTCAGAGTTTTCTCTTCTTCCTCCGAGTCGTCACTGTTGCTGGCGTCTCGGTGTCGCTCCCGATTATCATGATTCCTCCTGTGTCTCCGACGACGTCTATGCTGATGATGCTCTTCCTCATGCCCTGGTGATTCTAGATCTTCTTGCCGCTCATGATCACTATACCGGTCGTTGTCTTCCGGTGGAGGCGAAGCTGGCCTCCCTCCTGGGCTTTCGTTTCCAGAAGGCGGCTCTATGCGAGGAGGCATGGTTGACAGTCTCGGTGTTCAGTAGATCAGAGTACCTGAAAACCGCATAAAAATCATGTTTAGAAAATTACAATTGGGGTAAAGAATAATGCTTAGAGTAAAAGAAAAAGAAAAAGAAAAAGAAAAAGAAGTGCTGTTAAGCCTATTTCTAAGCTTGAGGCACGGGGGCGTAGTTAGTGGATTCGGATTCGTCAACAGTGCCATTTGCCTTGTCCCCGGCAACGGCGCTAGAAAGTTGACCGGCCTAAATCGCGCGTCCTAAATTGGAGGCGTATTTGAGGTAGTCGAGCCTTCGCATTTATAACCCGAATCCTTCTAGGCCCCCGCAACTTTGTTTACGGGGTCGAAGTAGTCATACAGGGTCGAACACATGGACAAGGTGGGTTGTGTTGACAACTCTGAATCGACACTCTACACTCCGGTAGGTATAAAGAGATATTAAAATTCCCCTAAGGGAACAACAAGATGTCACGATTAAATCAAAGAAAACTATCTCCAACTGGAGCTACAAGAAAGATTAAGATTTTGTCATTTAGCAGTTTTTAGGAATTTTCATGCGACAAAAAATAGAAAGGTAAACTGCAGTTTAAGGCGTAATGCAAGGGACAAGACTTCAGTAAGACAAGCAGTAGCAGTATCACCCTGCACCCCTCCTCTCAGAGCGGGTGCCTCTAACCAAGCATCAACACCCCTCTCGAGGTTGCAGGGCTCAAGTTAGAGTGGAATGATACTAAAACAACTCCGTTCCGAGTACTCTCGTACTCCAGAATCGGACCAAACACTAGAGCCACAACCCAACTCTCGAAGTAGTTGCGACGGAAAAGACGATTCGGTAGCTAAGCGAAACGCGATCCAAAACATGCAAGCTAGAGTTCAGATATCCAACACAGCAGTTACCCAATCATAAGGCACTAAGCATTAAACAAATATCAATTAAGCATTTCTATTTCCATCAGTAATAAGGGTCTTAATACAATGCTGAAGTAAAGAATTTAAATAACAGAATTAAAGATAGATGTCGCCTTCTTGATGTAGAAGGGCGACAGACTACTACTACTCCCAGCCCGATACCGTCCAGGGACCTATCCCGGTACAGCCGTGTCGGGCGGCACGAACTCTCGGACGGCACGCCTGACGGACGACTATATCGTTCGAAGACCCTGGCCGATACGCTCATGTCGGGCGGCACACCCTCTCAGGCGGCACGACTGACGGGGAGAGCGTATCGGTTTCGGTATCGTGTCGGCCAAGGATTTACATATACTACTGTCGGGCATTGCTGTCAGGAACTCGTGTCGCGTATCTACATCGGCCGATATCGGCCCTCAGTGTCGTCCGGTACAGTCCTAGGTGAACCGATCCTCTCCCTCTCGGGATGAGGAAGAGCTCACCTAGTGTCGCCCGGTACGAGCACTGGGGCACGATACGGTTGCTCTCGCACTTCTCTCGCAGATAGCTCAAGTCCCCAACTGTCCGAACTGTGAACTGGCCAGCCGTCCCGACCTATCCTCTCCCCCCTCGTTTCGGCTTCCTGTAGCTGTTATTTATAGTCAGCCGGTTGATGAGAAAACATGGTGCTCGAAGCGCCACATAGCTCCCTTATACGCCGGTCGATGGATGTGGATGGCCGATACAGGCATATCTCGGCGTGAGGTGCTGGCTATTGGTCACGTGGTGGGCGGCACACCTGCCGGTGGGTGGTCATGTCGTTCGACGAGCTGGGTCGTCGAGCGGCTTTGGCTCCCTGTCGGGTAGAAGGTGTGTCGGCCGGTACGTCCCTTTCGCAAGGCGCCCTTCTCCGCCGATCATTCTTGTGTCGCCCAGCCCCTGTCGGGCTGGGTTGTATCGGGCGTCGGGAAGGTCGAGACGGGCTTAGACTTATTGTGGGCCAGAATCGGCCTTATTGCACAAAAATGAGGAAAACCCTGTAAAAGATAGGAAAAATTGGAATAAGAGCGTCGCTTGGCCAATTATTGTGAAAATGCTAATAAAATAGAGGAAAATAGCAGAAAAGGGTAGTTTTGATAACAGAATAAAGGGCAAAAACGTCACAAAATTTGTTGTTATCAATCGCCATCAAAAGGATTAAAATTCAAAAAGAGTAGAACAAATCCAATCTGACTCCCTAATATTTGAGTAAGGGTCAAGATGGACCCCAATGCTGTGTCTAGGAGGTAACCCATTGTTTTCAATTCAATCTCCTTATCTCTATATATTTTTGATTTTCAAACTCTTATTCATATTTATTACAAAGTAACAAAATGAAAATTGGTCTTTGTCACTATTAGAACAAAAATACACATGAAGGAACAAAGAGGAGATCTATTTCATTTTTTGTGTATTTTTACATGGGATTACAATATATATGTATGCATGTGCATATATATGTATGTATGCATGCAAATACACACACACACATATATATATATACATATGTGTATATATAAATATATATATAAGGAGTGGCTCAAGTGGTAAACAAGTACACCTAGCATAGCTCACTGAGCCCATCAACCTTCTAGCCATCTCTGAACCTAAAAACAACATACGAGAAATGGGTCAACACACGAGGTGTTGAGTATGGGGCAGAAATATACATATATGTATAAGCTTTGTATAATTTTGAAAAGATTTCAAGACTAAACGAACAAGAATAACCATGTTAATTGTTTAACCAATGCAAAACCATATTTTATGTCATTTCACTCCATTATACCAACAATATCAAGCATGTTTAAGGCCTTTGACCATATTCTCGTCGGAAGGGTCCGTAAGGGTGCTCAAGATTAGCTAACCCTTTTATATGAGAGGGACCTCAAGGCCATATCCAAGAGCTAACCCTTTATCAACAATATTATAATGGAGTTCTATCTATATATGTGTTCAAGTTATAAAATTGACGAGGCAAACATCGAGTAAGACATAACAATACTACATGGCAATATTTGAGCAAGTAAACAAACAAGCATACAATATATGTCTTTTCAAGCAAGAAAGTGATATTCATATAACTAGATAAGGCCCATACCTAATTTAGATATTTCATAACCTAACATATCCTTCACCATCTAGCCACATGCCAAACCTGATTAAAAACAAGATTGCATATACACATTAGATTCTTATCATTAACCCTAATTAGGTGCATTTTAGGGTTTTGGCCAAGTTAGGTTACAAGTTTCTTATTAGTACATTTGATGACCTTATACTAATTTAGATTCCATCATGTGGGTGTGGTTCAAGTTTCATGCCATTATGACATTCCATGCACTTTCTATGATCATGTCAAGGTTTAAGGCATGTACATGTATTCTAGGGTCAAAAGACTCACAATAGGGCACCCTAGATCATGATTCATCGAGTCAAGAGGTATATATCTATAAGATGATTTAGATTAGCAATATTAAGTCATTAGAAACATATAACAAGATTAAGTGGATGTCCATTAGAAACAAGATTAGTAATTTGGGGTAACGTTCATCATTAAAGTCCAAACTAAGCACATATGTACAAAAAGGGTCATGATGAACAATAGGGATAGTACGACCTTCATTTAGTTCAAGTATATATCACAAGTACTAATTTAAGGATCGGGGTTAGATCGAGCATCAAGATCCAATCATTAATCATAATCATGTGTTAAGCATATTCAAAGTAGTCAAATGTTACATATTTACCAATATAAGGAAACTAGAAGAAGATTCAGGGTCTGGAAATAAGCTCATGTTGTAGGTATTTTTGAGAGGATCAGTTTGATATATAATTTTGCTATATTTGGCCTTAAAATGAGGAAGTTATGATTTTTGTAAATTCTACATCGAAACTATATGGATTCTAATTGATAGAGTTACCATGATTATGTAGAGGATCATGGTCGTTGATGCAAGATCAGGCGGATCGCCTGGGCATCATCTGCACCCTCCTAAGGGTGTGAGTCATAGTTGGGCTGGCCACTCCTCGGCCCATGGACATTCAGTCCAGACACCTCTCTTGACCCAGGCCTAGGGCGGCTGCTGTTCGTCATCCCCGATCGCGTGACCCCTGTTCCTTACGCAAGAACAGAGTGGAAATAGGGGACAATGCACAGGTCTCCCTCAGTAACCACGAAACCTCTAGAAGCTCGGGGCAAGGCAAGCTCGAGGTAGGCATGGCCTTGTGCGCGCTGTCGTGGCCCGTTTTCTTCTTCAAGGACAAGTCCTTGCCGTGGGGGATTTGGCCACCAGCTTGGTAGGTCGACAGCCCCAGCACTGGCCTTGCCTCATCAACACCTTTCACTGCTGCTAGAGGCTCGAGGCGGGGGCTATGGATTTGGGCATATCGCCCACCAAGGTTCGCCAATGTGCTGGCCTCCAGGCAAAGATCGGGAGGAGTAGCCACTGACCTTAGTAGCCCTTGCCACCTGCAGCGATAGCCCTTGCCGCCAGGCAATGACGAGAGGGGAAACACAACTAAGGGAAAGAAGAAACCAATAATATGAACAAAGGCTTGATGTGAGGGGTTTATAATGAGATCAAGAGCACTAGGGTTTAGTTTCCAAGCAATTAAGATCTTTCCCTTGTTGCCCAATTTGGCTAAAGGCGGCAGACATTCTTCCCAGTCCTGCGATCTTTCCCAAAATGGAAGAGGGGAGAAGGGCAAGCAACTGGGCCATGATTGTATATTTGGGGCCCACTAAGTGTCAAATTCAAGCTAAAACAACTAATTCAAGTGGGAAACTAGTCATTTTTGAAAAGGCACAACTTGCGCTACAAATGTCCAAATAGGGTGAATTTTGCGCCATTGGACTCGTTATTGAAAACTCTACAACATGATTTATATTGGAAATAATTTATTGAAATGAGGTCCAACATATATATTAATATGGTGACATGGAAGTGTGGAACTTAGCTCAAAAAGGAAAATTAATGTCAAGCATCTCAACTGATCACTGGTGTGACTAAAAGGAAGTATAACCACACTCACACTATGCAATTGATATTCAATTGAGTATAAGTCACTTGATGAGAGAGAAAGAGTACAATAGAGAAGAGAGAAAATCGAGGTTGTCACAGTCCCCTAACAAAGGGACCCATGTTTGAATCCCAGTCACCGCCTTGATTTACTACCCTCCTGGGCGTTCAGCCTCTGCCACAGGCGTGGGATAGGGGGGATAATCTTCTCTCTTGACCCCATATATAAATATACATATATAGAATAAAAAAAACTCTTCTCCTTCATACTATTATTAGGGTTTAATAGGATCATCATCATGGTAGGATTCATGCCATTTATAAATCTTAGAATATTTCATCATAGTTTGTGGATCTTCTGAAGAATTAAAAAAAGTAGAAGAAAAGGCGGGGGAATGAGATCTCAAGTTTGGTAGACAATGATCTTGAGTTTGCCATCAAGCCTACTGAATGAATAGCTTGAGTTCATATCAAAACCAAACACTCCATTAACTTTGCCCAACCTTTAGAAGAAACAAATTGATGATGCCAATAGTTGTTGTGGGCTGTGATTATGATGATAATATGAGAATTGTAAGGCGTGACTACACCAACTGTTTTAGTCAGAAATTGAAAATCGGGAAAGAGTTTGTATTTTCCATTGAGATTTATTCACAAAACCTAAAAAACTAAAAAGGTGACTCATGCATGGATACAGAAGGAATGCATATGAGATACTAAATTTAGCACACTCAGTTACAAATTGGGAAAGAGTAAGAAATTGGTAATCCTATACTCTTATCAAAATAGTATTGTGGGGGTTTCATAAAAGATGAGGAAGAAAATGATTTAAGGTTGCTCTCACCTTGCTTTGTACCTTGTGTGCAAAAGGGTTTCAAATCTATGAGTGCGGATCAAATTTGCACTTTAGGGAGTCTCCGATGGTAGAACTGGAGAAGATGTTGGTCTGCTCTACACTTTCTAATACCGACTCCTTTTTGGGCACTAATAGGGTTGGAACTTCCTAGCACAAACTACTTTTGCACTTATTGGCATGGACTGAATTCACACAAAAGACGTGGTTGTCTCTCTCTCACTCTCTAGTCTCTGTCATTCTCCTCTCAGGCAGTCGGGGTTGAGGGTCTTCTTTTCTAGAGTCGAGGGAGTTGTCAAGGTGGTTTCCCTCTCTTTATTTAAATTTAAAACCCACTCACTCCATGGATAGTCATGGTATTCCATATAGCTCTGTCTCATGCTTCCCAAGACCAAAGTGTTTTTGGTGGGCACAAACTAAGTTGTCACTTGATGACACAAGGGTTTGGAGCCCAAGTGTCCTTTTTTGAGAAAAAGTGAAATGTGTGTGAATTAGTTTGACACATTTTTGTGTGAAACCTATTGGTGCCCAACCTGACTTGCTGAAAGGGAACCCAAGATGTGTGCATTCTACTTCAAAACATCTGGGTGTGAAACCCTTTGGTGCCTAGTGTGATCTACTAAAAGGGAACTCAGAGATGTGCAATCTGGTTCAACACATCTAGGTGTGAAACCCTTTGATGTCAAGATATGGTCTGTAAAAAGGATCCCAAAATGTGTGCGGTCTGGTTTGACACATTTAGGTGCAAAACCCTTTAGTTCCCACCATGACATGCTAAAAGGGACCCAATATGTGTGCAATCTGATTTGACACATCTGGGTGTGAAATCCTTTAGACACACATTTGTAGTATGTAAAAAGGGACCCAAAATGTGTGCCTTATGGTATGACACATATATTTGCAAAACCCTTTGGCGCCCATGCTAAAAGGGCAATCAAAATTTGTACAATATGATTTTACACATCTAGGAGTCAAACTCTTTCATGCTCTTGTCATCTATAAAAGGGGACCCAAAATGTGTGCGGTCTGGTTTGACACATTTGGGTGCAAAAACCTTTAACATCAAAATGAGATACTTTCTCATAATATCCCAGAGAGGATGGGGTTCAAAATTTGTCTAATATGGGTGCAAACCGGATTTGCACCCATAATTAGTGTGATAACCTAGATTTTCTCTCTCCTCTCACATACTTTTCCACTCTCAAGTGACTTTATTACTCTAGATGATATCTTTTTCATAGTTGAAGTATGTGATGCTCCAATTTTGGTCACCACCATGATCAATCCTAGATTGGGGACTTGATTTTGAGAATTGAAATAAGAGCTATACTTTAAATTATAGCCATATTTCTATTAATAATAAACCTTTTCACTATGATATTTTGACTCTCTAATTATATCATGAGGTAGAAAATTCAAGTATGAACCCACTGGCACAAAAAGTACCTCAATTAGATAGTTATAGCTTAAGATATGGACATTTGAACATTTGCTAATGAGTTGTTGATTTAGTTCGAGTTTGAGCCTCAATGGGCCCATTTTGGGGCGCAACCCATCAAGGTGGGCACCCCCTTGCATTCAAATAAGTCAACAATCCATAGATCCATCCTCTAGACTATCCCCTTGGATTAGTTTTGGCCCTTGGATCCTTGCCCATAGATCAAGACTCCAAATCCAATGGCTGGCCACCCACCCCCTACCTCTGTATGAGGATTGGTAGAGTTGGCACTGTAGCCACCTATCACCATCTTGACATCACCAATACATCTCTTCTCGACAACTTGGATGATATTCGATAATCCCTTTCTCATTCCTTTGCTTCCCTCTTCCATTTCCCTCTCTTTCCTGCTCCCTTTGTTCCCTAGCCCACTCACAAGCATACCACTTATACCTCCAACAAACATGACAGCCTCCACCCATGGGGTGTGCCAACCCTCACCTTTAGTCCCTCTCAGACTGAGCTAGAACCAGACATGACTCCGCAACATCGAGATGGAGCCAAGCGTCATAGTTACTGGAGGCCCCATGGCCCCATGGACCCTGACCTTGCTTCTTCGGCGAGCCCTTCTGGCTGGATACAACCACAGATCAAGTAGCACGTGAGTCGAGAAGGCCGTAAGCATAGAGGGATGTTGACCATCCGATCTTAAAGAAGCCCTATAGCAAGCGAACCAGATGCCACCAGATGCCCCCCATGATCGTCCCCTGCACGGTTGCGCACGGTCAACCCCAGATACGCGACCCACATTTGTATGAGCAGGCATGATGGCTGGTAGCCACTGAATCACTAGGTTCATGATGGACCAGTAATTAAGCAGCCATGAGATCCACATAAATATTGGTAACATTTGATTCCTTTCTCTATAGTTTCGGTGCAAAACTCCCAAAAATCATAACTTCCTCAATCTAAGACCAATATGGGAAAAATTATATATCAAATTTATCAGCTCGACGAGACCTACAACATGGACCTTGGTTTTATTATCATGCATTATTGTATTAGATGTTTTTTATCATGATTGAGCTTGTTGAGCCATGGGACTCTTAGTTGAACCTTGGTTTGGAGGTGTTCCTTTCAATGGTGACTTAGGGTTTTACCCCTTCATGGATGAGCTACCTTTAGGGGCCATCAACCAATGGTTCCCCTATTTGGTTGACATATGAAGGTCACCAACAGTTGAAGACAACATATGGTCATCCCTAGATGTCATTAGGTCAATGGTTTTCTAGTTTTGGTTCACTTGGAATGATGGTTCACTTAAAAGAGATGGTCAACTGATGGTTCACCACTTAAGTGACTAGGGTCCAAAGAACCGATGATTCCTTTGCTTGGAGGTCAAGGGTCAACCTGGAAAGCCAATGAGCAAAGTCTAAGAAGGTCTCCATGAGCAGTGGAAGAATTGCTTGCATGGCCATGGAAGCTCTAGGCTATGGACACATGGAGAGTTAGTTAGACACCTCAAGTTTCTCTCTTTCCTTATCCATAAGCTTTATATACCTATCATTTATCCCACAAACAAAACCTTTAAACTCATCTCTTCCTTCCTCTCTAGAGCTTTGTCTTTCACCTACTTGGGGGTGAACATAGTGCCCAAGGTAGACGAAGATATCCAACCTTCTTGTGAGAGCATCTAGGGTTCAAATCTATCGTCATCTAGGGTTTGTGAAGCTCCCTTTACGTGATCTTAACCTAAACTAGTAAGTTTCTCCTTCTCTACTCCATTTCTTTTGCTGTTCTTCTTCCTCCTACCTTCTTCCTATATGGAACCATGTTGTTCCATGGAAAAGTTTGCTTTAAAGCTCAAAGAACTTATCTTCTTTCTCCCTTCACCTAGGGTATACTACCTTTCTTGGAGAAGAATCTTACTTGGCCGAATTAAGTCCTAAATCTAGGGTTATTCACATTCTTTGCTTGAGTTTTCTTGATTCTTAGAGTTTGATATTCTTCCTAGATGTGAGTTTTATAACTGTCTTCACTTTTATTGATTACTACAAGCTTGTTTACTCAAGTTTTTGCTCTAAAATGATGATCAAAGCTTAGAAAGCTAAGTATGCTTAAGGTTTCAATTTTAATGCTATTTCTTGATTTGTTTCCAGTTCTAGATGAACCTAAAACTATGTGCACGAACTTCCTGAGGTAGAGGAAGACTTAGATCTGGTTTACATGGCAACCAATGGTGCTAAGTACCTTTCAAACGATGGCTTATACTTAGTATTTTAAGGAAAATTTTCAACTTTATACATGAACTGATGGATGACCTTATATTAGAACCAATGGAGATGTCTTTGTGGCAACTGATGGTGATAAGAAATGGTATTAAACGATGGTCACACCTTAGTTCAGCTCTAGACTCTTTTGGGAAGCTTAATCATCAATGGTTTATTGTCCTAGAAGTGGCATGAACCAATGGTGATTTTTTAGCTCAACATCTGATGGTGTTCAATTATGGTAGTATTGAACTCATCATCTGATTATGAAATAATGTGTCAAAACTAATGGTGGTTTAGGTTACCACATGATGATGTAACTAGATATCATGAATTGGTTTAGTTAAACCCTAAACTGATGGTTTCTTTGGTTATATAATCCAAAGGTTAAACCTACATATCAACTGATAGTTTTGAAATGTTAAACCTGATCCAATGGTTGTGATTGGATGCTTCAACATTCAATGGTTTAGAATGAAGTCTATAGTATACTATGTTTGTTCTAATAATGTGAATTCAATGGATCAATGTCTTTAAATTGTAGTCTTACCTTTTCCCTCGTATGAATACATTTGAGAAATCACCATAATAAGTGGATGTGTAACTTTAATGTGATAAAGATTGTTAAACCTAATCCTCAAGTAACTAAGTGATGGTGACAGATTGTAATTAACCCTCTTGAATGATTATATGATAATGGAATTCTCTCTTATTGTTGTTGAAACATTAATATGCTGCTACATGAATATCATAGTTCCTTTCTATATTATACTCATATGTCACATGTTTGGTGACAGGCTGTTGAGCCATGTTATAGGGTATGGGAAGATAATAATGATCTTATAGGGTATGATGTGATGGTCTTAATGACCTTGGGTATGGTTGAGCCCTAATTGAGGTGTCATCCTCTTCATGATATCATAAGGGTTGGAACCCTGGAACACTGTGATAAGGATTTGAATCCTATGGTGGTAAGATGACTAGTATAGTCTCATGAATGTCAATTAAATAATACCATGTGGTAATTGTGGTTAAAATTTGTATCTCATACCTTTTATATCTTATAGAGTTGTTATACTTATACACTTGTTAGAAATGAATGAGGGTTTGTAGGTCCACTTGTATGATGCAACCTTAATTCATCTAATTGGAAATAAATAATCAAGTTAAACCCTAATCAGATAGTGCCCTGTGTTGTAATACCATCTTCACTGTCAGAATTTTCTAGATGGTAAAATGAGTATTCTTAAGAGAAACTTAGAGCGCATAATGTTGATTATGAAGGGTGCAAGAGACAGTATGTGTCCTTGACATCCTTACTTATAGGGTATGGAGGATGGCTATGGTAATGCCTCAAATATTGTGATATGTGAAAGGATTCAATGGATAAAATTGCAAAATGTCTCAGATAGAATGGGCATGCATGACCTATTCTCTAGCAACATGACCTGTACCAAGGTGGGCTAGTTGTTTTCTGCTTGACTATATGTCGCTGTTGAAAGTTGACTGTTATGTCTTTGCATTGTCTCTCATACTAACCAGGAGTGGTTGGTGAGATTATAGAGTCTTACTTTTCCATATATCTAATATGACACTGATTTCAACTCAGTACTAGTCAGTTGGATTTGGGTGGTATGACTCAAATTCCTCAGGGCATAATAAAAGAGGTAATACAAGCCATGTAGCATATTTGCTAGGGTTGAATATGTTTCACATTGGTTTATTAGCCTTACCATGTTTTTATACTACACATTTCTTATATGATGAAATCTTATGAAATCTGAGTAATTATACTTGTTGCCAGGCTTATCTATTTAACTTGCTTAGTATGTTAGAATTGTTTAATCTACTCAATTGCTTATCAAATACTTCAATCTTCTCAGTCTATTTACTGTTAAATAATCTATTGTAATTAATATCTATTGGAGAGAGTTATATCTCTCACTGTGACATGGGTCTCACCCGTGGGTTACCACATCTTTTTAGGTGGGTGTCGACAATGTGGTCGAGATTGTACTATAGAATAGGAGCAGCCTGATGATCAATAGACATAGAAGGTTGGACAATTTTAGTTGTCATTAGTAGAGTCATAGTGTCATCCCTGTACTCTCAGGTCCGATAATGGGAAGTGCTTAATAGATGATAAACTAGTATTGGCACGAGTTTTTGGCAATATGCCAATGATTGTATATATGGCATGTACATGTGGAATATCTTTTTTGTATATAGGTTGTGGCTGAGGGCACTGGATATAGATGTAAATACTTGTTATGATATATGAGTTCATGGAAAAGATGGACCTTTATTCAAATGTTTCAGAACATGTTTATGATGTTGAAATCAGTTTTAATTATTCCATTTTCTAGCTATTTAATTAATTAGTAGTTGATTGTGTTTTATGATTTGAGTAATCTCGTTTAGTGTGATGAGATGTCATAGTCAAAGTTGGTATCAGAGCTCTAGGTTCACTAAGTCTACATGGACATATGACTTAGGTTTGAGTATGTTCTTATGTATCCAACATATCTAATTATAGCTTATGTTTATGCAGATATGTCTGGAGGACATGAAGAAC
This sequence comes from Alisma plantago-aquatica, assembly GCA_963693085.1. NCBI lineage: Eukaryota > Viridiplantae > Streptophyta > Magnoliopsida > Alismatales > Alismataceae > Alisma > Alisma plantago-aquatica. Next base: position 830,820,503 of record OY856409.1, read on the forward strand.
ACACTGAGAGCAAGTGTTTCACCATAAGGAGGTGCTAGGAGGTAGGCACATGATGATAGAGTGCCAGAAATGTGGCCGGAGTAGCCTGTGATGCCTTAGTTTGACTTGGAAACTATGGCCAACCATGTGTTTCAGTCCATGTTTGGACAGATGATGGACACAATTTCACATCTAGTGGATAGAGTTCTAACACCTCAACCTAGGGCAACAATCCCTAATGTGGAATCCCAAGGTGTTGGGATGACATTTGAACATATTATACGTGTCGGGGCGATCGAGTATGTTGGTATTTCAGAACCAGCAGACACCGACATGTGGTTGACTGAGCTCGAGAAGGCGTTTAAGATCTTGAACATTCCTGAAGAAGCTAAAGTGAAACACACTATTGACTTGTTGAAGGGTAGTGCATGCCATTGGTGGGTCATATAAGAAGAAAAGATGCCAGGAGTGGTGATAGGATGGTAGGAGTTTTGGTGAGAGTTTGTCATTCAATACTTTCCGAAGACCTATCTAAATTAGAAATCTCTAAGTTTGAGAAGATTTGTCAGGGAGATATGACCATTAGTGAGTGTGAGTCAAACTTTATGGAGCTTTTGAGGTACTTCCCTCATAGGGAAATGACAAACAAGGAAAGGATTTGTAGGGGATTGAGTATGGATTTGATCACGATGACATTAAACTTGGAGAATAGAGAGAGGTTTTCCACCTTTTTAGAGTTGGTGAGGCAGATTGAGAGGTCTTATATAGAGAAACATGAAGTAGACACTAAGAAGAAGCTGGCTCAGTTCCAAGGGCAGTCATCGAGAGGCTTTAAGAAGCCCATGTTTTTCTCACCACAGTCACAATAGAGGATGACTTTTTCTGAGTAGAGGTCACATACTCCATCCTAGTGGACCCCGAGTAGGGACAGCAACCATAGTTTTCCATCGGTAGGAGCTCACAACTCATTGTCAATTTCAGTGACAGGGCCGTCTAGGCCGTGGTATGAGATCAATAGTTGCTTCAGGTTTGGATAGACTGGGAATACAAGGCTATTTTGCCCAATGAAGGATGAGGAAGTGACCCAACAGCCAAGGCAAAGTCAGCAGAGTTCGCAACAAAGATAATTTAGTAGTGGTCGTGGCATAGGATGCAGTCAGGCACCACAGGCATGTTCCTTTACACATGCTAGAAAAGGACATGGATGGCAGTAGGTGATGACTAGGTTTTATGCCATGAGCCAGCCAGAAGCAGTGGTCAATCCATGGGTCATGGCATGTCAGATGGAGTTATTTCATTCTGATTTGTCTACTTCTTATTTTGTATTTGTACTAGTTGACCCGGGTACGATGCACTCATCACAAGAGAGGTGATAGATATTTGTTACCTTCCTGTTAGTCATAGATTTGATAGTCTTCAACTAGAGACTCCTTTTGTCGGTTCCTCCGAGTTGCGGGAGGTGTGTTCCTCTTGGGTTCTTTCTTTTTCAGAACACAACATTCAAGTGGATCTTTTGCCACTTGACATGCATGGGTCTGATGTGATACTAGGGATGGATACCTTGGAAAACTACAAGGTGGTGTTGGACTGTAGTACTAAGGTGGTGACATTCTATGATGGTGATGTCTTGTAGATCTTCCAAGGTGACAAGAAGATTCTTCCCACATGTTTGATATCAACAATGACAGCAGAAAGGTTGATGAGACAAGGATGTGAGGCTTTCTTAGCACATGTTGTTGATACCAAGGTGAGATGTCCTAATTCCACGAGGTACCAATGGTGTAGGAATTTGAGGATGTTTTTCCTAAAGAGTTTCCTGGTGTCCCCCCTCTTCGAGATATTGATTTTGAGATCAATCTAGTTTCTAGAACACAACCCATATAGCAGTCACCGTACAAGATAACACCAACAAAAATGCAGGAGTTAAAGAAATAATTGCATGAACTATTAGAGAAGGGTTTCATCAAACCAAGCACTTCCCTTTGGGGTGCTCTCATGTTGTTCGTCAAAAAGAAGGACAGTTCAATGAGATTGTGTATAGATTACCGAAAATTGAACAAGGTGACAATAAAGAATAAGTATCCATTGCCAAGAATTGATGACCTTTTTGATCAATTTAGAGGTGCCATTATTTTTTTCAAAGATAACCTGAGATCCGGTTACCACCAGTCAAGAATCAAGGCAGATGACATACCCAAGTCAGCTTTTAGGACTAGGTATGGTCATTACGAGTTTGTGGTTATGTCGTTTAGGAAAACCAATGCACCAAAAACTTTCATGGATATGATGAACAAGGTGTTTAGGCCCTATATGGATCAGTTACTGGTCACGTTCATAGGTGACATCCTGATATAGTCCAATGATAGTTAACAACATAAGCAACACCTTCGATAGGTGTTGACTTTGTTGAGGCAGCACCAGTTATATGCTAAGTTTAGTAAGTGCGAGTTCTGGTTGTTTGTGGTGTCTTTTATAGGTCACATCATATCATCTAAGGGCATTTGTGTAGACCCTAAGAAGGTTGAGTCTGTTCGGGAATGGGAACCGTCTAAGACACTGACAAAGATTTGTAGTTTCCTAGGTTTGGCAGGCTACTAAAAGAGGGGCTACTAAAAGAGGTTTACAAAGAACTTCAGTTCTGTAGCGTTACCCCTAACTAGGTTAACTAGGAAGGATGTTCCTTTTGTATGGGATGACAAGTGTCAATGTTCTTTCCAATAGTTGAAAGAGAAGTTAACAAGTTCACTTGTGTTAGTGGTACCAAAACAAGGGAAAGGCTATAATATTGTCTTTTGTGATGCTTCAAAGAATCGGTTGGGATGTGTACTGATGCATGATAAGAATGCAATTTTTTTACTTCTCGACAACTTCAAAAACATGATGAGAATTACCCAACACATGGTCTGTAGCTTGCATCTATAGTTCATGTTTTGAAGATATGGAGATACTAACGTTATGGAGAAAAGTGTCAAATTTTCACCGAACACAAGAATATGCAATATATCATTTTGAAGTAGGAGTTGAATATGAGGTAGAAGAGATGGATGAAGTTGATTAAAGATTATGATTGCATAATAGACTACCATCTAGGCAAGGCGAATGTGGTAGCTGATGCATGAGAAGGAAGTCATCTACATCATGATCTGTAGAAAATGCATAGTTGTATTCCTTGGTGTACCATAAACAAGACATGTTAGTGTTTCTATGCCATATGAATGTAACAACTGGAAGTTTCTTGGTTGGTGGGGTTGTTGGCAAAATTACAAATTAAACCTACCTTGAGACAATAGATCTGTGACGCACAACACAACAATATTGTGATACAGAATATCCGATCAATGTTTGGTAGTGAGAAGCATGATGGCTTCCATGAGGTATATGATGGTACATGTGAGAACCCGTTACACTAAACGAGATTACTCAAAACATAAAACACAATTGATCACTAATTAATTACATACCCAAAAATATGGGTAAATTAAAACCGATTTCAACATCAACACCCACTTAAAAATGTTTGCATAATATCCCAACATCTTTCTTATATTCATACTATGCCAAGAATTTGATACAAATTGTTCTATCACCTTCACCACAACAAATATACACAAGAGAGCAATATTCATATATGCCACACAAACAACAAGCTATAACATGCTAACAAAAGTCTAATTTGTTTGAAATGCCATATAAAAACTTTTCCTAGAGTACAGGGATGACTCTAGGACACACTAGACATCTAATCAACTTTCTGAAAGATTCATTACTGTAGTTCCTCTTTACTTCAACAGTTACATTGTCGTCACTGCTGATTACCTAAAAGGATGTGGTGAACCACAAGGGTGAGACCCATGTCCCACGAAGAGATATAACCTCCAACAACACTTATTGATTACAACATTTTAGATAGGACATATCTAAGCATTTGGAGTATTTAATAATCAATTAAACAAATTGAGCAATTCAAGTATGCTAAACAAATTAAGCAAATAATCTTAGCAACAAGTAAGATTATCAATGTATATATAGGTAAAAAGGAAATCCATTTTTCAGGATAGATATCTACTCAAATTTCATCAAATTGCATCTAATAACAATCATCATCATTAATTTGACTATCATCATATTCCTTGCTAACAACACAAGCAATCTAGTAACATAAGCATCCCTGACATCATGAATATGTCTAGTAACATAACATGGCTATCAATATTGGCATCTCAAATAAAGGGAACCGATCTATATCATAAGTAGAACTAACATCACAATACAATTAATTGCATAGGCATGATTAGCAGTTTAAGCATTTTTAATTACATAGGCATGGCTAGCAATATTAAACATAGCTAGCAGCATCATCTTAACCATAAGTGTCAATATATTTGACAACATAAACATGTTTACAACATGAGATTAACTACAAAATAAGCATATCTATTATCTCTTATTGTACTATACATGATTTCAGTGAAAAAAAAGAAAACAAGGGTTATCATCCAATATGAAGCGTTGTGTATAACCCTAAACAGATATGCTACACATCTATCTTACATCTTTTATTATGCCCTGGGGAATTTGAATCATACCATCTAAAGTCCAACCGACCCGTGGGAAGGGCTATTCAGTTCCATACAAGAACTAGGAGTGCCAGTATCCTAAGATCTCACCTCCTCGGTTAGTATGAGTAAAATGGTAGTGAGATATCAGTCAATTCTACCACTACAACAACATATAGTCAAGCTCTTAGCAACTAGTTCACCCTTGGTACAAGTCACGACACTATAGAACATGCTCATGCATGGATGTTCTATAAGAGGCACCTACAGTTATACTTCTGCCTTTCCCATTTCACAATATCTGAGGGATGACCACAATCATCCTCCATAACCTACAATTGTGGATGACAAGGATATATCCTCAACTTGCCACCCCCACATATACAATAGTATGCACTCCGAGTTTCCCTGAGGAATACCCATTTCACCATCCAGCAATTCTAACACTGAAGATGGTTATACGGCACAAAACACTACATTATTAGAGTTTCACTTGATTAGTTATCTCCAATTGGGTGAATTAAGGCTGCATCAAACAGGTGGACATACAAACCCTAATTCATATCTAGAAAACATTGCTATATAACAACTTCATAAGATATAAAACACATGAGACATAATTTCTCATCTCAAAATCACATGGAAGTATTCGCCTACCAATCAAGAGATTATACTTATCATCAAATCATCATCACATGATACTATTGTCTTGCCATTCATGAGACTATACTTGTCATCATACTATCACAAGATATAAAGCCTTTTCACAATATCACATGGTGTCAACCCTTATCAACACAAGAGGATTACACCTTATTCAGGACTCAACCATGCCCAAAGGTCATTAAGACCATCATACTATTCCCTGGAAGATCATCATTATCTTTCCATGCCTTATAACCACCAATTAACACATTAAGGTTATGATCATATTAAGGAGATTATTCCACCATCATGCCATCATATAAGAAGGTGAAACATGACTACCCATATTTATCTATTTACATTAGAGTTACGTTCAACAAGATAAATTATATTAATATTACTAATCAACACTCATACCCAAACCCTAACTCATGGAATCCCCATTGGACCATGGATGCATAAGGTGAAGCATAACCATCACATTACATACCATTCTCACATATGGATCCACACATAACTTAAGGTGTAACCATCAGGTCATAGCATACTAGGGTTCAACCAAAAAAGAGTGTACTCCATGATTGTATTCATCATTGAAGGGGTTGCTCATAATCAATTACCATCACTTGGTTATATTAGGGATAATTATAAAGAAATATAATTCATCAGGGTTTCTCATTACCTCATTATATTTATTATCAATTCTAATCATATGAGGGAAAAGGTAAGACTATATTATTAAGGTAAACCTCCATTAGGTTTCAACATCACTCAAACTATACAAACTTACCATAAGCATCATCCCAAAACATTGGATTGTTGAGAAGGTAAGACTATTGGTTGTTCACATAAGTAAAAACCTTGGATAAACCACCTATGAAGTCATTGATTTGTTCTCTTGAAAGATTCACCATTTAACCCTAGACATCCCTTGATTAACAACATAAAAAGTTCCATTGAGTGTAGGGTAAAACCCACAAGCGATTGTTTATTTAAAACCCACTAATAAATGAGATTCTCAAGTTAATCTCATAAAGGAAACCATCTAAATCACTTCACTAGGACCAACATATTACATTAGGCATCGTTCAAATTTATTGGATGAAGAATCATTAGATCTTAACAATTGGGTCAAGTTCATATATGAAAACTATATGTTGGAGTATAGGTCCAACCATTGCATCAAATGACCCAAGAAACCATTAGTTTAAGGTTTGATTGATTTTACAACTACATGATTAACTCACCATAGGTTGTGGAGACCTGATCCACCATCAATAGTGACCATTAAGTCACCGTAGGTTGTTAGATCAACACTATATTCATTAATCATCATCGGATATCAAGCTAATGTCACCATTGATTGATAGCATCATTAGGGTACTTAGTTGTTGATCATTAAAATTATAATTAGGCCAAAAGATGACCTAAGGGGTGAATGTAAATTGAAACCCTTGGTCACCACCATCTGTTGTCATGAAGACAACACTATCGGTTGTTGCAATGGTACCACCATTGAGTCATGTGTTTATAGAAGAAATCAACTTTAAACCCTAAAATTGACCTTTGGTTGATGGGTGCTTAGCACCACCGATTGTCAAACCAACTTCATACAAGCCATATTATATCTTAGGAGGAACGTGCACATGATTACAAGTTCATCTAGAACTAAAATTAGAACAGGGAACATCATAAAAATCGAAATCCAAGTCAAGCATAGCTTTTTAGTGCATGGATCATCATTTTAAAGCAAGAACATGAACTAGCAAGCTTATGGTAAGCAATAAACATGGATCAAGTCATAAAAATTTCATATAATGAGAATATAAAATCCCAAACAGAATAAAAATCGATCAGGTAGGGTATAAAATCCAAGCATAAGCTCTGAACTCATCCATCTAACACCTTTCTCCATAAAAGAAGCAAACCCTAAGCATAAGGAGCAAGAAAGGTAGGGTTTTAGAGCTTTAGAGCAACTTCTAACATGGAAAAACAAGGTTACGACCTGGAGAATGATAGGGGGAATAAGAACAGAAAAAGAAACGGAAAAGAGAAGGTGAAACTTACAAAGTTAGGTCAAGATCACCAAGAAGGAACTTTAGAAACCCTAAAGGAAGCAAAACAAAACCCTACATGCTTCCACCAAGAAATTCGCCTTCTTCTTCTACCTTGGACAGGTCCTCCACATCTAAACAGAAAGGGAACAAGGTTATTAGAAGGAGGGAAGTGGTAGAGGGAAAAAATTTCGTTTGGGAGCTTAAAAGTAGATATATAAAGCTTGAAGGATAAGGAAAGAGAAGAAGCATGAGGTGTCTAAAAGCTCTCCATGCATCCATGGCCTTAAACTATTAAGGATATACAAGCATCCAAAAAAGTAGCAGACCCACAGTACATGTATACCTTATTAGCCCTCATTTCTTGATTTTGTAGGCAAAGAAAATAAACCATTTGCTTGATAGCTCCTAAAGGTAGCTCATCCATGAAGGGGTAAATCTTAAAATACCCTTGAGGAAAACACCTCCAAACCAAGGTTCAACTAGGATCCCCATGGCTCAAAAAGCTCAAGAATGATGAGAGAATATACAAAGAACATAATAAAAGTGCTAAATTTCAAGAAAAACCTCCCAATTGGGTAAATTGTAGAAAAGTCCAAAATGTACATAAATTGCATAACTTGCACAAACATTGTTCAAATTGGACCAAACTTGAAACTTAAGCTTGTCTTATGATTAAAAATCATATCACAAGTTTATATTATAGTTATAAGAATTAAAGTATGATAATTAAGTGTGTTCAACTCTTTTAGCAAGGTGAGGGGTCTCTCAACCATAAACCCCTAACAAGGATTTTGCCCCCAAAATCCAAGGTAGACAAAGATAGATACTTCTCATGCACTTCATACTCAATATTCCTCATGTTAAATTTTATCTCATGATTATGTCACATTATTGTCATAGAAGTCATATTCTTCTCCCTCAACTTCTGCATGTGTCATCTTGATTCAACATAGGAATTGTTGTACCACATGTACATGTCTTCTAATATCTTTCAACTATGGGACTCTACTATCATCCTAAACTATTCTATATTTTGTATCACACATCACTTAGAGACCATACTTTCTGGATCTTACCAAACATAGAACATCATATATATCTTATCATATGCAACTTTACAAGGTTTCATCTCTATGTTCATTTAATGGTTGTTGTAATTAACAACTCAATCAACCAGGTAGGCATCCTCTAATTTTTAAGAACTATGAGGAATATGTTTTTAAAGGATTCTCCAATCATCTCAATGGTGGACTAACCATCTGTTTGGTTGAAGAATCATACACCTATCTATAACTATTAACAAATATAACTTCCCGATTGACATTGTTAGGGGTAGAGCAATGACATTGTCTTCATCTTAATATGATTCACATAACATACTTAACATAGGTATCATAACTACAAGAGGATACTTTGGCCAACCCACAACTCATTCCTTCTAGACTTGTCACACATAAGTATAGTTACTTCAACATTCTTAAGGTTTAGCAAAGATGTTTATCATGTTACTGACCATCTCTGAAATACCTTGAGATGTCATCATTCAAAGCTTGATACAACTTGTAAGACATGACCTGAACACTCTGTTACTCCTATTCATAAATTCTATTGGTACATTGGTTAGTCTAAAGGACATAACCCTAAACTCACCATGGTCATGCAACTTATGTCATCCATTCCAACTCTTATGTCTAAAGGATATTTTATCTTAAAGGAACACAGTAGCGCATGTCTACTGATAAACAAACCATCTATCCTTGATAGTGGTCTTGCCTAGGTATCACTGAACCATACACAACATTATAGAATCACTTTTGTTTTTCCTTCCAAACAACATTTAGAGGGTCATCATCAACTCTCTCTCTCTCTCTTAGGGGGAGGAATACTTGAAATGTTCATTTAATAAACATCTACAACCTTCACATACTTCTCATACTATTGATACATCTTGGATACTAGGATTTATTACCTTGGTATCTACCTCATGTTCTATAAGAAGCTCACATCCTTATCTCATATACTTTACCAACATAACAAATCTCAAGTCATATAAGAGGATTCTTCCTAATTATTGGAAGGCTCAAAATCAAATTCATCACAAACTTTATGATCTTGGAACCATAGTCCAAGCAACCTTATGCTATAATAAGCTATCCACCCTCATTTTTACAATGAATCCACACATACCAAGTGGAAATGATTCACTTGAAAGCTGTGCCCTAGAAAGGAAAGACACAAAGGGAAACTTACTTCCCACATCATATCAGCATTGTTCAAGGGTCACTAGAAAAAGGATAACCAATTCTATTTTCATTATGCATGTTACAACTTCTTATGTATCATTTTACCTTCTTCATTTTGGGTTCCTTGCCATTAGCATAGGAATCATCATGATTAACATATCTCATTACTCCTTCCTTGATGACTATTTATTACACTTGGGTATCTTCTCTTATTTTACTATGTTTTTCAACAACTTATCAATAGGTAAATCATCATATTCCACATTTTCTTCATTAAACATGGATCATCTCCCTTATTTTCTTTCACATGCCGCACTAACTTTACATTAACACTTTCTTACACACATAGGTTGGTCTGAGATTAACTCAAGTTCCTCCTTATTCCTTTGTCATTGTTCCCATTCATCTTCTCATTTTATACTTATTATAGGAGATCTCTCGATCTCATGTGGATTTCATACCTTGATTCACTTTATAAGCACAAACTTATCTTTCTTTTACATTATTATCTTCTTGAATAACATCTTCAAGACTCCTTTTTTTCTTATTTGTATTTGGATTTATATTTCATGGTGTTGTATGTTTCTCCTATAATTACCAAACATTCAAGTTTTGATAGATAATGATGAAATTCTCATCTTCTCTTGAGGTAATATTGAATTATTTGCGCCATGATTTATGATTCATTATGCTCTTTAGATTGTCTCAAAATGACTACTTGATCAGAGTAATAAAAAAGATAACACTCTAAGAGTTCCATACTTACCTTTTCTTCAATACTTGAATACCCGACCAGGGCATCCAAGTGTTGAGATTAGGTAGTATGCACTATATTTTCATGTCATGTTCCTTACTTAAACATTATCCTAGCCCTAAGTCATAGTATCCCTATAGACTTAGTGAACTAAAGCTCTGATACCAACTTGTGAGAACCCATTACACTAAACGGGGTTACTCAAAACATAAAACACAATCGATCACTAATCAATCACATACCCAAAATATGGGTAAATTAAAATTGATTTCAACATCAACACCCACTCATAAATGTTTATATAAGAGCCCAACATCTTTCTTATATCCATACTATGCAAAGAATTTGATACAAATTGTTCTATTTTCTTAGCCACAACATATATACATAGGAGAACAATATTCGTATATGCCACACAAATAAGCATTAACATGCTAACAAAAGTCCGATTTGTTTGAAATGCCATATACAAACTTATCCTGCCCAGACCTGAGAGTACAAGGATGACTCTATGACACACTAGACATCCAATCAAATTTATCAAAGATTCATTACTGTAGTTCCTCTTTACTTCCATAGTTCTATTGTCATCACTGCTGATTACCTAAAAAATGTGGCGAACCACAAGGGTGAGATCCATGTCCCAATAAGAGATGTAATCTCCAACAACACTTATTGATTACAACATTTTAAATAGTAGATAACTGAGCAGTTGGAGTATTTAATAATCAATTGAATAGATTGAACAATTCAAGTATGCTAAACATATTAAGCAAATAATCTTAGCAATAAATATGATTATCAATGTATATATAGGCAACAAATAAATCCATTTCTCTGGATAGATATCTACTCAAATTTCATCAAATTACATCTAATAACAATCATCATAATTAATCTGACTATCATCATATTCCTTACTGACAACACAAGCAATCTAGTAGCATAAGCATCCCTGACATCATGAATATGTTTAGTAACATAACATGGCTATCAATATTGGCATCTCAAATAAAGGGAACAAATCTATATCATAAGTAGAACTAACATCATAGCACAATTAACTGCATAGGCATGATTAGCAGTTTAAGAATTTCTAATTACATAGACATGGCTAGCACTATTAAACATAGCTAGTAACATCATCTTAACCATTAGTGTCAGTATATTTGACAACATAAGCATGTTTACAACATGAGCATAACTATAACATAATCATATCTATTATCTCTTATTGTACTATACATGATCTCAGTGAAAAGAAAGCAAACAAGGGTTATCATCCAATATGAAGCGTTGTGTATAACCCTAAACAGATATGCTACAGCACTGTCTTACATCTTTTATTATGCCCTGGGGAATTTAAATCATACCATCCAAAGTCCAAATGACACTTGAAAAGGGCTATTTGGTTCCGTACAAGATATAGGAGTTCCAGTATCCTAAGATCTCACCTCCATGGTCAGTACGAGTAAAAAGGTAGTGAGATATCAGTCAATGCTACCACTACAATGACATATAGTCAAGCTGCTAACAACTAGTCCACCCTTGGTACAAATCACAACACTAGAGAACATGCTCACACATGACCATTCTATAAGAGGCACTTGCAGTTATACTCTTACCTTTCACATTTTACAATATCTGAGGCATGACCACAATCATCCTCCATAACTTACAATTGTGGATAACAAGGATATATCCTCAACTTGTCATCCCCACATACACAACAGTATGTGCTTTGAGTTTCCCTTAGGAATACTCATTTCACCATCCAACAAAATCTAAAACTGAAGATGGTTATATGACATAGGGCACTACATGATTAGAGTTTCACTTGATTAGTTATCTCCAATTGGGTGAATTAAGCTGCATCAAACAAGTGGACATACAAACCCTAATTCATGTCTAGAAAACATTGCTATATAACAACTATACAAGATATAAAACATATGAGACATAATTTCTCATCTCAACATCACATGGATGTATTCACCTACCAATCAAGATATTATACTTATCATCAAATCATCATCACATGATACTATTGTCTTTCCATTCATGAGACTATACTTGTCATCATACTATCACATGATATAAATCCTTTTCACAATATCACAGGGTACATCCCCTTATCAACACAAGAGGATTACACCTCATTTAGGGCTCAACCATGCCCAAAGGTCATTAAGACCATCATACTATTCCCTACAAGATCATCATTATCTTTCCATGCCTTATAACAAGGCTCAACAATATCACTTACATATAATACACCAGACAACACAATATTGCATTAATGAGCTGGGAGATATTCATAAACAATCATAGAAGGGTTATATTAACATTAAGAGCATTCCTTTATTACATCAACATATAATGAATCTAGATATGATTAACCCTCATCATATTCATAATGCACATGTTTAGCATAAGAAAGTATCAACCATGTGGCTATGATAACCACCAATTAACACATTAAGGCTATCATCATATTAAGGAGATTATTCCACCATCATGTCATCATATAAGAAGGTTAAACATGAATACTCATATTTATCTATTTGCATTAGAGTTAGGTTCAAAAAGATAAATTATATTAATATTACTAATCAACACTCATACCCAAACCCTAAGTCATGGAATCCCCATTGGATCATGGATGCATAAGGTGAAGCATCACCATCACATTCCATACCATTCTCACATATGGATCCACACGTAACTTAAGGTGTAACCATCAAGTCATAGCATACTAGGGTTTAACCATAAAAGAGAGTACTCCATGATTCTATTCATCATTGAAGGGCTTGTTCATAATCAATTACCATCACTTGGTTATATTAGGGCTAAGTATAACGAAATATACTTCATCAGGGTTTCCCATTAACTCATTATATTTATTATCAATTCTAATCATATGAGGTGTTCAACATCACTCAAACCGTACAAACTTACCATAAGCATCATCCCAAAACATTGTATTGTTGAGAAGGTAAGACTATTGGTTGTTTACATAAGTAAACACCTTGGATAAACCACCTATGAAGTCATTGAGTTTTGGTCTAGAAAGAGTAACCATTTAACTCTAGACATCCCTTGATTAACAACATAAAAAGTTTCATTGAGAGTAGGTAAAACCCACAAGCAATTGTTTATTTAAAACAAGCCGTCAATAAATGAGCTTCCTAAGTTAATCTCATAAAGGAAACCATCTGAATCACTTTACTAGGACCACCACATTACATTAGGAATCATTCCATTTATTGGATGAAGAATCATTAGATCTTAACCATTGGATCAAATTCATATATTAAAACCATCAATTGGAGTATAGGTCCAACCATTGCATCAAATGACCCAAGAAACCATTGGTTTAAGGCTTGATTGATGCTACAAATTCATGCTTAACTCACCATAGGTTGTGGAGACCTGATCCACCATCATTAGTGACCATTAAGTCACCATAGGTTATTAGATCAGCACTATATTAATTAATTATCATCGAATATCAAGCTAATGTCACTATTGATTGATATCATCATTAGGGTACTTAGTTTTTGATAATTAAGATTCGAATTAGGACAAAATCTGACCTAAGGGGTGAAAGCCAATTGACACCCTTGGTCACCACCATCAGTTGTCATGAAGACAACACCATCGGTTGTTGCAATGGTACCACCATTGGGTCATGTGTTTATAGAAGAAATCATCTTTAAACCCTAAAATTGACCATTGGTTGATGGGTGGTTAGCTCCACCGGTTGTCAAACCAACTTGATCCAAGTTCATTTAGAGCATACACATGATTAAAAGTTCATTTAGAACTGAAATAAGTACAGGGAACATCATAAAAATCAAAATCCAAGTCAAGCATTGCTTTTTAGTGCACGGATCATCATTTTAAAGCAAGAACATTAACTAGCAAGCTTATGGTAAGAAATAAACGTGGATCAAGTTATAAAACTTGCCTCTAATGGGAAGATAAAATCTCAACTAGAAGAAAACTCTATAAGGTAGGGTAGAAAATCCAAACATAAGCTCTGAACTTGTCCATCTAACACCTTTCTCCATCAAAGAAGCAAACCCTAAGCATAAGGAGCAAGAAAGGTAGGGTTTTGGAGCATTACAACAACTTATACCATGGTAAAACAAGGTTTTGACCTGGAAAAAGATAGGGTGAAGAAGAACAACAAAAGAAATGGGAAAGAGAAGGTGAAACTTACTAAGTTAGGTCAAGATCACTAAGAAGAAACTTTAGAAACCCTATAGGAAGCAAAACAAAACCCTACATGCTTCCACCAAGAAATTCGCCTTCTTCTTCTACCTTGGACATGTAATCCATAAATAAACATAGAGGGAACGAGGTTCTTAGCAAGAGGAAAGTGGTAGAGGGCAAAACTTTCATTTGGTAGCATAAAAGTAGATATATAAAGCTTGAAGGATAAGGAAAGAGAAGAAGCATGAGGTGTCTAAAAGCTCTCCATGCATCCATGGCCTTAAACTATTAAGGTTATACAAGAGGCCACACAAGAATCTGACCCACCATCCATGGAGACCTGCTTATCCCTCATTTCTTGATTTTGCAAGAAAAGCAAATAAACCATTTTCTTGATAGCTCCTAAAGGTATCTCATCCATAAAGGGGTAAACCCTAAAATACCCTTGAGGAAAACATCTCCAAACCAAGGTTCAAATAGGCGCCCCATGGCTCAACAAGCTCAATAATGATGAGAGAATATCCAAAGAACATAATGAAAGTGATAAATTGCAAGAAAAACCTCCCAATTGGGTAAATTGTAGAAAAGTCCAAAATGTACATAAAATTGCATAACTTGCACAAACATTATTCAAATTAAACCAACCTTGAAACTTAAGCTTGTATTATGATCCCAAATAATATCACATGGTTATATTATAGTTATAAGAATTGCATTATGATAATTAAGTATGTTAAAAACTTTTATCAAGGTCAGGGGTCGCTTGGTATAATTTGTTTCCGCAACAGGACAATGGTTCCGAATGTTGATGGGTTAAGGAAGATGGTACTTGAGGAGGCTCACTCATCGATGTATGTGATGCAACCTGGAAGTACCAAGATGTACCATAATATGAAGGACTTATATTGGTGTCCATATTTAAAGCATGATGTGACAGAGTGTGTTGCCAGATGTCCAATCTATCAATAGGTTAAGGCTGAACATCAGAAACATGTAGGAACACTACAAACTTTTCCGATACCATAGTGGAAGTAGGATCACATCACTATTGACTTTGTGGTTGGTCTTCCTAGGACCGCCAAAGGTCATGATTCCATATGGGTGATAGCAGATAGATTGACCAAGTCAACTCACTCCCTTCCAGTCAATATGACGTTTACAACATAAAAGTTGGCACATGTATTTGTTGATGAGATAGTCTATTTGCATGGCATTCCAGTAACTATAGTTTTTGATAGAGGTCCACAATTTACAAGTTAATTTTGGGAATGCTTGCATTCAAAAATGGGAACACATATGAGGTTCAATACAACTTTCCATCTGTAGACAAATGGCCAGTCTGAAAGGACTATTCATACTTTAGAGGATCTTTTAAGAGCTTGTGTGTTGTAGTTACTTGGTAGTTGGGTTGTATACCTGAGTTTGATAGAGTTTGCTTTCAACAATAGCTATTAGAGAAGCATTGATATGGAACCTTATGAGACTTTGTATGGGAGACGTTTTCGGTCTCCACTTTGTTGGTATGAGACATGTGAGTATCAACTCTTGGATCATGAGCTTGTACATCAGACTACAAAGAATATTAAGGAGATACAAAAACAATTGAAAGCAGTGCATGTCAAACATCTTATGCATATAATAGTCACAGACTGCTAGAATTCCAAGTGGGAGATAGAATGTATCTCAAGGTTTCTCCTTAAAAAGGTTGCTGAGGTTTGGGAAGAAGGGTAAGTTGGGTCCTAGATTTATGGGACCATACCTTGTCTTAGCTCGTGTTGGAAAGGTGGTGTAAAAGTTAGAGCTACTACCAAAATTGTACAGGTTGCATAATGTTTTTCATATCTCTGTGTTGAGGAAGTGTCATCCAAATACAGAGCAGACGATCCAACCTATAGAGGTTGAGTTAGATGAGGATGTTTCCTATGTTGAGGGTCCCGTGTTAATCCTGGATAGAAGGGTGAAAAGTTGAAGAACAAAGATATAGTGTTTGTGAAGCTTTTGTGGCATCATCGTGGCATAGAGGAAGTCATGTGCAAGTTAGAGGATGAGATGCTTAGAAAGTAACCATATCTCTTTGCGTAGGATTTTGGGGCAAACCCTTGTGAGGGGTTTATAACTATAAGACACCTGACCATGTTTAAAGTGTGAAATATGCTTAATTACCATATTTTGGTGCTTTTAACCTTAGTATAACCTTATCATATGTTTTGGCATCATGTGACAAGCTTAATTTTCAAATTTGGTCCAATTTGGACATTGTTTATGCAAGTTATGCAATTTTATACACATTTTGGACTTTTATGAAATTTACCCAAATATGAGGTTTTCCTTGAAATTTTGACACACATGAATTATTTTCCTTAGATATTTTCTTATCATTATTGAGCTTGTAGAGATATGGGGCACTTAGTTGAACCTTATTTTGGACGTATTTCTTTCAATGGTGACTTAGGGTTTTACCCCTTCATGGATGAGCTACCTTTAGGAGCCATCAACCAATGTTTCCCCTATTGGGTTGAAATCTGAAGGTCATTGATAGGTGTTAAAACTTATGGTCATTCCTAAATGGCAGTATGTTGATGGTTTTCTAGTTTTGGTTCATTTGGAATGATGGTTCACTTAAAAGAGATTGTCAAGTGATGGTTCACCACTTAAGTGACTAGGGTCCAAATAACCGATGGTTTCTTTTCTTTGAGGTTGATGTTTGGCCTAGAGAACCAATAAAAAACGGTGAATAATGTCTCCATGAGCAGATGAACAACTTCTTGCATGGCCATGGAAGCTCTAGGCTATGAACACGTGGAGAGCTGCTTAGACATCTAAAGTTTCTCTCTTTCTTTATCCATAAGCTTTATATACCTATCCTTTAGCTCGCAACCAAACCTTTGGACTCTTATCTCATCCCTTCTTCCTAGATCTTCTTATTTCACCTGATTGGGGGCGAACATAGTGCCCAAGGTACAAGAAGATAGCCAACCTTCTTGTGAGAGCATCTAGGGTTTGGATCTACCCTCATCTAGGGTTTGTGAAGCTTCCTTTAGACAATCTTAACCTAAAATAGTAAGTTTCTCCTTCTCTACTCCATTTCTTTATCTGTTCTTATTCCTACTACCTTCTTCCTAGATAGAGCCATGCCGTTCCATGGCAAAGTTTGCTTTAAAGCTCAAAGAACTTATCTTCATGCTCCCTTCACCTAGGGTTTACTCCCTTTCTTGGAGAAGAAGCTTACTTGGCCAAATTCAGACCTAAAGCTAGGGTTCTTCACCTTCTTTTCTTGAGTTTTCTTTCCGTTGGACTCTAATCCTCTACCTAAAGGCTATTTTTATACCACTCTTCACTTTTATTACTGACTACAAGCTTGCATACTCATGTTCTTGCTCTAATACAATGATCTAAGCTTAGAGAAGCAATGTATGCTTAAGGTTTCAATTTTAATACTGTTTCTTGATTAGTTTCTAGTTATAGATGAATATGAAACTATGTGCACTGAGTTATAGGAATAATTAGATCAGGTTTACATGACAACCAATGGTGCTAAGTACCTATCAAAAAATGACTTATACTTAGTGTTTTTAGGCCGATTTCCAACTTTATACATGAACTGATGGATGGCTTTATATTAAAACCAATGGATATGTCTTTGTGGTAACTTATGGTGATGACCAATGGTGTCAAACGATTTTCACACCTTAGGTCAGTTCTAGAATCTTTTGGGAAACTCAATGATCAATGGTTTATTGCCCTAGAGTGGCATGAACCAATGGCGATTTTTAGCTCAACATCTGATGGTGTTCAATAATGGTAGTATTGACCCCATCGGTCGATGGTGACATAATGTGTCACATCTGATGGTGGTTTAGGTTACTACATGATGGTGTAACTAGATATCATGAGTTTCTTCAATTAATCCCTAAACTGATGGTTTCTTTGGTTATTTGATCCAAAGGTTAAACCTACATATCAACCGATAGTTTTATAACGTTAAAATTTGATCCAATGGCTGTGATTGGATTCTTCAACATCCAATGGTTTATAATTAAGTCTATAGTATAATGTGTTGGTTCTAATAATGTGAATTCAATGGATCAATTCCTTTAAATTTTAGTCTTACTTTTGCCCTAGTATGAATATATTTGATAAATCACCATAATAAGTGGATGTGTAACTTTAATTGATAAATCTTGTTACACCTAACCCCAAGGTAAATAAGTGATGGACTATAATCAGATCTATTGAATGATTAATATGATAATGGAATGATCTCTATTTTTTTCAAAACCTTAATATGCTTCTACTTGAATATCATAGTTCCTTTCTATAGTATACTCACATGGCACATGTTTGGCGATGGGTTGTTGAGCCATGCTATAAGGCATGGGAAGATAATAATGATCTTATAGGGTATGATGTGATGGTCTTAATGACCTTGGGCATGGTTGATCCCTAATGGAGGTGTAATCCTCTTCATAATATCATAAGGGTTGGAACCTTGGAACAAAGTGATAAGGATTTGAATTCCATAGTGGTAAGAGGGCTAGTATAGTCACATAAATGGCAATGAAATAGAACCATATGGTAATTGTGGTTAAAATTGTATCTCTTACATTTTATATCTTTTGGAGTTGTTATATTTATAAACTTTCTAGAAATGAATTAAGATTTTTATGCCCACTTGTATGATGCAACCTTAATTCACCCAATTGGCAATAAATAATCAAGTAAAACCCTAATCATGTAGTGCCATGTGCTGTAGAACCATCTTCAGTGTTAGAATTTCTTGGACGGTGAAATGAGTATTCCCAAGGGAAACTCAAAGTGGATACTATTGAGTATGCGGGGTGCAAGAGACCATGTGTGTCCTTGGCATCCTTACTTACATGGTATGGAGAATGGCTACGGTCATGCCTTGGATACTGTGATATGTGAAAGGAATCAATGGGTACAGCTACAGAATGCCTCAGATAGAACGGGCATGCATGACCTGTTCTCTATCGCGATGACCTATATCGAGGCAGGATTGTTGTTTTTATCTTGACTATACACCACTGTTGGAAGTTGACTGTTATGTCTCTGTGTTGTCTCTCATACTGACTGGGATTGGTTGGTGAGATCACAGAGTCCGACTCTTCCATAGATCTAATATGAAACTGATTTTGACTTAGCAGTGGTCAATGGGATTTGAGTGGTAAGAATCAAATTCCTTAGGGCATAATAAAAGAGGTAATACAAGCCGTGTAACATATCTGCTAGGGTTGAATATGTTTCACATTGGTTGATTATCCTTGCCATGTTTTTATACTACACATTTCTTATATGACAAAATCTTATGAAATTTGAGTAATTATACTAATTTCCAGGCTTATCTATTTAACTTGCTTATTATGTTAGAATTGTTAAATCTACTCAATTACTTATCAAATACTTCAATCTTTCTTGTCTATTTACTATTAAATAATATGCTGTAATCAATATGTGTTGGAGAGAGTTATATCTCTCACTGGGACATGGATCTCACCCATGGGTCACCACATCCTTTTAGGTGGTCTCTGACAATGTGGTCAAGATCATGCTGTGAAGAGGATCAGCCTGGTGATCAATAGACACAAAAGGTTGAATAGTTGTAGTTTTTAGTAGTAGAGTCATAATGTTGTCCCTGTACTCTCAGGTTTGGGTATGGTAAGTGTTTAATAGATGATGAACTAGTATCGACATGAGTTTTTTTGCAATATTCCAGTGAATGTATATATGGCATGTAAATGTGGACTATCTATTTTTTCTACAAGTTGTGGCTGAGGCCACTGGATGAAAATGTAAATACCTGTTATGGTATATGAGTTCATGGTAAAGATGGATCTTAATGTAAATGTTTCAGAACATGTTTATGATGTCGAAATTGACTTTAATTATTATACATTTCTGGGTATGTGATTAATTAGTAGTTGATCATGTTTTATGATTTGATTAATCTCATTTAGTGTGATGAGGTGTCACAAATGACTCTATTGTGCTTATGCAACTTGTTTTGAATCTAAATGATGGACTTTACCCTGGATTGCTAATCTTATCTTGAAATGACATCTAGTCTCACCCTCATCTTGAAATTCAATAATCTTAGGATGTATTGTGACCTAATTGATTTAGGTTAACCCCTTCTACTCTATGATGGTACATATGCCACTAAATACATTCTTTATGATGAATGTATTTTAAAATGTCTTGATTGGCTTCATTGTGCCCCAAATGTGATGTGGATCTTAATCTCTTATCTTTCCCTTCTAACTCAGAAAATATCCTTCCTTATAACCAACTTCATGTGGATGTGTCACATTCATATCTTGGCCAAATGAAAAATAACTATTATGATGTTTACATGTATGTTGATACCAATATTGGATGTTGATGCCTAGACCCTAGGCGACATCCGCCTATATTTAAACGTGATTATTATGTCCTAATATTGATGATCTAAATAACCTCTTATGCTTGGACCTATTCACTCAATGAACTATGTCCCTTCTTTCCCTATTATGAGTCTTATGACCTAGTTATGTACATAAGTGGCTGGAATCTTTGAATATGTACACAAGATGAATGGAGCATTGAAATGAGTTGAAACTGGAATTACACGTTCCTCATGACCTATACAATAATAAAAGATCATCAAATGCACTAATAATCGATCTCAAATATAACTTGGCCTAAACCCTAAAAACGGATCTAGTTAGGCTTAATGATGAGAATCTAATACATGTATGCAATCTTGTGCTTAATCAGGTTTTGCTTATGGCTATATGGTCAAGGACATGTTAGGTTATGAAATCTCTGAAATCAAGTATAGACTTTAAATAATTATATGACTATGGCTTTCTTATTTGAAATATGATACATATGTATGCTTGTTTACTTGTTCAACTATTTACATGTAGCATTCTACTATTGTATTCAATGTTTATCTCATTATCATTGTTTTAGAACTTACAAACATAATATAAAAACTCCATTATACAAACTTCATGCACCTTCCTGAAGTGGGGTAAGGACATAAGGTTGGGCATCCTACTTGATATGGCAATATAGGAAAGATCATTGATATAAGGGTTATCTCTTGGCGATGTCCTTGAAGTCCCTTAAGAATAGGGTTAACTAATCTTCAATACCCTCAATAGACTCTTCGAATAGCAAGCTAGTCAACAAAAGGCCTTACGAATACATGATATTGATGAATACAAGTAATGATTTTATATTAGAGTAAAATGATACAAAAATGGGCTCTCTCTTTTCTAAATACTTAACTTGTTTATTCTTCTTTGTTACTTCTGCAAATCTTCAAATCTTTTCAAATTATGCAAAATTCATGTATATGTCTCTTTTAACCATGTACTCAAAACCTTGTGAGTTGACCCACCTTATTTCACATTTTTTAGAGGTTTAGAAATGGCTAGAAGTTGATGGGCTTGGTGAGCTATGTCAGGTTTACTTGTTGTAAGATCCCTAGTGTTTATGAGCAAACTTGTGTGTAAAGTGTACACTTTAATATGTAACTGAAATCTTGTAATAATACAATGTTGCTTAATAATACTTGCTGAATGTTGAATTATGATTGGTGATTTTATCTTGTTATATGTTCATGTATGCCAAGATTTACACTTCCACATTCACGATTTGCTACTACCACGCTAAGGACAGACGCCTAGGTCCTATCACCATTGATTTTCTAGTCATTTGGAGTTAGGATTTGGGTAATAAATGATTTTGTGGCTGATGTATCAGAGCATGAACAATAATTACCCCAAACATTGCTCAGATGAAACACAAACTAAACTCAACCTTACATCTCAACCTTAGAAACTTAATAAGATGTCCTTTATGGACTATGTTGACTTAGCCTCTAGGTTTTAGAACCTAGATGTTCTAGAACTACATGTAGACTTGTATAATCCCTAGAATCTTTCTATTCTCCTCCTTTTATCTTGTAGTATGGGTTGTAAGTTCAAGAGGGTGAGAAAAGGGAGATCCTATTACAACCCTAGACATATGTTTGTGAAACGTGCTTAGGGTAGCTACACAGGTGTGCAACATGCTCTTGCTAGTTCTCTAGGTATCATGGTACTAGACTGCCTAATGAGTGTGCTAACTCATTTTGGTTTTGGTTTCATTCTAATGGTGTATGGTGGTTTTCATCGCATATTCCAACATTGGAGAAAACATATTTTAAGTATTAGTATATGTACATATTAAAAATGACACCACACACAAAAAGGTAGTGAGTACCCATGTAACCTAAGATAAAGAGATGTAAAATCAGTCTAGATGAGAGTGTTTAGATGATAGCTGTAGTCTGTAGAGTTTTCTAGAGCCATGATATAGCTTAGACTAGTACGTAGCCTTGATGACCTAATTGCTATTGATGGTGATGATGATGCTACTTCTGCTACTGGTGATGATGATGATGCTAATGATGATGATGATGATGATAATGCTAATGAAGAAGATGATGATGATGATGAAGATGATGATGCCGATATTGATGTTGATGTTGATGTTGATGTTGGAATTATGATCATACTTATTGATGACATATGTTTGATGTTGGAAGATTCAAGCATTTTTGATGAAATGAGATGAGGTGGACCATGCAATTCTGACTAAATCTAGCACCATGTTTGATGTATACAACTTGGTTGATGTGCTATACATAGCTAGCAGGTTGGTATGACTACACATGCTTAGTCTTATTTATGTGAGATACGATATGTGAGATATGGTTAGGGACCAACATAGGGCTCAATATCTTTACAAAGAATGACCTCTATCATGGGACATACAAAAAAGGTAAACTCTGATATGAGTCAACCCGTCATGGGATAAGGTCAGAGAACCTAACCTCCAAAATATGTAAAATGTTGAAAAATATGAACAATGAAATGTATGATTATGAGTCCCTACCTAGAGTACTAAGTATATGAGTTGCGTCACCTAGTGTATGGTTCCCTAGATAATGATGAACCCTAGATTTCCTATTAAAAAGTCAAACCCTATTGAAAGAGGCAATTGAATATATGTTGTTTGATATATAGGAGTGGGAGATGTCCCAAGACCGTAAGATGATGCACATGATGTGTGATCTCCATGATTAGCCTCACACTCGGGTTGGTGGTGATATGTAAGGGAATCTAGTCATTGCCCTTATTTTGAAAGTGGAAAGAAATTTTGTTATGGGTAGAAGGTTGTGGTTAGCATATCTTTTTGGACATGGATAAGTCTTAGGTTGAGTGGTTTGAGCTTGTGGAGCCGCTTTAAAATACAAGTGAGATAATTTCTAAACTTCAATTTTATTGATAGTATCATTTTACAAATGATACTTGATACATGAAACATCTCACTTAAGTTAAAATTTGATACATGCATGATAAGTCACTCACATAAGCTAGACCTAATATGAAATCATACCTCGCATACATGATGTATGTTTGGAAGCATAAATTTACATGATGATGTACTGGAATCTTCACTTGAATAATCATGAATACAATGCTTAATTTCTGACCCAAGATGGAAATATTGAACATAATTGATTAGATTTAGTAGAATGTTGTGGTGAAAAACTTGAACATGCATGAAACATAGTATAATGATGAAATATACATTAAATAGTAATATTGTTTGAAAATCATAACAATGA
Source organism: Alisma plantago-aquatica (assembly GCA_963693085.1). Classification (NCBI taxonomy): domain Eukaryota; kingdom Viridiplantae; phylum Streptophyta; class Magnoliopsida; order Alismatales; family Alismataceae; genus Alisma; species Alisma plantago-aquatica. The sequence goes on from OY856409.1 coordinate 830,844,637, forward strand.
ACAAGCTCAATTGAGAATCTAATAACATAGACTTTTAATAACACACCTTGGGCTCATATGAATACATGAATAAACTCTAATGTAGTAGGGATACGGGTTATGGACCCTGATGTCAAGATGATGTCATAATTTGATAAAACACCAAGTAAGTGTTAACTCAAGGTCTAAATTGACTAAACCCTTATTTTAACAATGACTAAACCATTCCAATTAATTGTGTCTAATGTCTCCATTTGAGTGATTTCACATTATGCATAGACACACTCCAAATGCCCTATCTTGCACATCTCAACTTGGAGAAAAGACAAGTCAAAGTCAATACAAGTGCACGTTTTAGAATATAATGTAAATCCATTAAAATCATGTTGTAAATCACTTGTAATAATTGTATGACTTGTAATCAAGCTTATAAAAATCAAGAACGCTTAGATCAAATATTTAAGTACTCAAAAGCCATTTTACAAAATTTACATCAGGCTGTTCATCAGTTGAGTTGCAAACTCGACCGATCCTGATTGGATCTTGAATATGACTTTTGATCGGTTGAGTTTTCATTTCATAGAACTCGACTGATCCCTCTATAGACCAAAACTGATATAAGTGAATCGGTCGAGTTACCCATAGACAAACTCAACCAATGGCCTAAATTGGTCTTGTCGCTTAGTGGGATCGGTAGAGTTACCTTTATTGAAACTTGACCAATTGCACTGTATGGAAAAGTGCAGAAAAGTGTTTCTAGCCATTGTGGAGTTGCAACAATAAAAAATAGTATCCATTACAAGCCACAAAATGACTAGTTTTCATTCTTAAGTGTTCCCAAAGGTTAAGAGGCATCCCCAGCTATAAACAAGACCCCTTGGGCTTCATTCCAAGGTTGAGCATTCAATGCAAAACTCTATGTGAAGTTCCTATTCTATAGTTGAGTGCTTCCTTTAGCCTCCTCTCTCTCTCTCTCTCTAAGCTTAATCACTTGCTACATTCATTAGAGTGAGTAGGAAATTGGTAAGAGAGCTAGTCCTACATGTATATCTTATGAGGCTCTCATTTCCACCACCTCCCTATCTCTCATTTCAACCATGAAGATGAAAGTTCTCTCTCTTGGCTAAGAGAGGTGAAGAAGAACAAGGGAAGGAGTCCCTTGGTAAATATCAACGTCGAAGACTTGGAGCAAGAGTGGGTAAGCTCTTAGTGAAGGCATAAGACTCCTTGCTCAAGTGGGTAAGTCCTTGGTGAAATATTCTCTGAGTAAAGGTGAAGTCAAAGGCTAAAGATCCAAGAAGAGTGGGCAATTCTTCAAAGGCTGAAGACTTGTGCAAGAGTGGGTAAGTCCTTGGAGAAGGCTGAAGACTCATTGCAAAGTGGGTAAGTACTTGGTAAGGTTGAAGACTCTTTGTATTGGATAGGTAAGTGCTTTGGTGGGTAATGTATTTTTAGTCTTATGAATGAATATAAGAGTGCAATGGTCAAGAAATCCTAGAGGTTGACCACTCTAGGTAGTGGATTGACATACTCCTAGTTTGGAGCGTAGAACCACTCTACATAGCTTGTCACTTGGTGCTTGTTCAATCTCTCTCCCTTGCTATTCATGTTTTAGTTGAACTCAAATTTCCTATTTAGCAACCTTATCTTGTGATATAACTTGAAGGTCTAATGATTTTTTTTTAAGTGCATTCAGATCTATTCACCCCTCCTCTAGAGAATCCAATCACCCATCTAGGATCCAACAATAAGAGATATATATTTGGGATGGGCACACCTTTGATGAGAACAACCTATGTGTGCACCCCATGATGAGGGGATGTTGCGACACCTATGGGGGAGATAATTACACATGATGAATGTGAATTTTGACATTCGACTATGATCTTAGATGAATTTCGAGGATGAAATTTCTTTTAATGAGGGAAGGATGTGATAACCTAGATGTTCTCTCTCCTCATACGTAGCTTTCCACTCTCAAGTGACTTTCTTACTCTAGATGATATCTTTTTCATAGTTGAAGTATGTGATGCTCCAATTTTGGTCACCGCCATGATAATCCCCAATAGGGGACTTGATTTTGAGAAATGAAATAAGAGATATACTTTAAATTATATCCATATTTCTATTAAGGATAAGCCTCTTCACTATTATCTTTTGAATCTTGAATGTATATCATGAGTTATAGAATGCAATTATGAGTCCAATGGCACAAAAATTGCCTTAATCAGGTAATTATAGCCTTAGATATGGACATTTGAACATTTGCTAACAAACTATTGATTTAATTCGATTTAGATCCTCAATAGTCCCATTTTGGGGCATGGACCAGCAATGTGGGTTCCCCCCTTGCCTTCATACAAGTCCACAATCTAGGGATCCATCCTCTAGTCAGTCCACTTGGATCTATTTTGGCCCTTGGATCCTTGCCCATGGATCCAGACTCCAAATCCAATGGCTGGTGACCCCCCACCTCCGTACGAGGATCAGGTAGTTCACACTATTGCCACCTACCACCATCTTAGCATAACCAATATGCTTCTTCTTGACAACTTGGACTATATGTGGTAACCCTTTTCTCATTCCTTTGCTTCCATCCTCCATTTCCCTCTCTTTTCTACTCCCTTCTTGCCCTAACCCACTCCCAAGAAAACCACTTCTACTTCCAGCAGCCATGACAGATGCCACCCATGGGGTGTGTCAACCCTCACCTTTCATCCCTCTCAGTCCAAGCTAGAACCATCCATGACTTCACAACATCGAGATGGAGCCAGGAGACATAGTTAATGGAGGCTCCATGGCCCCACGAGCCTTGACCTTGCTTCTTTGGTTAGACGTTTTGGGTTGGCACCACCACGACTCAAGCAACTCGCGAGCTGAGTAGGCCGTAAGCGTTGAGGGATGCTGGCCATCCCATTTCATAGAAACCCTAGAGCGAGTGGACCAAATACTGCCACATGCCCACCATGATAGTCCCCTGCACCAATGCATGGTCAAACCTAGCTGCGTGGCCCACAATTGCGTGAGTGGGCACGAAAACTGGCAGCCACTGGATCGTCGAGTCCATGATGGACAAACAATCAAGCGGCCACAATATCCACATAAATATTGGTAAAATCTGATTACTTTCTCTATATTTTCCATACCAAACTCCCAAAAATCATAACTTCCTCAATCTAAGACCAATATGGCAAAAATTATATATCAAATTTATTAGCTTGGCGAGACCTACAAAATTGACTTACTTTTAGACCTTAAATATACTCATGGTTCTCCTGATTTGTTAAAGATACAAAATTTACCTTGCTTGACCATGATAAATGCTTAAACATGATAAAGTTAGAAACTTATATGCACCTCCATCCCCCTAATTATGAGAAAAATAGATATTATGTACTACTAAACCTAATGAAGGTCTTAACCATATTGCTTGCTCATGAATGACTCTGTTGTGATAATGCAACTTGTTTTCAATCTAAATGATGGAATTTACCCTAGATTTCTAATCTTATCTTGAGATGACATCTAGCCTCACCCTAATATTGAAAATCAATGATCTTATGATGTATTGAGAACTAAATGATTTGGAACAACCCATTCTACAAGGATGGTATTTCTGCCACTAAATACATCCTTTATGAATGAGTGTATTCTAAAGTGTCTTGATTGGATTCCTTGTGCCCCAAACATGACGTGGATCATAGTCTGTTGTCTTTCCCTTCTAACTCAGGAAATATCCTTCTTTGTAACCACCTTGATGTGGATGTCTCACATAATTCATATGATGGACCCTATGACAAATAACTATTATGATGTTTACATGTATTTGATACCAATATTGGATTTTGATGCCTAGACTCTAGGGGACACCCACCTATATTTAAATGTGATTCTTATGTCCTAATATTTCTAATCTAGATGACCTCTTATGATTGAACCTATTGACTTGATGAACTATGGCCCTTATTTCACTATTATGAGTCTTATGACCTAGTTATGTACATAAGTGGCTAGAATATTCTAATGTGTACATAGATCAATGGAACATTGAAAGACTTGAAACTTGAACCACACCTTCATGATAACCTCTATAATAATAAAAGATCATTAAATGCACTATTAAGCAACCTCAAACCTAACTTGTCCAAAACCCTAAAAATGGAGCTAGTTAGGGTTAATGATGAGAATCTAATACAAGTTTGCAATCTTGTGCTTAATCAGGTGTTTCTTATGGCTAGATGGTCAAGGACATTCTAGGTTATGAAATCTCAGAAATTAGGTACGAGATTTAAATAATTACATGACTATGGATTTCTTGTTTGAAATGTGATACATATGTATGCTTGTTTACTTCCTCAACTATTTCCATGTAGTATTCTAGTATTGTACTCGATGTTTATCTTGCTATTGTTGTTTTATAACTTGCAAACATAATATAATAACTCCATTATACAATTCTCATGCACCTGCCTGATGTTTTGGGGTAAGGACATAAGGTTGGGCGTCCTAATTGAGATGTCAAGATAAGATGGATCAATGATATAAGGGTTAGCTCTGGATGGCCTTGAGGTCCCTTAAGAATAGGGATAGCTAATTGTCAACACCCTCAAAAGACTCTTCCAATGGGAAGTTAGTCAATAAAAGGCCTTACCGATACATGATATTGATGAATACATGTATTGGAGTAAAATGATATAAAACATAGGCTCTCGCTTTGCTAAATACATAAATTGTTTATTCTTGTTCTTTAATTCTACAAATATTTTCAAATTATGCAAAGCTTATGTATATATATCTTTTATCCTTGTACTCAACACCTCATGTGTTGACCCGCCTTGTTTCACGTATTTTTATAGGTTCAAAGATGGGTAAAAGTTGTTGGGTTTGGTGAGCGATGCCAAATGTACTTGTTGTAAGATCCCTAGTGTACATGAGAAGACTTGTGTATAAAGTGTGCTCTTTAATATGTAATTAGAAGCTTGTTATAAGACAATGTTGTATGTCGCTTAATAATACTTGTTGAATGTTGAATTATAATTGGTGATTTTATATTGTTATATATTCATGTATGCCAAGCTTTACACTTCTACATTTGTGCTTTGTTACTACCATGATAGGGATGGACACCCAGGTCCTATTTCCATTGACTTTGTAGTCATTTGGAGTTAGGATTTGGGTAATAAATGATTCCATGACAAATAGCAAGGATAAATTGGGATTTTTTTTCGATCTCACCTTAACCTAGATAATGCATAAATTTTGTCCATTAGGGTTCAAGACCCATGAGGCTCAAAATTTAAGGTTTTGCTAAGTCTAACGTGGATCCACCTCTTGTCTAAACTTTGTGCGAATCGATTTTGCACTCCGAACTGACCAAAATGAATCTGGTAGGCCCATGCTTGATAATTTAGTAGAATTTGGGGTTTCACTCACTGTATTCTAACATGATCCAAATTATGTATAAACTAAATAGCAAGGATTTGATGGGATCCCAAAAATGAGGTGCTAATAGTTTGACCTACCATATCTTGGACCTCATCTTGGGAGGGGAAAACTACTGACACCTCATTTTTGGGACCCCACATCTTCAACCTCATATTGAGAAGGGAAAGCATGTCTTGGATCTATCACCACTTCGGTGAGAGTACAAAATGTGAACGCATAAGGGTTTGGCACTCAAGAGCATGAAAGGGTTTGGCACTTGAGAGTGTGAAACGGTTAGACACTCATAGGCATGTCACAGTCTGTTAAATCATGGAGAAGATCTGGGTCTAGAAAGTCTCATGTAATGTCAAGGCATTCTACATCAACTTGTGCCAAACCGATCTGCACCTGATAGGTGGAAAGTTGATTTGCACTTGGTAGGTGGAAATTTGTTCTGACAGATGGAAAATTGATCTACTCTTAATAGGTGAAAAATTGTTTGATATTTGTGGGAAGGATTTTAATCTGATTGGTCTGAAGCCGACTCACACCAATATGTGTCAAACTGATTTGCACTGATCTATGTTAGAATAATCTGTGTCAAACTGACCTTCACCAATAGGTGTCAAACCGTTCTGTGTCAATATATGCCAAACTAATTTGTGCCAATTTGTGTCAAACAGATTATCATCTGTTAGGGGAAGGTCGACGGTAATAAAAATCCTTTTTCAAATTTCAGAATTGAAGAAGGGCCAATTTGGCAATGTGATATTGATGCCAATGTTGCAGGACATAGAGTTGATCACCAAGTTGAAACTGAATGATAAATGGACTCCAATCACATAGAGACAACACTGGTGTACAAAACTTAGCTGATTGCTTAATATAAAGAACAAAGTTGTAGACAAATTCATGGATGCAGAGCAATATTATATAAAAATTAGTACTTTATGGGACCATTTTAGCTAAGAAACAACTTAGAAGAAGCTAAAGTGAGAAAAGGGTCGCTTTCATGTCTTCTTAATAGTTTTATTTGGTACTCTATTCTTCAGGAGTCAAAATGGAAAGGTTATCAATTATATGGTAGCCATGGTGGTTGCAGTAAAGAAGTGAGACACTATCATTCCATGGATCCCGAGTGAGCTTTATTGTTGTCTCGATGCTGCAAAAGATGTTGGATGAATGGTGGGTCTATTCTAAGTGTTGCAGCTGTACTTTCAGATGGGATTGGGTTTTGGTGCCTTTTCCATTGACTGTAATCCAATGACTACCCTTGTAAAGAATAATCTTATTAGTTGAGATATGTTAAATATCCCCTTCACAAAGAGAGGTGAGACAGTCACATGGTTGGAAAATCTTGAAGATGAGGTGGTTAGATGGAGATGGAATTCGTGAGGGATTGACACATCCTCGTACAATATTGCCATGTCGAGTTTTGATAATATTGTTACTCTATCGGGGTTTGGAGCTGTTAGGCATATTTCCCCATTACAATATTATGCCAATTTAGGAGAAATCAAGTCATGTATCAGATGGATCAAATGCCACAATATTATATACAAGATGTTGAAGAAAGTAATAGTTATTTGTCAGCTAAGTTAGCATATACATGGAATAAATGCAAGATGATGGTCCTAGAAGAATTCCATGTTGGTTGGAGTTGCACACTAGAGTATCTAAATCAACTTGAAGCATTTGAGTGTGTACAACAATCCTAATGGGGATCTTGTAGATGAAGAAACCAATGGAGGAGGAGATGAATATTAGATATTGTTTATCAAGATTTTTCTATTTTTTAGGTTGGTCGATTAGGTTAGAAGGGGCTGATTTTATGAGATTGTAATTTCATATTGCATGTTAGTCTTTTTTTATTAGATTTATCATTACAAAAATGTTTGAGTATTGTATTTTTTTTAATATTGTCCATCTATGGTAGTTTAATCTTCAGGTCTTGAGACATTTCAAGTCAACATAAGAATAATTCTTTCTATAGAACATTGGGGCTTAAAGTCCCAATTATTTCAAAGGTTATTTTCGTTTTAGTTCCCTTTCCAAATATGTTCACTTGGTTCAGTCAGATGAATGGAAATATGTGTAGTTGTGATGAACCTGTGATGGAAAGGAATGCTATCAAGTGGAAGTGGATGATCACTCTAAGTATTAAGGACTCCCTTTCCTAACTTCAATAGTGATCCAATCATCATGTCAAGTGTATTTAAGAAATCTCATAACCTCCCAAAGTTACTAATAGGTAGTTATTACTCAAAGGATTTTCCTATGGGAATCACTTAGCGAAGGATATAAGAAAAACTTGGTGTTCCACTAGCTCTAGATAACGTGACTTGTCAAGTAACAAAGACCAAATTCTTCCTTTATTTATATATATATAATTTGTCACAAACACATATCAATTTGGTGCAATTGCAAAAGGACCATGGCATATTGGTGTTCAAGACCTTAGCATGAAGGTTTTTGTGCCTTGTTGGTCTTTGATAACATGTCTAATCATTTTATAGTCATGGGAACTTTTTTACAAACACATATCCCCTTGGTTCAATTACAAATGAACCTTGGGACATTGGTGCTCAAGACCTTAGGATGGAAGCTTCTGTGCTCACTAGTTTTTGACATCGGGTCTAATTAGTTATTGAGATAAAGCAATTTATCACAAAAACATATCCATTTTGGCTCAATCCATTTTTGGGATTGTGTGACATTGAGGCTTATAACCTTAGGATGGGGACACAAATCATTGGTTGAGGTTTCCTTGAACAATCTATTCCCTCATGGGGAGTATTCATGGAATATGACATGTATGTTCATTGAGGGATGTCTAGACATCCCATCAAGAGATGTGGACAAGTCACAATCATAACTACCATCCTTGCATGCCCTATTGGTAGAGTGATCAAGAAAGTGCCATAGTGATGAGTATTGTGGTTATTGACCTTGGAAAGTGTGTACATATTCAGATGAAGGCATTCAACTGATGTAAGTCTTTCATAATGAACATGAAGGAGTGGGTTAATATCATAATTTCCCATTGTTTATAGATTTTTGACTGAGTCATGAGTTGTCCTATGTCCTTGCCTTGATCTATACTACAAGATGGAAATTAATTATATGCAATCTAAGTCATATATACATTTTTTTTGAGATGGGAAATTGATGAATAAGGGTACTACGTTACAATCATGATGTCACAAATAGGAGTTCTTTTGCTCCAAATTTTGACCTATGCCTTCGTGAGGGCTTTGAATCTTCCTCATATCATTGACAAATGATTTTCATGTCATGTTATAAAAAAGTTGATTTTAGGTTCACAAAGTATAGGGCCTCAAGATGACGGGCGTGATCTTCCATCATAGAGCCATTTTTTTAATCCCTTGTGTTCTCAAGTGATCCATGGGTATTAATATCCTTGTTGATAGGAGTAATATGTATTTAAGGTGCCCTTATAGGGCTTTACCTCCACTGTGCAAGAACATCTCATTCCTTATCATGAATATCTCACTAGTATAACTAAGGATTCTAAAAAATCAAGTTCCTCCATTTAAAGTGAGAAAGAAACATTTATGTTGATGCACTTGATACACTTGCCTCATGGGTGAAAATTCAAGGCCCAAAAAAGTTTCTCTATTGAAGTAAAGACATTAGCCAAACTAGAGTATTGTACGTAGATAGAGAAAATAGATATGAGTCTGGACACCCCTGGTTTTATGATATCAAAAGATTCCTAAGAAGGTAAACCCTTCCCTAAAGGATATTCCAAAATTGATCTATATACAATTAGGTGTATGGATTCTCAATATACGCTAGGAGTTGGAAAACTTTATCATCTCTCTCATAATTAGACTTTACTTCGATGTTTGACCCGTAAAGAAGCATATGACATCATCATAGAGGTTCATTTAGGTATTTTTGGTGCCCACATGGGAGGAGTGATGTTGGCCAAGAAAATTCAGCTATTAGGGTATTTTTGGAACACAATGGAGGTTGATTGTTCTCAATATATTTGTAAATTCCAAATATGCAAACTTCATGTTGACCATATTCATTCCCCACCTAATTATATTTACAACATGGCCAAGACTTTACCAATTTGTATTTGGAGGAATATATATTATTTGTAAAATCCATCCTAAATCCTCTAATGGTCATTGCTTCATCTTGGTAGCAATTGATTATTTTAGTAAACGTATAGAGGCCATATCTATATCAGTGGCTTCAGACCTTCGGGTCATCAAATTCCTCAAGAATAAAAACATCACTCATTACGGGATTCCTAGTGAAATAATATATGACAATGAACCAAGTTTGTCACTACAATTGTATGGGAATACTTAGATTCATTTGGAATCAAGCATCACTACACATTTCCATACCTCCTGTAGATAAATGGTTTAGGGGAAGACACAAACAAAAATCTAATGAAAATCTTGAAAAAGACAAATCATTCATCTAGAGACTAGCACGAACAACTTCCACTAGCATCATGGCCTTATTGAATGTCAATTTGGACATCAACATGTGCCACCCCTTATTCTTTAGTTTACGGGACAGAAGTTGTTCTACCTATTGAGGTTGAAATCCCTTCATTCAGAATCATTCAAGAAGCCAACATTCCAGAGACAAACTAGGTACAAGATCGTACCTATTCCTTCAATACCATCAAATAAAAATGTCCACGAGCATTGCATCATGCCCAATGCTACGAGGCCAGAATGAATTGTGCCATTGCTAAGAAAGTATCTCGAGTATAATTTAAAAAAGGGGTCCTTATTCTTCACACGTTCAACAACCATGATACCCATGGTAAGTTCAATCCAAAGTGGGAGGGTCCCTACATTGAGAATGACATATATTCCAGTGGAGCTCTACGTCTATAGGATATGGAAGTATACTACTTGTCACACATCAATGCAAGTCAGGTGAAGCTATACTCTCGACTCTGAAGATTGTTTTATCACCTCTTCACACTGGCTTTCCTCAATGCAAGGAATGTTAAGTCCCCCATGATATAGATATTTCCATAAAAACCATATGAGGTCAAAAATGAATCTCTATATCAAATATAAGTGATGTTAAGCACATAACTGATATAGAGAAGCCATTAAGATCATATCTAACAAAGATGGTAATATAAATTTCATGATATGGGCTCCCCATTAATCTCATACTCATGAAAATTGAGCTCAAACAAAGGAAAAAAATACCAAAAGCAACATACATAATTAGCAATTAAAAAACTGAACATTTAAGGAAAAACCAATTAAAATAATGTCATGATAAAAAATTAATTTCCAATAAAGACCATGATCATATAACAATTTATCTAGAAAGAGGTTGTTGGTACCCAAACCATATTGTTGTCACTTTTTATCTTGAAAGGGCATGAGAAAGCATAGTGATCGAATCTTCCATAACCAGAGCAACACAATTAATAGGTACATATGAACTAGATTTTGGTTTAAAAAACATAGGTCATTTCTTTCTCTTTCTTTTAACAACTATTGGAATATTTCCAAGTCCATGAGTGCCAACATGTTTTTGAGAATGTGAAATAATGTTCAACATGTCTCTACTATTTGAACATTTATCGAAAGAACTCTTAATATTTTTATTTTCCTTGGAAAGCATCAAAGAGTCTTTAGTAGTAGAAATTTAACATTTCTAGTACTAGCAACATTTTCTTCAACTATATAAATATTATAATTTAACTCATCATTTTTTAAGCATAAGATAATAGTAAAAAATGTGAGCAACAAAGAGGTTGTTTCTCCAAAGTACTAAAATTATCTAAAAGAGTAGAAACTTGATTTCTCAACGAAGTATATTGACAAATAAGATCATCTATTATTTTTGATCACTAGCATATCGATCATTTATCTCATTAAGTACTCCATTTCAAGAATCCAAAAATTCTCCAATTTATTTTTCTTAAATTATACTTCTCAACTTTATCCGAAGTAAGTTCAACGACTTCAAGAAGTTCTTCTTTAGAAAAAATTAAAAGAGATAACTCATCATTATTACCTTGTGCACCTTCTACTTCTTGTTCATTATTGTCTTCATGTTTGACAATGAATCATTCAACTGCTTGATGACATATTTCTTTATCGCTTGCCTCTGATTTTGACAAATCATCCCAAGTAGCATGACATGCTTTCTTCTTATTGTCCTTGAAGTTTTCCTTCTTCTACTTGAGTTCCAAGCATTCATCCCTTCATTTTCCTCTCTCCACATCCATGACATCTAGTAGAAAATGATATAATATTTTTGTTAGAATAAGAATGTATATATTTGTTACCTTAATGGTGTATTTCTACTTCTCCACTAGTCGAGCTACTAGAAGAAGATGACTTTGAATATCTTACTTTGAATGCCATGCACTTTTTCTCAACAATTTTTTTCTTCTTATTCTATTTTGGCCTCTTCTTGAAGCTTCAATTTATGTATCTCCAAGTTTATGATGAGTTGCTCCATTAATAATTTTGAAAGATTACTAGATTCTTATATAACATTGATTTGGGATACTTTTTTGAGAATTGGTGTTTCCCATGGCATATCTATACCAATGATGTATTTAACATTCCTTATCCTTGACTTAGAGTATCTTTTTGATGTATTGTGCTTAATGGGATCTTTTTATCATGAAGGACTTAACATTCCTCTCATTGGTAGTTAGATAATATTTTGTTCCTTTATCAAATATGGATTTTTTATATATAATATATTTTTTCAATTGGTGTATTCATATTGGTTTCTTGATACAATTCGTACATCCTTTTTTTGTTGGGTTTATATTTTTCCTTTCCAAAATGACTGCCTTGTTGAGTGGGAGTGTCTCCTTGAGGGGGAGCATTTGTAAAGTATAACCCTATTTTAACTTTGACAAAAGGGGATAAAAATCCATGATGACAAATTTGGCTACCTACAACAATTCAAAGGTATGATGCTCTAAATTGTCTACTTTCAAATTATCTTATGGAAATATTTGTCATCATAAAAAAGGTGGAGATTGTTGGCTTTTTAGATATGACACATTCATATTTTGATGATAAAAATATTTCCCACTTGTGTCACTAACATATGCATTTAGTTTTTCAAATGATCAAGGAACTTAGACAAGATCCAAGAATAAAGAACATACAATTACATATGTGTTTGGATGCTTGTAGGTCACGTTTTGTCATTTATACACTTTATGCAAGTGCATTTTGTATAACTTGCTAGGAATGATGTAAGAACAAGTGATGATCATCCCAATCCTATCTTAAAACCTTTTCCACACTTATATTAAGTATTTAGGATATTTAGGTGTCATTAATAAAATAATTTGATATGTTTTTCAAAAATATAATAGGGCCTTTGTAGGAAATATTTTGGTCGAACTCTTCATCGAGAAAAAGCACCTGATGTAGAGAAAGATCCATTGTAGTAAACAACCATTACAAAATTTATGAAGAGTCAAATTTCATTTTGACTGAGATGGAATCTGGTCGAAGTACAATTTGACCTAGATCAGCTTGTAGTCAAAATCTACATTCATTTTTCTAGTCATTGTAAAGTGGTCTTTTGATCTTCAATGGCTAGTTTAGTATTTATCTTGGTCAAAACAATCTCAACATATATATTGATAATTCCTAGGTGTATCCTATATATAGGAACACATATAAACACTTATAATATACACTTGAGCAATCTATTACATGCTATCTTTCTCCAAGCTTAGAATCCTACATTTCTATCTTCAAATCTAAGCCATAGCTCAATATCAATGTCCTACTCCACCAAATATAGCCATGTATAATCTTTGTGGAGAGTTGATCATCACTTGTTCATAGATATATTGAATTGTAATCTTTTTAAGAGTTGTAATTTCCTACTTCCTATTTCGTTCTACTTGCTGGTTCTTTGTCCTTCCATCTACTACTTGTGAGAAGGTTGTAAAGAATCTTCTTAGGCTACCTCTTATGAGAAGGTTCCATCCAAGGCAGGAGGTTGATTACAATCTACTCGTTCATGCAAGCTCTTCTTAAGCTAGAAAAGGAGGGTTGTCTTGAGCCACAGAAGACACTGGTTGTTTTATGTATTTCATATCGGTTGAGAAAAGGAATAAAATCCAAGTTTGAAAATCCGGGTTGGGAACAATCAGGTAGTGGAGTGACATCTTTTGACAGAACCACTCTACATTGTTGTCTCTTGTGGTTGCTTTTATTTTATATAACATTTGATTTATATTTCCGTTGAATTAACTTTTAAGCAAGTTGCAATCTAACCTTCCTTGTCTTTGAAATTGTATAAGTTTTAATTTAGCTCTATTCACCCCCAACCTCTAGATCTGTCATAACCTTATAAAGATTCTTAATCTCCAATACTTCTTTTTGAATCATCTAATGTAGAAAAAGGTTTTCCTAAGAAACATAAGCCAACCTTTTTTCTTTATTGAGTTCACTCTATACGTCCTATTTATAGGTGGCCATAAGATGGACATATTTAATTCCTTCAATATTGACTATGATGATTGAATCATTGAGGAAGAATACAAAAACATTATGTATGACTTGCCTACCAAACAAAGCATGAGAATTGCTTGGTATGTGATATAATTTGAGGATAATGTAGAGGAAGTAGCCTAAAACCAGCTACATCTGGGTCTGATCTAGGTTGTAAAATGATTCTCATTCTAGCACAATGTTCAAGTCTAACTTGAAAGAAAATGAAGCTTTACTATTGGTTGGAAAGAGAATGAACCTTTCATGGTTGTTGGTATGGAGAATTTCGGTGACACACTTGACAATTCTGTTGTGTGACAAAATATTTTGTTATTTTCCATTGTAAGTATATCTAGTTTAATATCAAAACAAGATTTATTTCTATATATCATTTTAATTTCTAAATACATCAATGTGCTCATGATGGAGCCCACACTAGAATTTTCCAGTGATTTATCCTCAAAAAATTTAGTGAATGTATTAGATCCTAGTGGACATCCAAAAGGTTTTAGGGTTCTTAGGTTTGCATTAGAATTTTAAGTTTCTTGAACAAATAAATATGCATTTATTTCACTCATTAACAAGACAATTGCATTAAGTCTTATATAACACATGAATATTTTGAAGTTTCTTCACAATCAGCCATACTCAACTAAAGCATTACATGATCTTCAAGAAATGTAGTCTAAAATCATCACTAGATATGTACAACTTGATATTTGGTAAAAATAGGTATTAAATTTGTAAGAAGGGGTATTAATCTAGGATTGTGTTAAATACATTTCTATGTAATTCAATGTATATTCATCATCTTTTTGGTGTAGAATCTAATTCAAAACTTGTCATTGTTTTTTAGTGCAACTCATGTTGTTGTGAACTTGTGATATTTAGTTTGATGAAATTTGTTTTAGGTTAAATGAAAACCAGATTATAGGTTTTCTTTGAAAAATAAATAAATGCTTCAAAATTTTGTAGTATTCAGTGCAATGTGATAATGTAGACGAATTATTGCATGTGTTGTGGTATGCAAAGAAATGTTATTTATTTCAAGTTGTTTTTTTGGTATATGCAGGTTGTAACTAGTGAGGCTACTCGCTTTGATATCATTAGTTTTGAAAGTTCTACAACATGCACTTTAAAAAACCAACCAATCATGTTAGTCAATAATAGAAAGAATGGTTGAATAGAACACATGATGTTGAGTATCATGGGAAAATCACATTCAAATATAAACACCAAGTATCTTTTTTTACATGAAACATTGTCACAAATATGTATGTGATGATTATTTAAAAGAAGCAAGACATCTAGTTGCGTGTGGCACCCACTTGAGTGTTAGATTAAAATGTATGCCTAAGGCCATTCTAACCATCACATAATCCTATTTTATAGTATTGATTCTTTCAGTCTTGAAGAAACCCCTTAAAGATCTCTACTAAAACTTGGAATTGCTTAAAAAGCTAAGAAACATATTTTACACTAGATGGAATTGCATTTTCTCAGTGACTTTCATAGTTTCCTTTTATACCTCAATTCATTTATCTGAAATATGCCCAAGAACTATCCCATTACACACTAGGAAATGATAGTTTTCCCATTTCAGTACTAAACTTACTTGTGAACATCTCCAAAAAAAATATGACAAATCAAATAAAAATTTCATCAAATTAGTTTCCATGGATGGAGTAATCGTGTTTGAAAACCACCACAATATCTTCAATATAATGAAAAATCGAAATCAAATATCATTGGAAGGTTGCATGAGCATTGGAAAAACCAAATGACATGCTCATATAGAGTCTTTGCGTGATCATAGAAATAGACTTGAATCTGAAGGAAATAAGAATAACCACCTGAGTAAATGATGATAGATAAATGTTTTTTTTTCAGGTGGCTATATTTGATTTTTGGTGCATTTTGGATTGATTCATCATTAGCCCCAATTGTTAAAGTTGTTTCCTCCTCTTTGAGTACCAAATGAACTACACTAATAGAATTACTATTACATATAGGATAAATGATTCCAACCTATATGACTTTAACAATGTCATGTTTTACAACTTTGTTCATGTTTAGGTTTAATATGTAGTTTTTGTTGGCTAAATGGACATCTATAAATCCCTTTGTTTTGATTATGACACACATTTCATTCTTATTAATCTAACGAGCTACTTGAGTGTGCAGGATGACAAAGCAACAAGGGAAAACCCACAAGCTTACATATTTATATTTTCATGCAATGTAATCACTGTTGTAAAAACTTGTACAAAAATATAATGTACAAGTACTTCGAATTGCATGTAAATCAAGCGTTAGATTTTCCCTAGCTAAACACCACAGTTAGACATGTCATCCCATTCAAATAGGATTACTTATGCACACTCACACACATAATTAGTGCCTAAATTGAAACCTTGAAACAGGATCAATCTCGGTCGACAAACTCCTCGACCGAGACACTCTCGGTCGACAATCTTCTCGACCGAGAAAGATCCAAAGTAGCCGTTAGACACAACAGACAAGTTAGTTGGCAGTTGGAGAAAGACGTTGCAAATCACTTGTTCCAGAGAGCCTGTCGGTCGACAAAAGCTCGACCGAGTAGTGTCTCGGTCGACCATTTGTCGACCGAGATGGTCTCTGACAGCAACTGCAGAATTAATTAATTAGCCGTTGTTAAAGCAACAACTTTGTACCTAACAGCTAGTTAAGCACTTAGAAACCCCTAGAAGTTGTCTAGAACGTCCTTAAGAATCCTTAGGCCATTCCTATAAATAGGACAAGCCATAGGACACCTAAATACACTTGTTTACACTTGCTACACTTGAGAAACCTTTGAGCATACTTTGTGCAATCTATTTGTGAGCAATTTGAGCATTGTGACAATTGGCCATTTCATTCCTTAGCTCATAATTCGTGTCCTATAGGCTAGTATCTCCTATCCACTGCAATCACAAGTTCACATACTTGGTTAGGAGATCTATACGCTTGATCTAGGCAAATCAAGCCTTGGGCTACAAAGGATAAGTTGTAATTTCTGTTTTCTTTCTTGTTCCCTATTATTGTTTGTACTCTCCTTGCTACTCCTAGGTTGGAGGCTGCGGATTGGAGAGGGTAAAGATCTTCTTGGCGAAGAAGGAGACTTTGAGCTACTTCAGAAGGCTGGTGCAACGGGAGGTTACTTCTAGAGAGGAAGGCTACTTCAAGGGGGAGCTTGGAGTTACTTCAAAGAAGGCTACCTCAAAGTTGGTGCACCTACTTCAGGGTGAAGGCTGTTCAAAGGGTGTAAAGGAAAGTATTGTATTTTGTATAAATCCTCGAGAGGTAATAAAATAAATACTTTCAAATCCCGGTTGGGTAAGCAAATGGGTAGTGGACTGACAACTATAGTATTTTCTATAGTTGGAACCACTCTGAACACCTGTCTCTTTCTTCCAATTTCAATTGTGGTTGTTTAAATTCAATAAATTGTTAAAATAATTCAAAAACTCTATTCACCCCCTCTAGTAGTTTTTTAGTTTTATGGTTTTCCTTCAAAGGGATGCTATCCATGCTAATAACATGTTGAGATAATCAGTGGTGTAAGGAATAACCTTTCTATGGATTTTAGCTCATTCAAAAGTTTTTCCTATTGATCACTAGTGATATGAGAGCTAATTATTATAAGGTGAGAGGATTTGGGTCTATTAATAGCATACCTCAACCCTAGTGGTTGGGTTTCATATATAACTGGGGAGAGGTTTTCTCTTTGTCTTCCTAACTTCTAGAAGATATCACATCAATAGTTGCAACACTCATGACACTCTTGGTTTCAAGTCTTCACCTATTATTTGTCATAGTAAGCTTCGTCAAAAAAAATTAGCATTTTCAACAAAATTTAACAAGATATTCTACTACTTGTTGTTCTTCATGTGATTTCAACCATTACTCTAAACATATTGTATGTTAATATATTTCAAAACTAACCCCAAAATTTTCTTACTTAGGTTTGAATTTTCCCCACCAGCCTTTAATATCTGATAATTCTTTTATTGGTCACATATCCCATGCTATGTAGGATGTTGTATAATTATGTCTAGTAGGGAGAATGTTTTCAAAAACATACAAGATCTTCTAGTCAAACTAGAAACCCATGACATGAACCTTTGGCTTGCTTTAAGAGTATCTTATCATATCATTAATCTTATCTTATCAAGATTAATGTTTTAAGAACTAGACCGGTGGTCGGACCGATGTTGAATCGGACCGGATTGAGTCAGATTCAAATGGAGTGGTTGAAGCGGTTGGACCGTTAGTGACGCCAATATGACCTCAAAAAAAATTTGAACTAGAAAAATCGAACAGGTCAACACAACATAAGGTAATTTGCAGTCAGACCGGTCAAATCAGTTGAATTGGGCACACTATATATATATATATATATATATATATATATGTGTGTGTGTGTGTGTGTGTGTGTGTGTGTGTGTGTGTACACTAGTACAGAACCGACCTTTAGTGTCGGTTATTTAAGGCCTTTGGTGTCGGTTTCAATGTGACATCCAAGTGGGCGCTGCTAAAAGTTGAAACCTTCTGCGTCGGTTTTAACACCGACGTCATATCCCTTCCCGCCACCAAAAATGCACCAACAAGGGTACTATATGCGTCAGTTATTTAATAAACCAACACTATATCCAGGTCAAAGACATCGATGTATTATAAAAACCGACGTCATAACCCTTCCTACCACCAATAAAATGTACCAGCAAGGGCACCATCGGTGTCAGTTTGTATATATAACCGACACTATATCCAGATAAAGACGTCAGTTTTATACCAATAATCGACGCCATATAGACGTCGGTTTTTTTGCTAGTAACCAATGTTGTATGTCTTTGTTGTCGGTTTTATACTAATATCCGACGCCTATGTTCTGATTTTTTTCTTCTTATCAATTTGCAGGCCTGCTGTATGGCTAGTCAGCTGGATGCAGAACCTTCAGTTCAGTTCTAAACTGCATGTTTACATCATCCATTGATATCAGCCAACAATAGGCCACAAACATGCAAAATTAACAAGATGGACAACAATTTATGATCACACACATGTATAAGTACATTTAATTCATATTATTTTTCATCACACACATGCAGAAACCTGCAGTTCCATTTCAAATTTCCTCCATTTTCACACACATTTAGCAATCTGCAGTTCCATTCATTTCATCTCTTTTCACATTCAGACACATATAGAAGCATTTATGTATTGATCATCTTCACATTCACACATATAGAAATTCAAAAAAATTCATTCATATGTCATCAAATAAAATAATAATTATGAGAACAAAGTTTAGAAATATCATTCTTTATTAATATCATCATCAGTCTCCCAATCATAATAAAAAATTCCCACTACTTGTAAGGCTTTTGCCCATTATTCTCTTACATCATCTAATTCTTCCATCGTATAGGGAGTATGTACATCTAATAACTTTTCACCTGTAGTGAAGTCACTGGTTTTAAACACCTGTAAAGAGAATGATGTATATATATAATTAATAATATATAATAATATTGATATATTTCATATTATCTAATGAGAAGTATATATAATACCTGTTGTATGGTATCAATTTCCATTGCAACATGTTTGATAATTATGTCCATATATCACATAACATAGTATGCACATGCCCAACCGTTGTCTTGTTTAGCACACTATAAATTGAAACATACAAAATGTTCAAAAATACAAACAAGTACAGTTCACATAAATAATAGATACATTGGAGTCGGGAAATTACTTTCACATTCTCCCAATTTAGCAACTGTTTCTTTTTCTTAGAGATTTTGGAGATGTTTTCTCCAGTTTTTTTGAACTCTCTTAAAGCCCTACATGTTAATGTAACACATTAAATTGCATAATTAAATAGTAATGTAATAACAGATGTTAACGGATATAAATATGAAATATTTCTCACATGAATAATGGCCTTTTCATTTGGTGTCCATATAATGTGTCCAATTCCTTCCCCATAGGATCGAGATAATAAACAATGAATGTCTTGGGGAAAATAACCAATAACTCCCAATGCCTACCACTAGAGGTAATAAAGATAAAAATTAATAACTCAAAATCCACAATAAAAATGTAATTTTCTTAAGTCCAAATTATAAGGAAAGTAAACTTACTCAACATTGAATGGAGCTATTATCACCGTCTTCTTTTTTTACCAAAATATTTAAAAATAGCAGAGCAGTATGAGGTAACTGATGAAAGGTCTTTATCTACAAGACTGATCAAAGATGGAACTAGAAATCCCACATGGGAAAATGAAAAATCTTTACAGATCATGTGTAAGTGGTTGCAAAACATATATTACGTATGCATTAATATATAAGAAACTAGATCACCGAATATAAAACAAGGTATATGGATGTATAAACAAGATCTCACCATATCCATAGCACTATCATAGATGTATTCAACCAATCATAACGAAACAACTCCAAAATATCTTGTATAAATATATTGTTATCGTATGATTCACCTGCAACATCCTCTGGAATAGAAACATTTATAGCACAATTTGAGTTATGTTCGCCTATCTATACTGCCATACCCCTACAATTAGGACCTAACGAGGTGTATAGGTCCCTTGGAAGCCAACTAGGTACTTTAGGAGGTGGAGGTGGAGGCCGAGATGTAGTGAGTGTCTTCTTTTGACCTGTATATATAATTTCAGATCAATTGACTCATATATACACACTAACAAATTAACATAATATAAATTTATCATACAATATTAGTATAGACGACATCTGTTTTGGGCCACAATATCACTCCGCCTTATGCTTCACTAATCATTTCAGAATCTGGGTGGGCATATGGCAATGGAAGATCCCTCCAATTGGGGAGTATATGTATCGGGCTCACACGAACCACACCATATGGTACTGGAGTCCCATGAAACATGTCCCCTAGAAGGGGTGGGTAAGCCTCGACCTCTGCAACGATAAATTCTTGACTTTTTAGATGACATGACTTCAACCCCTACAAATTTACGTAAAGAAATTTTATATACATATATACATAAACATATCATCTTGAAAAGACTAGCTACTATGTCATACAAATACTTACAGAGGACGTGCTAGGTGGGTCTACAAGATTACTCCCAACATCTATAGTAGGAGAAGAGTGGCACGCCACAAATACTATTTGAGTGGTAGCCTGAGACACCTATCACTTTACCATTGCTTCTTGGATTCTCTTATTAACTAACTCATCTACCTATACATCGACAAAATAAATGCTAGCTTTTGATTATTGAATTCCCTTTTGCAATAACATTCTAAAAAAAGAATAGGTTACCTCAACATTTGATAATCCCGCTTTTGGGACATGTTTGCGCTGTGATGGCCCAAAGAACGCTTTAATGCCCACACCAGCGCCTGCACCCCTAACACGTCTAGGATGCTCTGGGTTACCAAGAGCAAATGTCATTTCATCCCTTATGCCCTCAGGGATGAACTTGCCTTCCTTCCTCTGCTCGTGAAGCTCCCGCTAATCACCATCAATAGAAATTGGTAAGTAAACATAACAATAATCAATATTAATTGCTCTAAGAGTTGAATTTTACCATTTTTGTAGCCACCTCACCAGTCGCGGGCTTGGTTATATCTCATTTCTTATTTTGCCTCCCAGCTATCCACATAGCATGGCGAGACAGAGGTGCGGGACCAATAGTAGAGGACTCTACCGTCTCTTGAGTAGCAACAGACTGAGTAGTAGACTCAGCCTGTAGTCTTTGGCAAATGCCTACATAGCCTTTTGGACCCATTGTGTGGTCATGCACATTTAGTGCACGCCTTACTTTTTGAGCATCACTGATAGCCTTGTTAATAAGCATATTGATTTGGTTAGTAACACTAAAGGTTAATCTTGAATAGGTGAATACATAAGAATGTATATTAATTAAATTGAGAGTGGCACTTAATATATTGAATTCATCAGTTTTTTCTTTTGGCAACAAACTCCTCCTAGTCATTGGGGTCCAGGTAGTTCCATTTCTTAGTGGCTGACTTCTTCCTCTTCTCAGCATCTCGTATGTAATATCGGGTGAGATTTATCCTATAGTTCTTTAGGACCCTCCCACAGCGTTGCATCACACATTTACGATGCAACTTTTCATCCAGTTCAAATATACTCCACAAAATAGAATTGTTGTTAACTAGTATCTTAAAAATTAGTAATCTACAAAATAGAATTGCATATAATAATAACTCACACATAGTTCCTTCCATACTATCTTTCTTCCCCTTAGGAACTTTATGCCAAGATTCTATATTAGGACTACAATGGCTACGAGTAAGAACCCCACGATATGAAATAAATGAGTTGCGGTCCACTCCAACTGGATTTCCTACATGATCAAAATCCACATCCAGTTTGGGTCCATTGCCCCTTTGTTGTAATAACTTGTTCATCATAGTGATGCCCCTCAGTTTTTCAATTTTGTTGCTGCTCATCAAGTGCCCCAAGTTCTTCAGGGGGTACATCATCAACCTAAAATTTGACAAAATAAACACACTTACATGATATAACTATAAATGGACATATAGATAGAAATATAGGATATAGTTTAAAACTTACATTGTGAGGCGGCACATTGATATCCTCACCCTCACAATAATCATCATCACGGTCATCATGCTCATGGTCAGCCATCTGAAAGTGTCATTAAAAAATCAAACATTTAGCATTAGACATAACTAGAAGATAATAAAATATTATAAAGTTCACATTCAGAAAAATAAAAAATATAAACATGAATACCTCTAATATTGCAATCTTTTATCAATTAACAATCCTTCATTGTGATCTCCACGCACATACAAGTCATCATTAGCTTTAATATTTGGTGGTGTTGGCAACCCAACTGAGAATGGACTGGAGTCATCATACTTATCATAGTACTCTTCTTCATCTATATGATCTTCAATGAACTGTCTTTTACCACAAAGAACAACCGACCATTTATCATTTGCAGGATCATCGATATAAAATACTTGTTTCTCCTGTGATGCCAATATGAATGGTTCACCCTTCTCGCTAATATTTTTAAAGTTCACTAATGTGAAACCCAATTCATCCACTATAAATCCTTTGGTGTTATCAACCCAATTACATTTAAAGAGAGGAATTCTAAAATCTACGTAGTCAAACTCCCATATGTCTTTAATGATACCGTAATATGACATTTTAGCTTCACGTGGACTCTTATCCTTTGCACTTGCAAAAAACAATGAAGACGCTTGAAGGGTGACCCCTCTATTTTGGACGACACTCTTATCATCTTGACGCTTTGTGTAATATGAGAATCCATTCATGTCAAACCCTTCATAAGACATAACATTCAATTTTGGTTTAAAGGCAAGGCATTTGATAGTTTCAGTAAGATTATTTGGTGTTTGCGATAATTGATATAAGACTTTATCTTCAAACCATTAATAAATGTCTTGTTATGCTCTCTAGCAAGCCACACTGAATTGGCTCGAGGATATTATCTCTTGATGAAATTGATATGTTCCTTGATATAAACACTCACTTCGTCGATGTTGTGTAAAATATATAAGTGACCTTGTTCCAACTGCTCACGACTGATTACTTTCATCAGTGATCCCAAAATTCCTTTGCCGGAATACTCCTCAATATTCTTATCATTAACAGGAGTGTCATTAGCACTCAGAAAGTCATTGCAAAAATCCATAACCTCTCTCGCTACATAACCCTCAATAATACTCCCTTCAGGCTGACAACGGTTTCAAACATCACCTTTAAAAATGCTCATGTATCGTTCAAAGGGATACATCCAATGCAAGAAAACTGGTCCCAACATTTTCACTTCCCTAGTCAAGTGGACAACAAGATGTACCATGATATCAAAGAATGAAGGAGGAAAATACATCTCAAGTTGATATAGGGTAACAACCACTTCTCTTTGCAATTTATCGAGTGTATCAGGGTCAATAACTTTGCTGCACAGACTGTTGAAAAAGAAACAAAGTCTAGTGATTGCAAACCTTACATGCTTCAACAATATAGATCAAATTGCCACAAGAAATATTTGTTGCATTAGAGTGTGACAATCATGAGATTTAAGACCTATAAACTTCTGATCTTTCATTGATACCAATCTACAGATGTTGGATGAGTAACCCTGTGGCACCTTAACATTTACTAAGCATTCATAAAAAGCTTTCTTCTCCTTTCTAGACAATGTGTAACAAGCGGGAGGTAAGTATGTTCTCCGATCGCTACTAACTACTTCTATTAATTTTGTCCTTATTCACATTTCACATAGGTCCATTCTGGATTTTATCCCATCTTTAGTCTTACCTGGTATATTCAACAGAGTACCAATGATGCCATCACAAACATTTTTCTCAATGTGCATGACATTGATACAATGTCTGACTGCCAAAGAACTCCAATAAGGAATATCCCAAAATATTGACTTCTTCTTGAATAAAGATTTTTCACTCCGTGTGGCCATGGTACATTGTGATCTCTTACCAAATTCATTGGCAAAGTCTTTTACTCTTTCATAAACAACCTCACTTGGTATAGGTTTAGGTGCACTATGTTCCTCATTCCATCCATTGAATGCTTTGCACAACCTACGATACATATGGAATTTTGGAAGAAACCTTCGATGACCAATATACACAGTCTTGCCACCATGTTTTAGTCGTATTGAATCCATGTTCTCTTCACATATAGGACACGCTTTAGATCCTTTGACACTATATCTAGACAAATTCTCATATGCTGGAAAGTCATTAACAATGCAAAACAACATAGCGTGCAAACGAAATGTCTCTCTTCGTAAAGCATCATAGGTCATCACACCTTCACCCTAGAGTTTTTTAAAGTCATCAATCAGAGGTTCAAGATGAACGTCGATATCATTTCCAGGTTGTTTAGGGCCCGATATCAACAACGACAACATAATGTACTTATTTTTCATACACAACCAGGGAGGAAGATTGTATATAACAAGTATAAATGGCCAAGTGCTATGTTGGCCGCTCAATGTCCCGTACATATTCATCCCATCTGTACAAAGACCAAGTCTTAGATTCCTGACTTCTTCACCAAATTTAGGGTACAATAAATCAATCTTCTTCCACTGTGGGGAATCAGACGCATGTCGTAGGATTCCATCATTATTTTTCTTAACATCTGCATGCCACCTCAAATTCTTCACATCTATCGAATTGGCAAAAAAGTATTGAAACCGTGATATTATAGGTAGATACCACATCACCTTGGCAGGAGAACCAGTTTTGGACTCCCCCGAAGTCATCAATTTATACCTTGACGCACCACATTTTGGAAAATATTTAAAATCCACATAGTCCTTTTGAAATAATACACAATCATTTGGGCATGTGTGTATCTTCTTGGCCTCCATTCCCATTGGGCACAACAATTTCTTTAACTGGTATGTTGAGATTGGCAGCTCGTTTCCTTCAAGAAAAATTTCTTTCAACAAAGACAATAATGACATGAAGCTTTTGTCACTCCATCTATTATTAGCTTTCATCTTATACAATCTCAACATAGCACTAAGCTTTATAAACTTAGTACAACCTGTGTATAATGGTATCTCAGCATCATGCACAATGTTTCTAAACATGGGAGGTGGATCGGTGTGCTCTACCCCACAACTATCCAACATCACATCAATGATGTCTACTGGAACTGGTTTGTTCACATCTATGTCATCGGAGGCAATTTCTTCTTCCACACAAACACTACTATCGACATCCACTGATTTCAAGTTTGAAATCCCTCCATGCCAGTGCCATTCTGTATAGCCTTGTACAATCCCGTTGCACATGCCATGACTTTTAATTTTGTCACCAGTGTTGATTTTCAAGTTGTTACCGTAATGCCTACATGGACAGTAGAACCTATCTCCAGGTTGTTTCCTATGTTCCTCAGAAAATCTAATAAACTCATCAAGACCATAAATAAACTCTGGGGTGCAACAATTTCGAATGGACATCCATGATCTATCTATTCTATGATCAAAGATAAAATAAGTATATATTAGGGTTTAGGGTTAAAAGATTAGGGTCTAGGGTTAAAAGATTAGGGTTTATGGTTAAAAGTTTAGGGTTTAAGGTCTTATATATAATAAATGTGTACCACCTATCCCATTCTTGAACACCTAATCTCACTAGTAAGTGTATAATGTGTATTGGGTTTTCAAGAAAATTTTGGCAGCATTTCCCCGCTGTTCTCCAAGTACATATGTACTTAGAGAACAAACGGGGAAATGATACCAAAATTTTCTTAAAAACCCAATACACATTATACACTTACATCCTAAGTAAGATTAAGTGTTCAAGAACAGTCCCAAATAGGGGACTATCTAAGATTTACTCGTAATGAGTAAATCTTAGATGGGTTTCTAGGCCAACAAAATACATGTATATATGTTGTCATTACTATATATATGATCATAGTTTCATCATTCATATCCTAGGTTTTATGTGTCGTCGAAAACATCAAGATACTGATTGGAGATCATTACACAATAGGGGTGGTCATTAGGGCAAGACTTTTAAGAGACGAGAGCTTCATATATCAACATACATACTAGGTCATATTTCAAGTCAAGATTTAAGCATTTAATCACCTTAGGGCACATACATGACTCACAAGGTATTTGGGTGCACAAAGAATAATATATGTTACTGATATAGGAGTTCACATAATCATTTTAGAAATAGAAGATCCACATGTGAGTTAAGTTTGAGATTCAACATCAATGTATCTTTAACACGCATGTTTCAAGGTTCAAAGCACATAATCAAATCAAATTAGGATGCTAGAATGGACAAGTTTGAATCTTATTTCAACATGCATCAAAATTTACTAAATTAGGTCAAACATGAGGATTAGAAGTACAAATATATGCAAGAACAAGATTTGAATCAAAATGAAGCCTAATGGCACATTGGGAGAGTGATATTATACCTCACTTGAAGGCTGAAGAACAAATATATGCAAGTCAACATCGCAAATGGATGACACAACAACTCAATTCAGCCCAAGAGCACAAGCACATCAACGTAAGTCTATTATAATGAATTAATTAGGTGTCAATAAGCATCAATTTTGGAGGAGCAGGAAGAATTAACAGGGAAGAAGAGTGGAGGAAGAAGAGAGGAGAAAGATTGCAGGAAGACGAATGGAGGAAGAAGATGAGCAGGAAGAAGAAGAGGTCCTCTTCATCACTATCAGTGATGGAGTAGGGTTCGACCACCTCCCTTGTTCCGGAACAAGAAGCGGCAGCCAGGAAGACAGTGGAGGAAGAAGAGGAGCAGGAAGAAGAAGAGTAGGAGGACGATCGAATAGGGAGAAGAGTAGAAGAAAATGTACTTGTCGACAATGAGCTCGTGGAGGAAGAAGAGGAGAAGCTCAGTCGACGACGGCGGAAGCAGCTCCACAGCGGTAGCAACATAGTCAACGATGGTGGGAATCGCCAGAGACCTAGGTACTCGAAAAATCGATGATGTAATGAAATAGAGAGTCTGGATCGCACGGCCGCACGGGTGCTATTATGTAAAGTATCGACGTCGGTTATTAATAAAAAATGAAACCTATGTTCACCAAGCATCAGTCACCACAAAAAAATGACACCTATGTTCAATTATAGTCGTCAGTTTCCACTAGAAAAATCGATGTCTATCTACATATGCTGAAAAAAAATGTTCTTTAATTATGACCATAGTTGTCGGTTACTTGGACAACAACCGATGCCAACTGGGCAATTTGGGGGTAAATTTTTTTGTGGGGACAGCGCACAAAAACACATCTACGTCAGTTATTGTAAGAAAACTGATGACCAAAATGGGGCTGATTTCTGTCTCGCAAAAAACCTTTAGTCATCAGTTACTTGGTCAACAACCAACGCCATATGTGAAATTTTGGAGATAATTTTTTTGCATTGGAAAAATTGGATTTGGCAGGTGATTTTAGATGTTGGTTTTGTATTGCACAACCGACGCTAAATAAAAATTGATACCCGTGTCTTATGAAAATCAGTCGGTCTTTACATATAGATGTCAGTTTGTGTTTTCAGTCAATGTTATAGGTTTTAGGCGTCGATTTTTGGAATACAACTGACGCCTTGAAATGTGACATTATATGTCATTTATGTAGTAGTGGTATATGTATATATATCTTTTCGTGGACATAATTATATATATATATATGTATGTATGTAAATATGTATACATATACTTATACACACACGCACACACACACACACACACACACACACACACACACACATATATATATATATATATATAATTAAGCCGATAAAGTATTTTTTTCTCATTTATGTTATCACAATTTGGTATTAGTTATGTGGCTTACAAGTTTACTTTTGTATTATACTTTTTATTTTTTCTTCTATTTGAACCACTGGTGTTACAACCCCAAATTTTGGGTTCATATGGTTGGAAATGCAATTTCCCCAATAAAGGTATGATTATGGGAATTGTATGATTTATGTATATTGAACGGGTCTCCTTTGTAACATTTCCTGTGTGCATGTGATTATGTGGATCATAAGATGTTAATGAGTCCAATATGATTAAAAGAAAAAGAAGAAATCAATTAATGCATTATTAAGAAGGGAATTTGAGATAATGAGGAAAATATGAGAAATATGTGTGGTTGACTCATCATGGATGAGATTTCAAATCCACAAGGTTTCTAATGGTAAAAGGAATCCAAATAAATAGAATAAACGAATAGGAGAGAGAAAATATGCATAAAATATGGCTTAATAAGTGATAACTTTCTTATGAAGAAAAGTCTCTCATACTTTCGAATTTCTATCCCAACATTTTCACACAAGAAGTTAAAGTCATAAAGGAGTTTCGTTTAAAATTTGGCAATAATTGGACATGTGTTTTGGGAGATATGATTTTTGTAAAAAAATCCTAAAGTGAATGGAATATCATTGAATGTCACATTTTTGAATCATATTAGAAATCCTTTTCATTGGTGTGTGCAACTGGGGTCGTCAGATCTAAGATCAAATGGTAGTACCTTCATCACCTACCTCTAGACAAAAAGAAAACAACGTGCAAAGTAACTCCCTCTCCCTTTCGTGCTCCTCTCTTTCCTCATTCCGTGAGAGAGTATAGGAGGATGCCCATTGGAACCAGGTGGTGATTCTAGGAAGAACCATCCCAGGATATCCCTGATTTGCTAACCATTAATGATTTTCCCCAATCAGAGAGTAGGTCGGTGCTCAACCTTTTTGGAGCCCCACCTATAAAAGGGGGATACAACCCACCTTTAAGATTGCAACTCGACTACAAAGTTTTGTATGACCCCAAGGTTCAGATCTCTACCTCTAATTCGACCACACCCTATCTCCTTTTCCTTGGTTTTCCTTCAACCTACTGTAGGTGCAAACCACTCTCCTACTCTCTTATTCCCATGACCCTGTCTAATTGGAAGCGACCTACAAGTCGAGCGAGAGGAGGTGAAGAACATGACCCGATCACCTTCCTGTCTTGGGTCTAGGAATGAGGAGTCAAATCTCGGCTTTGACCCTCTTAAACACAACTGCAATATAGAGTGGAACGGGGAGCAGGTTGAAGACGACAATCACTAAAATGACCAGTTTTCCCCTGATAGCATGACTAAGATACGAAGGTGCGTGTGTTCTTTCCACCTGAGCTGACCCAACAAATCAGATTGTAATCACAGATGACGTATCAAGCCACGATTGGTTCATGTAATATAAATCTTAAAATAATTCTAAAAATTATTTGGTAGCTCTGATGAAGCAAAGTTATATCTGAAAATTAATCAAAAAATGCAAGGAATGCACTAAAAATATAATTGAATCCTAATTTCACTTGCGATTATAAAAGTGTGTAAACTTATCATCTTTAATGGTTTAATTAATGAAAAACCCTTAGATTTGATGATAGTTGAATCTAATGATGTTCTTTGAATGTTTTGAGTAAATATTAACCTGTTGTCAATAAAAGGATGAATTAGATCTAAAAAGATGATCTTTATGCATAATGGCTTGATTTAGGGTTCCATGTACATGAATATGCATTAATGGGCTTAGAAATCCTAATTTAGGTGAATATGTCTTTTAATTGTTTTAACTGAGCAAATCTATGAATAAAATAGGGATATGAGGATCCTAAGTCAATTTGAGTATAAAAGATTCTTAATGTGAATTGTCTGAGCAATTAGGGTTTTTATGAGTAGAAAACCTATTTAAGGGTTTGGTGACCTAAAAAGGATAAAGTTGAGAAATTGAACTAAGAAGCCCTAATGAGAGTTAGAAACCTTGGAAAGGTGTCCCAAGTCAATAAGGAGTTGTTTGGGATATGTTTGTGACAATTAGACATTATACATGTTTTCAAGATCAATGTTTGCTTGATTGATTGATTGGCTTGCTTGATTGAACATCTAGTTGGATTTGGATATATTACTTCCTTGAGATCTCCAAAATAGGTATGTGGTTACACTTATGGTTAAATCTCTTTAGTTTCACAGTGATTCCCGAGGTTTTATCGGTTGCTTGGAAATAAGTGCTTGATTGACTTTTATTTCATGCAACTATAAAGTGACTATGACTATCACCATAACTATACATGCATGACTAGCTTAGATCCTGGTCCTCCTCTGTAGCTTTGATGATAATGAGATGGATGACCTAGTACATGGTCTACCCGTAAGGTAGGATCATCGGGTTATCATGAGTCGATGTGTTGGTCTACCATTGGGTAGGACCAAACGACACCACGACCCTATGTATTGATCTACCTGTAAGGTAGGATCATGGGGGTTAGTTGAGATCTACAATATGAGAGGTAGTACCCATGTCCACTGCAGGGACATCATAGAGGATAGGGTATGTAAGGATTGAGTAGTTATGTTTAAAACATAAAGTTTGTTTTGCTAAATCATAATTTGATTGCAATATGATGTTATAATTAAATGCAAGTTTATTGGTTCCCCCAGATACTAGTCAAGTTCGTGTGCACTATGCATGTGTTTTTTGAGTCAAAAGTGGTATTTTGTGTTTCTCTTCACACTCTTGCTCAAAAATAGTTTCTAATGCTTCTATATTGCATTACTAACTTGCTTAGACATGTTTGGATATGGTTTGTATATTTAGCATGCCTTTAAATATGTTTTTATGAAATATATGTGCTTTTTGACAGCTGCTCTGTCGGTCGAGTTTTCCCTTCTTGAAACCCGATCAATAGGCACCTATGGGTGTTGCCAATAGCTATCATCGGTCGAGTTGTCAATACACAGAACTCGATCGATAACACTGTGCACAGAATATACATTTGGCTTATTGAATGAGAATTTCCCTCTCAACTAGATTTTCTCAACCAATAGCCTTGTTCTTTGGCAATCTCATTTGGTACCTTTATATATGAATATTTCCATGTTCTAAATTGCCTATCTTGCTTACAACTCTATCTCTCTAATTGCTCTAAATTGGTATATCTATATGTTGCAATTACTTGCTTTGAGTTGTTTTGCAGGCTTTGATGATCTCTTTAGATCTCTTGGTTGTGTCTTAAATTGCTTCTGTTGTGCTCTAACTTGCTACACCTATCTAGGTGTATATCTTGTGTTCATACAACCTTGAGGTTTTTAGTGGGGATCATCTTTTGTTAATGATGCATACTTGTTAGTGAGTTATATCCTTTCATGCTTCTAAAATTGCATATCTCTTTGTTTGGATATCTTTTCATCTACTCATAGCCATGCTTTATCTTGTGTATCTTTTGATATCTCTTGCTATGATCTAGATCCTACTAGTAGTCCTAACTTGTGATATCATCTACTAGTAGTTCACATACATGTAACATGTAGACTTAACCTTGTTTACAATTGGCATCTCTGCTCATCAAGTGGTATATTTCACTATATGTTATGCTTGTATCTTGTCTCATACATGCTCAAGCTTGTTCCTTGAATTGCATATCTACTATCTTGAGTCGCTTGCATAACATTGTGATGCAGGGCACAAAGAGCTACATTATATGTAGAAATTGGAGTATTTTTTTGATTTCATGCAGATTTTGCTCCAGTTTCAATTTTTGGTGCAAGACTAGTGTTTTTTATGCAGAAATGACCTTCTGAGCAAGGATCATCACTATGCCATGAGCCCTGTCACTTTTTGGACAAATTCTGTCATCTTGAGGGTCAAAATTGCGATTTATTGTTTTTCTATAACACCTTATCTTGCTTTTTGGGTTGTTCAAGTATATGCTTTAACTTGGTTTTCTTTCTATGCTTGGACAAGCCCCTATCTTTGCTCTTCTACTCTCCTTATATGTATTTGTGTTATCTCCTTTCTCTTTAACAAGTGATGTTTCTTATTTTCTTCATAACCCCACTTTTTGAAATGACAAAGGGGGAGAAAGGTATGTCTTCTTTCGACAAAACAGGGAGAAGGCATGTCTTACGTGAAGAGGAGAAGTATGCCCATGTAAGGGGGAGAAGGTAAAATGGGAGAAGACATATATGTGTAGAACATATATGAGTAGAAGACATAGTATTATATAAATGTTATGAAAGCTAACCATGCAGGAGAAATAACATCAATTGAGGGGGAGTATGAGAACTCCATGCACATCAATTGAGGGGGAGCATATGAGCTCAGTCCTATTGAAACCCCTAGGTTTCTCCAAATGTATGATTTTACTTAAAAGCTTTCAATACATTTATGGAATGGTTTGTCATCTTCAAAAAGGGGGAGAATGTTGACTCAAGGTCAATTAGGTCAATGTTGACTCACGTCTAAATTGACTAAACCCGTGTTTTAATGATGACTAACCATTCCACATATTGGTGTCGAATTTCTCTACTTAAGTGATTTTAGATTAGGTATAGACACACTCCAAATGCCCTAACTTGCGCATATCAAATTGGAGAAAAGACAAGTCAAAGTCAATACAAGTGCACATTTTTGTAATATGATGTAAATCCATTAGAATCATGTTGTAAGTCACTTGTAATGATCGTATGGCTTGTAATTAAGCTTAGAAAAAATCAGGAGCACTTAGATCGAATGTTTAAGCACTCAAAAGCCATTTCCCAAAATTCACATCAGGTTGTTCATCGATCGAGTTCTGTGAGTTGCAAACTCGATCGAACCTGATTGGATCTTGCAAATGACTTTTGATCGGTCGAGTTTACACTACACAGAACTCGACCGATAGAGTAAGTGACCAATTCAATTTTCATTGGTCGATCAAGTTTCCCCAGGACAAACTCGACCGATGGTCTGAATATCGGCTTTGTCTTTTACTCTATCGGTTGAGTTACCCTTATAGAAACTCGACCGATTGCACTGTACGGAAAAGTGCAGAAAAGTGCTTCTAGCCGTTGTAGAGTTGCAACAAGTGAAAATATATATGTTGCAAGCCACAAAATGGCTAGTTTTCATTCTCAAGTGTTCCCAAAGGCTAAGAGGCATCCCCGTCTATAAATAGGACCCCTTGGGCTTCATTCCAAGGTTGAGCATTCAATGCAAACTCTATGTGAGGTTCGTATTCTATAGTTGAGTGCTTCCTACAACCTCCTCTCTCTCTAAGCTTAATCACTTGCTACATTCATTAGAGTGAGTAGGAAATATGTAAGAGAGCTAGTCCTACATGTATATCTTGTGAGGTTCTCACTTACACCACCTCCCCATCTCTCATTTCAATCATGAAGATGAAGGTTCTCTCTCTTAGCTAAGAGAGGTGAAGAAGAACAAGAGAAGGCATCCCTTGGTGAAGTTCAAGGATGAAGACTTGGAGCTAGAGTGGGTAAGCCCTTGGTGAAGGCAGAAGACTCCTTGCTCAAGTGGGTAAGTCCTTGGTGGAAGCTTCTCCGAGTGAAGGTGAAGTCAAAGGCGGAAGATCCAAGAAGAGTGGGTAATTCCTGTAAGGCTGAAGACTTGTGTAAGAGTAGGTAAGTCCTTGGAAGAAGGTAGAAGACTCTTGCAAAGTGGGTAAGTCCTTGGTAAGGTTGAAGACTCTTTGTATTAGATAGATAAGTCCTTTGGTTGGTCATGTATTGTAAGTCTTATGAATGAATATAAGAATGCAATGGTTAGGAAATCCTAGAGACTGACCTCTCTAGGTAAGTGGACTGACTCACTTCTAGTTTGAAGTGAGGAACCACTCTAAATAGCTTGCCCTATTGTGTTTGTTCAATCTTTCTCATCCTTTCTATGCATGTTTTAGTTGCACACAAATTTCCTATTTAGCAACCTTATCTTCTGATATATCTTGAAGGCTTAATGAATTTTGTTTAAGTGCATTCAGGTCTATTCACCCCCCTCTAGAGCATCTAATCACCCATCTAGGTTCCAACAATTGGTATCAGAGCGGGCTTCTCCAAGCATACTTCAACAAGTAGGAGAAGATGGGTGACTACCAAGGAGGGAGATACTTGATCAGCCTTCAAATCTTTGATGGGAGCAATTTCCTCTATTAGAGAAGAAGCCTTCAAATCACTTGTAATGATCGTATGACTTGTAATTAAGCTTAGAAAAAATTAGGAGCACTTAGATCGAATGTTTATGCACTTAAAAGCCATTTTCCAAAATTCACATCAGGCTTCTCATCGGTCGAGTTCTGTGAGTTGCAAACTCGACCGATCCTGATTGGATCTTGCAAATGACTTTTGATCGGTCGAGTTTACACTACACAAAACTCGACCGATAGAGTAAGTGACCAATTCGATTTTCATTGGTCGGTCGAGTTTCCCCAGGACAAACTCGATCGATGGTCTGAATATCAGCTTTGTCTTTTACTCTATCGGTCGAGTTACCCTTATAGAAACTCGACCGATTGCACTGTACAGAAAAGTGAAGAAAAGTGCTTCTAGCCGTTGTGGAGCTACAACAAGTGAAAATATATCCGTTGCAAGCCACAAAATGTCTAGTTTTCATTCTCAAGTATTCCCAAAGGCTAAGAGGCATCCCCAGTTATAAATAGGACCCCTTGGGCTTCATTCCAAGGTTGAGCATTCAATGCAAACTCTATGTGAGGTTCCTATTCTATAGTTGAGTGCTTCCTACAACCTCCTCTCTCTCTCTAAGCTTAATCACTTGCTACATTCATTAGAGTGAGTAGGAAATCTGTAAGAGAGCTAGTCCTACATGTATATCTTGTGAGGCTCTCACTTCCACCACCTCCCCATCTCTCATTTCAATCATGAAGATGAAGGTTCTCTCTCTTGGCTAAGAGAGGTGAAGAAGAACAAGGGAAGGCATCCCTTGGCGAAGATCAAGGCTGAAGACTTGGAGCTAGAGTGGGTAAGCCCTTGGTGAAGGCGGAAGACTTGGAGCTAGAGTGGGTAAGTCCTTGGTGGAAGCTTCTCTGAGTGAAGGTGAAGTCAAAGGCGGAAGATCCAAGAAGAGTGGGTAATTCCTGCAAGGCTGAAGACTTGTGCAAGAGTAGGTAACTCCTTGGAAGAAGGTGGAAGACTCTTGAAAAGTGGGTAAGTCCTTGGTAAGGTTGAAGACTCTTTGTATTGGATAGGTAAGTCCTTCGGTTGGTCATGTATTGTAAGTATTATGAATGAATATAAGAATGCAATGGTTAGGAAATCCTAGAGGCTGACCTCTCTAGGTAAGTGGACTGACTCACTTCTAGTTTGAAGTGAGGAACCACTCTAAATAGCTTGTCCTCTTGTGTTTGTTCAATCTCTCTCATCCATGTTATGCATGTTTTAGTTGTACACAAATTTCCTATTTAGCAACCTTATCTTGTGATATATCTTGAAGGTTTAATGAATTTTGTTTAAGTGCATTCAGCTCTATTCACCCCCCTCTAGAGCCTCTAATCACCCATCTAGGATCCAACAATAGGAACATAAACTATATTTTTGGTTTAAATGTTTCTAAATATTTAAATTTTCTTGATTGCAATTGCACTAATCATTAGTTCCAACTACCATGCTTGGAGATTACAAATATCCATGTGGACTACTAGAGGAACGGTAAAGTTATGTATGCTAAGGTACACATGTAGTAGATATATACCTTTTTAAGTGATGTTTTTTTTGATGATTTACTAATGAATGTATACGTACTCCAGCATAGTATACATGATTGTTTGTGGCTAAATTTCAAACCTTGTATTTTGTGACAATAGAAAATTTGAGTCATTTGTATTAATGAATATTTAATTGATTTGTACAATATTTTACAACAGAGTATTTAAGGAACATATCTCAATATTTCCACAAATTCACAAACAACTGTCTAGGGAAAATATGTATAATTTTATTTCAAAACATGAGTTATGGATCCTTGACTTTTTTTGTCTCAATGTAATATAGAAGGTGTTCGCAACACATTAGATAACCTCATAATTTCATCAGAGACATTGAGGATATGTATACTTTATAGTTTATTAGCTTGTCTTTTTAAAAGAAATTGAATTAATGTAGACTTTGGTATTATGAAAATCTGATTTTTTTTATTTTTGGTTTATATTTTCATTATGCAAACATAGAGAAACATTATTTTTAGAAATATATTTTATTTTTTTCTAAATTTCGTCAAAACTTGTATGCCACTTTAATGTTAGATTAGGGCAGCTACTCTGGACTACACTTAGTTCGTCTGTATTAAAAATGCATGAGGGGAGAAAGCAAAGTAGTGCTCCCTATGAGCCTGATTTCCACATGCGTTATAATTTATTGCAAACATCCAGAATAATACATCCTTCTCATATTTATTAAAAAGAAAAAAAAAACTCAAACTCATCCAGGCTCTATAGGAGTTAATGTACTCCACACTTGCCCTAGCTATAGGAAATCTCAATTCTCAACACTTCTTTTTTCTCTAGTTTGTAACTTGGTTGGTGGAATGGGAGCTAATATGTACTTATCTTTTTATTTAATTTGATAAAATAAGTAATTTGTAAATGGGTAATGAGTGCAATTATCACAAACACAAACATATAGAGTTTTCACAAAAATATCATTTATATCTTTTTGGTGGTAACTTAAGCATAAACCCACTCAATAAATGAGTTAAAAGTGTTAGTGGGAGAGGATACAACCACCTCAGAGAAAGAGTGTGAAACATGCATATAGAGATATTCATGTAGATTTGATTCGACGTGTTGAGGAAAAAAAAGGAAAGCTATAATGGGAGTCAATTATGAAATACAACCTAGATTTGATTTGGCTTTTTTTACAAGATGGAGACATTAGAAGACATGCTAGACGTTAACTTGTGTGAATGATGGGTTGATGATTATAACAAGAGAGAGAGAAAAGATGAGCGGGAAAATAGATATTATAATAATAAAAAATAGGATCAAAGGAGGAGGAAATTAGTGGGAAGAGAGAGAAAAAGGAGGAGGGAGAGGGAGAGAAGAAATAAAAAGAAAGAGAAAGATGGAAGAGGAATGTAATGGGAAGAGAGACAAACATGAGTGAGGGAAAGAGAAGTAGTGTAAAGATGAAGAGTGAGGAGGGAAGTAGTGAGAGTAGAAAGGAAGAGAACATTAGAAGGGTATGGGGAGATCAAGTAATTGAAAGAGAGAAAAATAAAAAAAATAAAAGTGAAGTAAGAGGGAAATCGTGTGATGCGAAGGAAAGAAAAAATGAGGAAGAATAAAAGTACTAGAAAGAGAGATAAAGATAGAGAGGAGGGAGGAACGAAGTAGTGAGAAGAGAGGGAAATTGAGAGAGGGAGAAAGAGGAGATGTAACACATTAGTATGTGAAAAAATGAATTATAATATATGTTAACAAAAAATTGAAAATATGTTGTAAAATAAATGAGAAAGGGAGGAAGAAAGTAGTGGAATAAAAAGAAAAAGAAGAGATATTTCGAGATAACATAGTGTTGTATTAAAAAATATAGTCTAACATACAAAAGATAAAAAAGTTATAACACCATAGGAATATATACAAAATGTTTATATATAAATAATATGTGTACAAGAGGTAATGCAACTAAAAATTATTTTGTTAGGATTTTTGTAATAAGTTGAGTGAAAAGCACATTGTTCTTATATGTCATTGTATATTATTTTTCCGTCACTCGATAATATGTTATCTCACATCCTATATTTTGATTATTTCCTTCTCATTACTTCCCAACCCTCTTCTCCTGACTATCACATTCTTGTAAATTCTTTCTCCAATAACAAGAGTCAGTGGCCACTTTCTTCATCCATCTCTTAATTTCTTCCTCTTTATTTCTCTCCCACCCTATTCATCTACCTTTGCTTCCCCTCTTCCTTTTTTCCTGTCCTCTCTCTAATTTCTGGTTTCCCTCCCATTTATGCCTTAATCTCGAGTTGTTGTTCCCATTTTTTCAAAAAATCTTAATTGTACATCTACCCAAAAACTCATCACTAAAGGAATAATGATGTTTGTATACAACAAAGATTTAAAGAGTCACAAACACAACTCATGACATCTAATTTACTCCTCCCCAATTTAAGACCAATACTCTCATCTCTACTAGCAGCATGGATGCCCCGCTTGACTATATGAGTTTTCAAACAAGAGTCTAAATAGCACTTCTCAAAGAAAAAAAAGAGCATAATTACGGTCCTTGTTCAAGTTCAAATTTGCTGCTCCTAGTTGAAAAAGGAGTACGCTACACTTTTGATTATTTTTCATCAAAAGTATATACAATTAAGATTGTTGATTTGAATTTAATCCAGAGTCAATATACGAGATTAATTTGACAACGGGTATAAATTATTTGGTGTACACGGCTAACTAGGAAATCCAAAGGCGTCCCAATCACGTATCATGTGTATTCACTCAGGTTCAAATCATCTATGCCCGACATACTGTGTCCGCCGAATCCCAGGTGTACACTCCCCCATGGGCCCCACAAGACAACAGATGAGATCTCTCAGACACACAAATGAGCATAGAGAATGGTCACAAAAGATTTAGACCCTATTCACTCACTCATTTCATTTGTTTCCTCCACAACCTCTCCTCCACCGTCATAGTCTCTCTTCTCCCTCATTCTTGTGATTTAGTGCAATTTATTAGTCTCATTCTGTTTCAAACTTAAAACATCTCTCTTACTCTTTATTTTTGTGGGGTGGGGGGTAGGTTTTGACAAGGAGTGAGAAGAAGATAATGCATTGTAATTGGTTGTCCTGTAGAATATGTATAGGAGCGTGTGCTACCCTCTCCTACGGAGGATACCTATGTAAATGTTTCCTTGTTTAACTGGTCAGTCTTACCAACCCAATCTTGAATAATCTTCTCTTGCCCAGGGTTATAGTCCCTGTGATGGACGACGGGATATTCATGCTAGCTCGTGAACTGTTCAACAACGACGATGCCTATTGCACCTGGCTTCAAGAGGTTTTGGGTTTTAATAACAACCCCGACATCAACACCAACACTAACATGACATTCAAGCCGTCGTCTCCGTCACTGCTGGTACTGGTCGCCGGCCCTTTTCGGTGTTTTCTTTCGTATCATAATCGATTCTTTCCCTCAGCGATCACCCTAAGTTGTGGGGTTAATTGCTGACTTACTTCCTTCTTCATTTTTACTATTGACCGTTTGCGCTCCTTTCCTGAACAGCAACGGCAGCAGCTACACCAGAACGCCATCAACCCAACCGTTGGTTCTCTTCCTTCCAATTTAGGTGTGGATTACCACCCCTTCTCTTCACAGCAGTTACATCCGTTGGTCATAAACTCTGCGGCGGCGCCTCCTCCTTCCTATTCAGATGTGGACTGCCTCAACTTTCCTCCACAGGAGCTGCAGCCGACGGCCGTAAATTTTGCTGCGGCTGTTCCTCCGTATTCAAATTTGGACTACCACACCTTTCCTCCACAGGATATGCAACCCTTGGTTGCCAACTCCTTTGCGGTTCCTCCTCCTTCCTATTCAAATGTAGACTACGACACTCGACATGAACTGCACCCATTGGTCGTAAAATCCTCCGCCACGGCTCCTTCTTCCTCATCAAAAGTAGATGAAGTCAACATCATCCGACAACAAAAACTGCAGCCATTGGTCAACAAATCTGAAGCCGCGGCTCTTCTTTCATCTTCAATTAATGTAAACTACAACAACTCTCGACATGAACTGCACCCCTTGGTCGTCAAGGACTCCACGGTCACTCCTTCCTTGGTTTCCATCAGCCCAGACGATCCTCTCCCTCTAGGGCTAAACCTGACAAAGAGCCCCTCCCTCGTGGAACGCATAAAACTACGCGTCGCAGATGACAACGCTGCAGCGATCCATACAAATATTGATTCAAGACCCTCTACCAGCGACACATTCAAGGCTTCCAAATTCAGCATTCATTACATCAGGATTGGGACGTGGGAGGTACATAAAAAACATTTCAAAACCTAATTTAGAAACAAAAAGGCTTACATCAAGTCAATAATGATTATTTGAAATCTTGTCCGTCTGGAAACAAACAGACCATATTAACCATTCCTATTTTGTTTTACCGTGTTGTGCATTAATTAAATTCTATACCCATAGCGTATCTCAAAGTACGAAGGCGACCTAGTGGCTAAATCCTACTTCAGCAAGCAAAGGTTCGCCTGGGAAATCCTTGAGAGTGCGCTCAAGATTAAAATGGAGATCATGTGGCTAGATATCACCAAGCTCAATGTATCTTTGTCTGAAAGTAACATGGCTACCTTGGAAATTGAGGTAACCCCAGCCGCCAACCCTATTCTGCTTATTGCAATTAAAGAAAGCGTGATTTTTTTCCATCATTCTACTTATGATCACCGTTAAAATGCTCCTGACTAATCTAATCTTTTGTTCCTAGCTTGCTAAGCCACCACGCTTCTACAAAGAAGTCGATCCCCAACCGAGGAAATTTACTACGTGGCAGGACACTACGGATTTTACTGACGGGGAGGCTACTGTAGTCAGGTAGGTACCGCAGGTTATTTATATGTAACCGAGTCTACTTCTCACTAGACTATCTCTTCTTTCGTAGAAGATAGCCTGACCTGGTAATTGTTTTTCCATCACAGAAAACACTTTCTACAGTGTCAATGGAGTCAACTAAGAAAGCAGATTGAAAAGATGATGGTGTGTGATCCAGCACTAAAATCCATCATCCACATCAATGGTGTACGTCAGGGTCCGCCTCCCTCCATATCTGATAGGAACTCCGCGTCTGTTCGTAAGGAAGAAGAGAAAACAGAGTTACATGGGATGGAGAATATAGCAACACCAGCCTCAGCTCCTACTTCTTCAGTCGCAAATGATCCCACACCTTCAAGTAGCGGCAGCATTTCACCCGGTCTGGGGAATTATATGGAAAGTAAATTACTAGATCAACGTTCTCTCATCAGTTTACCCAGTCGTCATGACTCGCACTGGAATTATGTGGATCAATACAGCGCATCGGTTGGAAATTCAAATATGGAGGTTTTTAATTGGGATACAAGCTTGAGGAAGTGGTAGCAATGTATGTATATCTTAGTCATTAGATACTATTACTTAATAATTTATGTGTTCATTTGTGATGAAAACTGGCATCAACATCATTACCTAGTGTATCATTTATTCAAACTTCTGGATGTCCATACCATGTATGTCACTTGCCAATAATTTCTTTATACTATCATTGTTGTTGTATTGTCAGAAGATGTTACATAGAGCTTTCAAAAAGAACTTTACAGAATATCATTCATAAATCTCTGTGGAACTAGGAATTATGAACCGCTCCATGTATGGTGTAGATGAGTGTAATGTATAGAGAATTGTTGGATGATATGAACCATTTCCTTATTTCTCGATTATCACGGTCATTATTCACGTGCTATCTAATCACCTATATTGATGCAAGGTAACACATTTGGTTGGCATGCCTTTCTAAACTATTCAAGAGTTACTTTGAAAACTCTTATAGGCTAAAATTTGTATATTTACATTCATATAACTCTAGAAGAGAGTTCATGCTCCGCTACCCCCAAAAAAGGCTACCCAGTCGGGGTCCAAATCAACTCTCATTGCTCCTTGCGTCTTTTTCTCAGCCGTAAAGCATCTGTGTGGGCGATTCGTGAAGATACTGTGCCGCAATTGCGTGGTATGATTGCATTAGATGAACATCTGACTAATATCCTCGTTTAAAGTAAACATGGAATTGCAACCACATTGAAAGATCACATCTTTTTTTAATATTACAGGGTAGATCTTTTAAGGCTAATGTTTATTTGTTTAAGTAGGTTGCCAAGCATGTAATCAACAGACTGCATCGCAGGCACTGGAGCGGAAAATAAGAATATATGTGAGAGGTCAAATATTTTGGGTATCAAAATCTTGAAAGACAAAATTTCTTTGAGGCGGTACAACAGCACGCACAACAGATGTAATGATTCTCTCACTCTCTTAATATGTATATATGTTAATATTACGTGCTTGTATCTATTCTTTGCTACGACTATGCTAATTCTTATATACAATTCCATGTTTTAATTGTCTACGAAATTGCTTCTTATTTTGTATAAACAACCACACCTAAATAAGTTTGGATTATTCATTTATCATCAACGTTTTTTTATCCAAAGCTTTATGGATATTGTCTTGAACGTGTCAAACTTTAATTAATTTCATTGCATATTTACATGCACTTATTGTTATAAGTTTTCTATTGAGTGTCTTATTTTACAGAAGAATAATGGATTAAAATACTTCCATTCATAGACTTGACTTTGACGGTGACAATGTCTTAAAGATGAACACTCAGAATTGCAACTTAAAGCATTGTACCCCTCAAAGAGGAAAGTTTGGATGACCTTGTATAATGGTTGATCGGATTACTCCTAACTTAAGTGATGTTAAATCTATTCATGCTAGAATTGATCAAGGCAGTATATCCTAAAATAAGAATGGAGTTTGATGTAGATGAGCCTGATGCTTAAAACTTTTATAATGAATATGCTAAATTAGTGGGCTTTAGCATTCGAAGAAGTTTCTTTTACAAAGATGATTTTGGTGTCTTGGTTGATAGGATTTTTTGTTGTTCATGTCAAGGTCACCGAGAACCTGATAAGAGATGTGATGATGTTAAAAATCCTCGCCTAAAAATTAGATGTGGTTGCTTAGCTCATATAAAAATACAGAGGCAATTCAACAGAAAGTATCAGATTATAAATTTGTTTCAGATCATTCACATAATCTATTTTTTCCCAGTAAAAGTTTCATATTGCGGTCTCACAGGAAGATGACTGTTTCACAACAGACTTAGCTGACCAGTCTGGCATAACACCCAAAGCAAGCGTGTCCCTTATGGCCAAAAGAGTTGGTGGTAGAGAGAATTTGGTTTCATTTCAGAAGATTATAGAAACTACCTATCTAAGAAGAGTTCAATGCAAATGATGGGAGGAGATATTGGTGGCGTGCTAGAGTATTGACAAAATAGACAGTTGGAGGATCCAAACTTCTCTTATGCTATTCATGTTGATATTGATGATCTCATAACTAATATAGTTTGGGCAGATGCAAGAATGAAACTGGATTTTAATTACTTTAGAGATGTTGTGTGTTTTGATATGACATACAGGAAAAATAAAGAAGGGTGATCTTCTGCACTTTTTGTTGGAATCAATAATCATAAGTAAACAATTATTTTTGGGTCTTCCTTTCTATATGATGAGTGTTCTGAAATATTTTGTTGGTTGTTTGAAATTTTTTCTAATATAATGTTGGAAAAAAATCAAAATTATTTTTACAGATCAAGATTCAACAATGGAAAAAGCGTTTCTTTAGAATGACCAGAAACATTTCATCGTTTATGTATTTGGCACATGAACCAAAATGTAGCTAAACACTTGAGTGACATCTTTGAAAACTTTCATGCTTTCTTTAAAGACTTTAGTACTTGAATTTATGACCATGATGAAGAGGTAGATTTCTTAAATTCTTGGAACCTGGTGATATCTACATATGATTTACATGATAATTCATGACTGAAACAACAATTTGAGTTGAGAGTAAAATGGGCATTGGTTTATGGAAGAGAAACTTCTTATGATCGTATGCTTAGTACACAATGCAGTGAGAGCGTGATCAACCCCTTGAAGATATATATTGGCGATCAATATGATTTACTCCGATTCTTTAAACATTTTGAAGACTTTGTTGAAGATACGAGATATGAAGAAATGAAAGATGAGTTAAAGCAGACCAAACCAAGCCTTTACTGCCATATCAAATAGAAATTTTTATACACGCAAGTTAAGTATATACTCCTGTAATTTTTAAATTTTTTTCAATCTGAGTTTTGGTTGACATGGAATTGTGACTTGCATCATGTTAGTGTTGTTGGATCAATATCAACATATAAGGTTGTCCCTCCTAATAAGTCTATTTTTCATATTGTTACATTTGATTCTGATGAGGGGCTCATTGAATGTAGTTGCAAGAAGTTTAGTTTTGTTGGAGTTATCCTCTCTCATGCATTGAAAGTTTTTTCTATTCATA
Source organism: Alisma plantago-aquatica (assembly GCA_963693085.1). NCBI lineage: Eukaryota > Viridiplantae > Streptophyta > Magnoliopsida > Alismatales > Alismataceae > Alisma > Alisma plantago-aquatica. The sequence goes on from OY856409.1 coordinate 830,889,062, forward strand.
ACGTCAAAAGAGTTCCTGAAAGATACATAATGAAAAGATGGATAAAAAAAATAAAGTCCAGTCTGAGCATAGATAACATCTCACATGATACACCTCTAGATAAAAAATCAAGCATATCATTGAGATACAAGAAATTATGTGAACATGTGCATGCAAGTAGCTACACGAGATACATTGAGTGGAGAAACATATGTGCTTGCTTCAGGGTATCATGAAGACATATTAGAAGATATTGAATCTAAGCGAAGTGGTATGTCTATTGATGATCGTACAAAGGGAAAAAGTAAAGGATCCTTGGGACAACAATGTTAGAGAAGACAAATAAAGTGAAATGGATGAAGGTAATTGTAACACAAAATTTTTCTAAAGGCATCAAATGTAGGGCCTTCAAGCCAAAGTCCTCTAAAAGGTTGTTGGGAGGATTAGAAAGAGCTTGTAAGAAGAAAAAACCTATGAAGGAAAAATCAATACAAAAACAAAAGAAATTGAAGGTAAAAATTAATACTTCCATAAATATGGTGTGTGAGTATTTGCAGATCCGAGAACATCATATAGGAGGTGAAAAACAATATATACAACAACTTCCACACAATTTTGAAGCCATGGAGGTATATTACCACATTTTGTACTTTTCATATATATATTTATAGATATTCTAATGGAAATGTTTCTTAGGATGCAAATGTTAATTACTCCAATGTGAACAAAAATGATGCTTATGGAATTATTGGAATACCTCATGGGACCGATAAGAATAAGAGATTGGTAACAACGTCATTTTCTATATAATAATTTTCAATTTCTAAGTTAACATCTGCTCATGAGAAGTAACTTTGGTATTATATTTTCCCAACAGTCTGTATGTTATACTGAATGTTCTTCTAGAGGTTTCATGCAACTTTTGTTACATGTACTATATATAATAGTTTCATAAATATTATATGTATAACAAGTTCAATGATTAACACTTTCATGTTGGCATCTTGATTCAAGTGAGACTAACCCAAATATGATACTAGAACAAGATCATGTAAATCATCGTCTGATGTGACTTATGGCTGAACATAATGGATATTCAAAAATCATTCTTTTCTTATTCCTTGATGTGGTAATTTGTTAGGCATATGATTTAATCATTAATTAACATGATTTGGGGATTTTCGATATTGGCATGTTTGTAGGTAAAATGAAATGGATCGATTGCTTCTATTGTTTGTTTTGTTGAGAAGTTAGTACAACTTCTTGGGAGTCTCTATTTATTTTTATTTACTTGGTTTTCCAATAAGGTGATGTATGTGATTGATATAAATTAATTATATTTTTGGATTACATAATTATTAAGATTGGTTGGATTTTGATTTTGTAATATCTTAGACAAGATATCAAATCATTTTTTTTGTTGAATTTGATTTTGACACACTCCGTCTCATTTAATATTGTCCATATACATGCCTAAATTTAGTTGAACTGTAGCATAGAACATCATCTCCAACCAAAGTCTATGAATTTCCAAAGATTAGTTGATCTCTAGCATAGGACGTTAGATCCAATCAAGTCTTATGAATTTCCAAAGATGTTAGTGATATAATACAAGATCGGATTGTCAAAAAATTGGGTCAGGTCAGTTCAGTTCCAGGTCAAAAAATTCAACCTCGATTGTTTGATTGTCAAATGCTGACCCAAATCTAGCCCTGGATTTTGTTCAGACCTATCAACCTGCAACCGAATCGGATTGAGAAATCTAAATCAGAAACCTAAAATGGACTAGGATTTGATGATATATTTCTTAGAAAAATCATTTATATGGCAGAATTATTCATGCTATTAGAAATTATTTCATATAGGATTCTAATATAACACAAATCACTTCAAAATATAGCACATCTCATAAATATGTGTATATAAATAAGCTTTTAGAACTCAGTTTCGTTCAATTTCTAAAACCAGACTCACTCGGATTTAAACTGGGACACGTAATCTTAAACCTGAAACTGACTACGAGCGTCATCTCTGAAACACATACCTTTTTTTTTGGACCTGAAACGACCATTTTCACGAGTTCAGACAATATTTGACAGTCCTAATATAGAATGATGAGACTGCAATCTTTTTTATCTGTATCAGTCAAGGATAATATCAATATCGTGCAGGCCGGTTAGTTGGCAAAAATATTCGAGTTCAAATTTGTTGTCCCGAGCTTGATGTCCATGTGTATCCCTATAAATTTCATTCATACACATACCTCATTAAGTATTTTAGAGATGAACTTTTGGATAAATGAATGACAATGATTTTCTAGGACACAAATAGAATAATAAATGGAACTACATATTTTGAGGCAAAATATTTATGGGAAGTGGTTAACTGCAAGCCTCTAGTCCGTGTATGGTTCGAGATTGAGATTACGAAGTTCGAATTGGGTTAGTCAATAGATCCAGATTAGTTTATCTGGATTCGATCCTATTTTTGTTTGGCAACCCAATCCCATTGCAAGCACTCATTAAACTGGAATGACCTCATAACTTGTATTTTTCAGTCTGACATATAAAACAAAATAACACAAAACACAGAGCTAAACCCGGACTAGGATCTCGAAATCCTACTGATAGCGGGACTGACTTAGTCTGGATTAGAGGATTACAGAATCCAAAATGGACCACGTCAGTCTAGTTTTTGCCAAATGAAACAAGACTGGATCATGACTGGGTTAGTTGGGATTAGCGCCAACGTGGCACAAAAAGACATCATTCAGTCCGAATTAGATCTTAAACCAAACAACCCCTAGTTGGGTTGTATGACCAAACTCGAAATTATGGAAGGACTATGCTATTGAATAAAAATACCTATTCTCATGGTACCAGGATGAAAAGCTAATGAAAAAAATAGAAAAAAGCATTGCGAAATGACGGTTTAACATCATTCAAGTGCTATGTGTTGTCTTGTCCCATGCAACCCATTGTAACGTTTGTGTTTAGGTGTCTACTGTAGTTTCCTTGAAGCTATTGAGTGGATGTTGCACATATGGTTTACGGCTGAGAAAAAGACTCAAGGAGCAATGGGAGTTTGGGTTTGATGGAGGCTTTTTTATTTGGAAAGCGACGGGAATCTGGGTGTAGTTTCCAGTTCGCTGAATCTTCGGTTACGGTTCACTAGACTCTTCACTAGACCTCCTGGTGTTTCTCTTACATACGTGGCAGGTTTTCGGTGGCTAAACATGGATACTAGTTTGAAATTCCCCTTATCAAGTACACTTCGCTACAAACATGTTATAGGTAGATCGTGAAGAAAAAGAATAATTCTAGACGTAACCAGCCACTCACCCGGCTGGGTTGGTGCAAAGTCCAATGTAGACCAGTTTTATTTATGTTTAAATAGGAGGGAAGTAGGAAGAAAGAGAATATTTGTATTGCTTATAACTTTCAAGGCACAATGAATTTTTCAATGGAATAAAAAGCACTAGATTAGTAATAAAAAATACTTTCCAATAAGATCAATGTTGATGTACTTTGAAAAAAACAATAATATGAAAAAATATAATACACGTGTTTTGGGTATAATAGTCTATATTCTGGGTACAGTAATCATAATGGGAGTGTACACTTTGTCTCGTACAACCAACAAAATTAAAGATAAAAAAAATAAAAGAGAAAGAAAATGATTGTGTCCATAACTTTAATCCAGTTTTTCTCAAAAGTACCATGCACATTTGGTCAAGAATCAACTATAAAATGCATCCATAAGTATTGTACTCACTCGTTAATTCCAACCTAGTTACTCAAGCATAAGTACAATACCTATCAAATTATAAAATCAAATATAATCGTATAACTGGTGTAGAAGCATAAGCACGGTACCTACAAAATCCCATAGCAACATTGGTCATCTGGACAAATTTTTTTTTACAAAATGCAGCCATAAGTTGAGTACTCACTTGTTAATGATCTCAAAAGTACAGTGCACATCAGATCAAGAATCCGTTATAAATGCATCCATAAGTATTGTACCCAATTATTAATTTCAACTCAGTTACTGAAGCATAAGTATGATACCTCACAAATTACAAAATCAAGCATAATTGTATAACTGGTCTAGAAGCATAAGCATAATACCTACGAAATCCCATAACAACATTGGTAATCTGAAGAAAAAAAATTACAAAATGTTGACATAAGTTGAGTGCCTACTTGTTAATGATCTCAAAAGTACAGTGCACATCAAATCAAAGATCACCTATAAAATTCAACCATAAGTATTGTACCCACGTGTTAATTTCTACTCAGTTGCTAGCGCATAAGTACAATACCTAACAAATTACAAAGTCAAACATAATTGTATAACTGGTCTAGAAACATAAGCAATGTACCTATGAAATCCCATAGCAACAATTGTCAATTTTACAAAATACAGACATAAGTTGAGTACCCACTTGTTAATGATCTCAAAAGTACAGTGTACTTCAGATCAAAAATCAGCTAAAAAATGCAACCATAAGTATTGTACCCACTTGTTAATTTCAACTCAGTTACTGACGCATAAGTGTAGTACCTAGAAAATCACAAAATCAAGCATAATTGTATAACTGGTCTAGAAGTATAAGCATTGTACCTATGGAATCCCATAGTAACATTGGTCATCTGAATTTTTTTTACAAAATGCAGACATAAGTTGAGCACCCACTTGTTAATGAACTCAAAAGTACAATGCACATCAGATCAAGAATCACCTATAAAATGCAACCATAAGTATTGTACCCACTTTTTAATTTCAACTCAGATACTGACGCATAAGTACAATACCTAGCAAAATACAAAATCAAACATAATTGTATAGCTGGTCTAGAAGCATAAGCATAGTACCTATGGAATCTCATAGCAATATTGGCCATCTCGGCAAATATTTGTTTAAAAATATAGACATAAGTTGAGTACCTACTTGTTAATGATCTCAAAAGTACAATGCATATCAGCTCAAGAGATCAGCTATAAATGCATTCATAAGTACGATACTCACTTATTTATTTCAACTCAGTTACTCAAGCATAAGTATAGTACCTAGAAAATTACAAAAGCAAGCATAATTGTATAACTGGACTAGAAGCATAAGCACAATACTTATGGAATCTCATAGTAACATTGGCCATCTGGACAAATATTTGTTATAAAATACAGACATAAGTCGAGTACCCACTTGTTAACGATCTCAAAAGTACAGAGTACGCATGTTTGTTGATGACGTACTATACCTCGAAACACAAGTATCGTACAACACATGTATTGTACCCTGAAATACGAATATTATATTTCTCTCATATTATTATTACTCCAAAATATATGAACATTGGTCTAGTTAGAAAGTATTTTTTATAAGGAATCTAATTGCTTTTTATTTCATAAAAAGATTCATTCGGAATTGAAAGTTACAAAAAAACTATTTTCTCTCTCATCTTTTGTTTCCTTTTTTTTTTAAACTTTTAAGTGGATTTTTCTGCCACATCAGCAACGCCCCACTCCCTACCACCGGGTGGACGCCCTGGTGGGGGAGTGAGAGTGTGTAGCTTTACTTGAAGAAAATGGGTGCAGGATATTTTTATCCCATGCCGCTTTAATTGGGTAGCTGTCCAGCCGCACAGCTAGATCACACGCATCTCCCCCAGCCTTCACATCTTCCCTGCGTCCCGTAATCCCTACTATTCTATAACGTCTAGTCCACCTATTGATGCCCAACTCTCTTGAACCCTTGCTTACTGCTCCCATCCAATTCCGTTCTCGTTAGCGCTCGTTCGATCCAAACCCTCACTAGTGCTCATCCGATCCAAACCCGGGCTCATAATCTTGCCTCACCCATCTCCACTGGTTGTATAGAGAGGCCTAGCGCAATATCGCTGCATATCAGAGGGAGGCCGAGCCGCATCCCTTTCTACTTATCATTGGTTGTGCGTCACCCATATTAAGTGCAGAAGGTACATGAAAAAGTGACTTTCTCACTTTGCTGCAAGGCATTAAAATCCTAAGAGGAGATCATCCTAACCGAGAATGCAGGAGACAAGGTGTGTACTTTTAGTCTATTGGGTAAGTTCTTACAATGACTTGATTTCAAATACTCATATATGCAAGTACTATTTAAACTCACGATCTCGGCTCACTCTATTCTTATCTTTGTAAACCTTTCCCGCTTGCATTCTCTCTCAACAATGTTGTTGTTTGTGCTTGTTAAGTCATGTACGAACGATTTAATCTCACATTATCTGCGTGTGTGGAGATGTGCTCCCATATATTAGTTGTTAGGCTACTCCTCCAATTGTCACTTGGTTTTGGGATGGAACCCCAACTGAATTATATATTGGATTGAAACGTCCAGTTTCTCCCCAACAAGTGGTATCAGGACCTTCTAGTACATCTCCTTCTATTCTTCATCCTTCATGATGGCTGACATCTTCTCAATTCCTCCCAGAGCCATAGAGACTCCTTGAGAACACAAGATTTACATGATTTGGTCGAGATGATCTACTCTACGGGAGGGAGCGAGGATAATACTAAACCCTAATCAGGGCACATATACTTATATATGTAAAGCAATAATCTGATTCCTATTCGGATATGGAATTTGGAACTCAACATACCACGAGGGCTTTGCCCCCGCACCTATTATTCGGGTCGGCAAAGATCTATTTAATTTGAACTGGATCTACAATCAGATCAATATAATTGTTTGAGGCACACAACAATCTCCACCTTGACTCAAACTCTCTATCTCTCTGAAAAGAAAAATAGTAGATCACCTCTCCTCCTTCAACCCCTAAGGGCGCCATTGTAAATTGTGTAGACAAACCAAGTTCAGACAATGTCTAAACTTGAAACCTGGCAACGGCTTGGTCATCATATCAATAGGATTTTCTTTACTGACAATCTTCTTCACAATAACAAATTCTTTGATGTTAATGTGATTTTTTTCTCTTATAAAAAATTTGATCTTTTGTGAGCTGAATTTGCACTTTGAGTGTCACAATTAATGGTCTTTGTCTTTTCAAGAATACAGAATTCTACACACAATCCTTGAAGTCGTGTAAATTCTTTGATGGCCTCGGTCAATGTCATATACGTAGTGTGACACCCTTCACCACACAAAGTAAGATTACTCAAAACAAAATGTGAAATTATTATTAACCACAATATTACCACATAACAAGGTAAATTAAAACCATTTATAATTCATTCTCTCAAGCGGGAGTATTTTATAAACAAGCCTTCAAATCAAGCCATATGTATTCCATATATGCTAAAAGATGATACATATCATGTTCAAACGCTATAAAGCAACAACTGTTGCATTTTACAACCTATTTATATGTACATGCCATTTCTATACAATCATGGCATAAAGCCAAAATCTATGTGTTGATTTACAAAACCACAAATCTCTTCAAATACCTGAGAGTATAGGGACGACATGTAGGATTCTACTACCAAACTCTAACTAGAGCATATCCAACCTCTGATAGTTAGTGTTTTCCTAGTTGCTCAACACTTGCACCACGACTTTGATCTCCTCATCCATGACCACATAAAAAGTTGTAGAACCCACAGAGTGAGACCAAATGTCCCATCGGGAGATATAACTCTTTGCCGACGTCTATTATGAGCATAGTAAGATACTAGAGTATAAAGTAAAGCACTAGATATTAGTTAAGCAGTTTAAGTACATGCAACTGAGTAGAAGAACAATTTATTCTTTAAAAATGAATATGAAGAACATGTATAACTATTATAACTAAATAGTACAAGAAATAAGACATGGAGTCATCCGATGTGATTCATATTGATCCTAAGAAAATAGACTACTCGGTTGTATTATCACTTTAATTATTATGCCCTGAGAATTTGAGGCGTACCACTCAAATCCAACTGACCACTGCTAAGTCGAAATCAGTACCATACAAAATCAATAGAAGAGTCAAACTTCATTATCATCACTAACACCACTTGGTCAGTTCAAGTCTACTATGCAGTGACATAACAGTCAAACTGCTAGACAACAACATATAGTCAAAGTTATTGTGACACCTCGCCATCACCCAGACAACGAGATGACACACGAAAATGTGCAGAACCATCATATTACCGAAAACACGAGGTAATTAAAACCGATTGCGAAAAGCATACTCAAGGGAACTTTTGCATCCAGATCCTGCAGAGAAAGCATGTTATAGAAATATTTACAGGCTTTGATATATGCACCGGTTATCGGAGCCAGCTCTACCGTCAGCACCAGAGTTCATCACCTGTTTATACATACATAACAACCACGTACGACCAGCAGTAGGATATACAAGATTACAACAACTAAACATCATGAAACGTCGTCGAACACCTCTGAGGACCTGAGAGTACAGGGATGACTCTAGGAATCTACTACAAAACCACCAAAACAGCAACATGTCCATCTCTTTCCTTCTACTGCTCTTCTTGTTGCTCGGCTGCAACCTCACGACCACCACCACGTCTAGAGAGATCACCTAAAAAGGGTGTAAACCAATGGGGTGAGACACACAGTCCCAGTGAGAAACATAACTCCCCGTCGAAACTATAAAACCTCAGAAGGTTAAGGCAACAACAATAGTTAACTGATAAAGCGTATAACAAAAGCAACATACTGAGTATGGCTAGTATTACCATCAATCTTACCAAGATATCTAAGAGGCATATAACCAAGCATTTCTTTATGGAACATGATTGACAAGATAAGCTTTATAAGAACTTAGCACAAAATATAAGGATCATACATGTATCTACAAGGTATAACTAGATCAACTATATAAGTACAAGGCCTCAATCAATGTTCTGTATTTTGCTCTAACAAGATATACTATTCGGCTGGATTACGTTTTATTATGCCCTGAGGAAGTGAGCCTTCCCTGCTCAAATCCAACCATTGGCTTCAAAGCCCAATCCGATTCCATACAAGGTCTAAGGAGATCTGGACTCCATGACCTCACCTTCTCATGGTCAGTACACGAATCATCAAGCAAGACTGTAGTCTTATGCTTATAGGGCCTCAACCTCTATGTCAGCTCCGCAAGCTACCCATATACACATCCGAGCCATGAATGCATCATGCTCATCATCACATATCCTGAGCCATGGGTCTGTTCACCATGCTCCATATATCTTGAGTCTGCAACCACAGCTGCACTCAAATCCTCCTATTTTAGGCTAGGGGAAACCTCGCATATTCAACAATATGCGCTCCAGGTAATCCCGCAGGATAAACCTATTTCACCATCACCAAATACTGACGATGATGGATCTATGGCCAGGGAAAACTACACGATATGTTCATCTATAATTAATTAGTATATTTTAAGTCAATTGTTGAGGCAACCAAAGTATAAACATAGCTTTATAGAATTACATCATTATTGCCATCATCATACTGTCCTGGGACCTCAATCCCTCATTATATCAACCACTGCCTCTCGAGGCATCATAACCATGCATCAACATTCTAGGAATGCATACCTTATCTCATCATCAGAGGATAACACCTCAACTAGGAACTCAGCCTTATATCAGGTCCTCAGACCTATCAACTTGTTGTTTCATCACCATAGGGTGCTATTCAAGCACATACATCTTATAACTCTTATCAGGTTATGAATTCATATGAAATACCTGCATGGTTAATATACACATCCATAGAGATAACTGAAGCCATCATGGATTAACAGAATTATCATGCTACCAAGTATAAAGCAACATCCATGAGTATTTTACACATAAGTTGTAGAAATCATCATTTTATTATCAATCATAAGCATATATCATGCCCCATACTTGTGATCATATGCATGTGTCACATTATCATATGTAACAACATCATATCCTTCCAAGCTTCCTGGTTCACAACCTATCATCTTAAATCATTATCATATTTGCAGGATTCAAGGTAATTACACCATACCACTTGTGTTAACATTATTAGACATATACATTCCGAGTTATCAGAACCCTCACTCAAAGCTCATGTAACCCTCACTATAGGTATGGCGGGCAGAGCCAACCCTCACCAAAAGATGTATCGGCAACGGTTCCAAACCCTAAAGCACATGTGCCATCAGAACGGCCAACAACACATCATCCTATCATGCATCAGGGATCCTATCGTGCACTAGGGTTAGGGTTTCTATCGGCCAACCCTCACCAAAAGAAGCATGTCGATCAGGAGCATGGCGCCCAAGACACCCTATCATTCAACCATCACCCATATCATTCAAAGGACCCTTATGTTGGCCAAGGCACTCTATCGTCCAAGAGCATGGTAACCACTAAGGCACCATATCAACCAACTCACATAGGGGGTGTCGGGAAAACACAAACCCATGCTCGATACAAGGTTACCCATCTTACTCATATCATCCAAGTAAGAGGATAGGATGTCACCTACCTATAACAAGAAACACCTTAAGAAGACTTATCGACCAACTAGGTCAAACACCTCATATCGGCCACCACTAAGGCACCTAACAGGGTTCCACCATGCACCCACCATATCGGGCAGCACAAGACTACTTCATATCGGCCAAGAGCTATAACAAGGTGTGTCATGCAAAGCACACATCAAGGTGTATTTCCCAAGCTCCAACTCCACAAAGGGTATTGGTCAAGCTCAACTAGGCATATCGGCCAAAGGTACAACCCAAGATAAGGTTATCGGGCAACACTACTCTAAGGTCATATCGTGCAAGGCACAAACCAACATGGTCATCTTCAACCTCAAGCGCAAGGGCACCAAACCCTAATTGATCAAGAAGATCGGCTCACCTTTCAACAACTAAGAGAGAGGGGTTTTATATAACCTCAATCATAAATTGGGAAACCACAAGGATCAACCTCAACTTAGGTCATCACATATCCAAGTGCTCACCTAAAAAATCCATGGTGAGAGGGGAGGGTGTTACTCAAGCAACTATAATATAGGCTCACCTCTCAACTTAAACGAGAGAGGGGTATTGCCCACATCACTAGAGCTCAAACTCACTTCTCAAAAACTAAGGAGAGAAAGGGGTATTGCCCCCAAAAGAAATCCTAAACTATGATTCGGCCAACTAGATCCAAAGGTATATAAACCATCAACAACATCAACAACAACATGCTCACTATATCCATAATATCAACAACATGTACTAGAGAAAGAAACATAACAAGCATGGCCGATTATCAACATATAAGAATCATGCAGCATAAAGAAGGTAGTATAGCTAGGGTTAGAAGTTATGTAACCCGCCTTAAGCAAACTCTTCAAGCTCCAAAGCTCCAAGCTTTAAGCTCCTAGATCCAAGTACACCATTTTCGGCCACCTCAAGAAAAGGAACAAGGATCATAACCACTATGGCCGAAGGGTAGGCAAGATGGAGAAGAAGGTGCTAAGGAGAGAGGAAAGATGCTTACCAAAGAACAAGACCCTCCTAAGGTTCGGCCACCAAGATAGAAGAAGAAGAAGAGATCTCCACCAAGGGGAAAAGGATCGTCCACCAATCTCTCTAAGGAAGGTGTGTCGTGCACACAAGTAGGGAAGAGCAATAAAAGAGCTAAGGGGTTCCCAAGGAAGAGAAAGGCAATACATATATAGATGAATGTCAAGGTTAAACCAAGGCAAGGTGTCACCTTACTAAGGGACACTTGCCCGCACATTTTGCCACCTTGCAAAACACATGCACATGCCATGCCATCACTCAACCAAGGATTGGCCACATGTCCAAGCTAGGGTGACACAACCAAAGAAAGAAGCTCAACAAAGTCAAAGGCTGACACACCACCACCACCTTGGCTGACACACCCATGGGCGATACCCAACGGTCGACATAAGGCATCCTTGCCCGATACAGGGCTCAACCAATCAAGGAAATGTCCAAACAAGGGAAAACAAGGCACAAAAGAGCTCAACCAAGCCGAAGGCAACTCAAGGCATGAACCCAAACCTTCCTCTCAACCCTAGAGGAAGCAAAGAGAGAAAGACATCTCTCAAGGTGGAAAACTTGCTCTTCAACTCTAACTTAGGTTATTTTGCAAGTAGCACCTCCAACTCCCAACAAAACACAAGCAAACCCTAATCACTACTAAAGGTGATTAGTAAGAAACCAAGTACAAGGTTTAGGTAAAACAAACAGGGTAAGCCCAAAATGAAGGTCAGGGTCCTTACAAGCCATAAACCTCTACAAAGGGATTTCATCCCCGAAATCTGAAGAGAAAAGCGAGGGATACTTCCTCCTCATCTCTTCCTCAAGCTCTCACGTGGCTTCCTCAACACCATGATAATGCCAAAGAACTTTCACAAGAACCAGGTCTTTCCTCTTCAGCTTCTTTACTCTTCTGCCAAGGATCACCACCGGACCCTCCTCATAGGTCACATCTTCATCAAGCTCAACCTCAACTGGCTGTATCACTGTCCCTGTGTCTGAATGACTTTTCTTCAGCATACTGACATGAAACACTGGATGCAACATGTGCAACTCTGGAGGCAGTTCTAACTTGTAAGCTACCTTTCCAATACGTGCTATTAATGGGTATGGCCCCATATACCTGGGTGTCAACTTGCCTTTCCGGCCAAACCTTAGCACACCTTTCCAAGGTGAGACCTTGAGATACACTTTGTCTCCCACTTCAAACTTTAAAGGTCGTCGGCGATTGTATGCATAAGACTTTTGTCTGTCCTGTGCCTCTTTCAACTGTTGTTGTATCACTTCGATCTTTTCTGTTGTTTGCTGCACTAACTCAGGACCCAAAAGATGATACTCACCAGACTCATACCAGCATAAAGGGGATATGCACTTCCTCTCGTATAGAGCCTCATAAGGAGCCATGTCAATGCTCCGTTGGTAACTATTATTGTAAGAAAACTCTATCATACTGAGATGCACATCCCAACTGCTTAGGAACTATAAAACACATGCTCAGAGAAGATCCTCCAAAGTCTGAATAGTCCTTTCAGACTGTCCATCCGTCTGTGGGTGGAAGGCAGTGCTGAACCTCAACTGCGTTCCCAAAGCTTTCTATAACTGTTCCCAAAAATGACTCGTGAACTGGGGACCCCTGTCAGAGACTATTGTTTCTGGTATGCCATGTAAACGCACTATCTCATCTACATATATCTGAGCAAGCTTCTATGTTGTATATGTCATCTTTACCGGTATGAAATGAGCATATTTTATCAGCCTATCCACTATTACCCAAATGGAATCATGATTCCTAGCTGTCTTTGGTAGACCAACTATGAAATCCATGGTTATATGATCCCATTTCCACTGTGGTATTGGAATGGGTTGCAACGTACCTGCTGGTTAGCCACAAACTCAGCTACATCCTTCTTCAAGCCAGACCACCAATACAGGTCCTTCAGATTATGATACATCTTGGTGACTCCTGGATGCATAACATACATTGATGTGTGTGCTTCCTCGAGCACTAGCTTCCTTAGATTATCAACATCGGGGACCACCATCCTTCCATGATAGCAAACTAGTTCATCCTCGGACTCATGGAACCCATTACGCTTTTCACTGCCGAGCTCTGACCTGATCAACTGCATTGTATCATCTGCCTATTGTGAGTCTTTGATCTGCTGTCTCAGCATAGGCTTGACTTGCATCTATGCCAACAGTTCTGCCAATAAGGAAACTTCCAACTACACATTCATCTACCGCAAGGAGACAAACATATCTCGCCTATGGAATACCAAGGAACTCAACTGTGCCTTCTTCATGGGGAGAGAAGAAGACTTTCTACTAAGTGCATCATCTACGACATTTGCCTTACCAGGATGATACTCAATGGTGCAATCATAATCATTGATTATGTAACGCCCGAGCCCACTACCCAAGGCTCTAATAAGGTTTCAGGAATGACGACTGGCCCCACAGACCACCACTAGCCTTAACTGTATGCTTTTTCCTCACTCACACGCAAGCCGGGGTCAACTTCCTGATTGGTCACCCATCCTAGTACTACTCCAAGCCGAGCACACTTAACTATGGAGTTCTTAGTGATGGGCTCCCAGAAAAGGAGGTGCACCTTGGTGATATGGGTAGTCCAATCATTCCTTTTAAGATCATGTTATCTGAGGCCTCAAATCCTGGGATGTTACAAAGTCTCCCACTTAGACTCTTGACGTCCTCGTCAAGGTTCAACTATAAGGCCTCATAACATCACCCCATTTCAGTGCAGACCCAGAATGGCCCATGGACACCCTGCTCTCGATCACGGAATACCAGTGCAAGGGTGTCTACGTCAACCATGGACATCCCTTTCCTGCATGCCTGGACTTCACGGCTCAAGACTGGCATGTCACATGCCCATGTGGGCCCCACCTACTGGAGGGGTTATGGCTCTGATACCATTCAAGCTGATTTAGGGTTTCCAATGTTGATCCCCTGATCGATTGAATTCTTGTATCCAACTATCAATTGAGCCTAAGCTCCAAACCTCAATTGGACTTAAATAAATTATCCTTCAAGTGATTCAACTTCCAATTAATCATCAATTAGGGTTTAGATTCCAATTGGATTAGGGTTTAGAATCAATGAACCTTCAATGTTAATCAATGTGAAACTAGTTACTTTGAAACCATTGGACCATCATACAAATTGGACATGACCTGACCTCAAACGGTCTTGAGGTCGTTTGGATGACCTCCAAACGGTCTTGAGACTGTTTTCCCATCTTATCATCAAAACTTTGGCATCCAATTAGGGTTTGAATCATTGGATTGATCATCAAATCAACATTTGATTGCAATTCAACTTGGTATCTTTGGATCTTCAAATACCCAACCATACTCAACCCTAGACATTCAAATGGTCTTAGGTGACCCTCAAACGGTCTTGAGACCATTTGGGTGATCCCCAAATGGTCTTGAAACCATTTGGGTCAATCAACCCAAAGTTTTTACTCAATCAAATTAGAAATCAGCACTTAACCCGATTAGGGTTTGGTGATTGATGGACCTTCAACTCATGAACCAATTGAAACTAATCAATTATAATTAGTGGGTCATTAACCAACATCATTATCAAAAAATCTCCAAATGGTCAACCCTAGTCAACACCTCCAAACGGTTTGAAACCGTTTGCTCTCATTCGGTTTGGTGAAACCGTTTCCCCTCAAACGGTTTGAAACCGTTTTCTCCCAAACAGTTTAGGAAACCGTTTGAGCAACTTATAGAAACCGTTTGGCCTAGTCATTTATTGGGAAAAAATGTCCATGATGATGTCATCATCATCTTCCTTCGTGCATCCAAGAACTACAGTCGTTCTTCATGGGAATTTCAGCAATGAATCAAAAGAGTAACAAATAGAAGAAAATAATCAACAAATCATAGAGAATTTGATGCAATATCAATGTTTAAGGGTTAAAGTTATAAAACCCGCCTCAAATCTGATCTCCAAGCTCCAAGCTCCACGTCTCTAATTGTGGATGAAGTTCTAGCAACTTCCCAAGGTCCGTTCTTGAGCTTTTGGATGAACAAGTTGGCTAGGATTGGAAATCGAGTGAAGAAAACCAATAATCAAGCATTGATTTTGAGTTTTCACCATGAATCCAAGGTGGAAGATGATCAAAATCTTACCAAAAGGTTAGAGTCATCCTCCTCCTACTCCTGATCTCTCCCGTGGTCGACCAAAGCAAATGAGAAAAGAAATTCCAAGGAAAAGATCCTTAAGTGGGTAGGAAAAAGGATATGTATAAGAAATTTCAAGGAAAGAGAAAATGGAATTAATTTCCTTTTATTCCAAAATTATTTCCACCACTCCTCCTCAACTCCTTGGCCACAAAGTGGTATCATATCTCTAGGTTTGCTGAGTCTACAGAGACATAGGACTAAGGTTGTTGAGTTTGTTCTAGTGTCTTCCAGTCTATCTGATAGTGTCTTCTACTCATATAGGAGGAGAAGAAGAAGTAAAGATGTCTGGATCACATGATGAACATGTTGCTGAAAGTACTGTTGCTTTACCCGGAGGAGGTGTAAGAGACTAAGGAAGGGAGGAGCCTGTGCCTGAACCACCCCAATTCAATCAAGTTGACATGGGGAATCCATCCTTCCAAGCCATGTTTGGGCAGTTTATGGCTGCCATGATGCATATGACCGATAGGATGCCCATACCTGCACCTAGGGCACCTACCCATGATGAAAGATAGGGAGCCGACAAAATGTTTGAACGACTTCACCGGGTTGGAGCCACAGAATATGCTGGGACAGCTGACCCAGTAGATGCTGACATGTGGCTAACTAGATTAGAGAAGGCCTTTAGAATCCTTAACATCCCATAAGATGAGAAGGTTAGACATGCAGTGTACCTTCTTAAGGGGAGTGCTGGTCACTGGTGGACCATAGAGGAAGGGAAAAGGCCAGGTGTGGAGATTGAATGGGAAGTATTCTGACGAGAATTCGTCAATAGATACTTTCCTAAGACGTTCTTGGATGAGAAAATCTCTCAGTTTGATAGGTTAAGGCAAGGACCAATGAACATTAGTGAGTATGAGGCTAAGTTCATGGAGCTTTTATGGTTCTGTCCGCATATGGCAACCACAGATGAAGAAAGGATTCAACATTTTGAGAAGGGATTAAATGCTGAGTTGACCACCCCTGTGTCTGCTCAGCAGAATAGGGAAAGATTTGCTACTTTTGTGGAGTTTGTCAGAAGGATAGAGAGGTCTATGACTGAGAAGTGACAGAACAAGAACAAGAAGGTGTACCCCCAGTTCCAAGGATCCTCATCCAAAAGTTTTAAGAAACTGAGGTTTTATGCACCAATGGCACCACCTAGGTTCAATACCCAGACACAGTGGACGTCAAATAGGGGTAGAGGATGAAGTTTACCACCAGAAGGAGCCCACAGCTCAACATCTGTTTCAGTTATAGGACCATCCAGACCACAGCCAGGGATCAGAAGTTGTTTCATATGTGGAAAAATGGGGCATCTGATGAAGGATTGTAGAGCCAGAGAGGCAAGTGTGACTCAACCTCAAAGACAGAGTCAGCAAGGTTCTCAGAGGAGACAGTTTCTAAGTGGCGCTAGAGGACGTGGACAAGCGTCCCAAGCTGGATCATCGACACCTAGTAATTGAGCACCGAATCAACCGCAGGCAAAAGTGAGATTCTATGAGATGAATCCACCTGATGCAATGATCAACCCTCGGGTTGTGACAGGTCAGATGGAACTATTTTATTTTGATATGTCTTTATCATGCGTCGTATCTGTTTTAATTGATATGTGTGCTACACATTCATTTATCACTCGAAGAGTGATTCTTGACTGCAACATGACTACCAGTCATAGAGCAGATAGTCTGTTGTTAGAAACTCCTTTGATGGGATCTGCTGTGTTGTGGGAGGTGTGTTCTCCCTGCATTCTTTTCTTTTCTAAACATCACATTCATGTGGATCTTATATCACTTGAGATTCATGGGTTTGATATAATTCTTGGGATGGACACCCTAGAAAGGTATAAGGTTGTCTTGGATTGTGAATCCAAGCAAGCTATGTTCACAGATAATAGTGACACATGGATCCTTCAAGGAGATATAAAGATCCTTCCAACCTATCTTGTGTCAGCTATGGTAGCCGAGTAGCTGATGAGGCAAGGATGTTTTGCATTCTTGGCCCATGTGGTAGATACCACCATGGTGAGTTCTAATCCTTCTGAAGTTCCTATAGTTAGGGAATTTGAAGATGTATTTCCTGAAAAACTTCTAGGTGTACCTCTGCCCCGAGAGATTGATTTTGAGATTAATCTAATTCTAGGCACGCAGCCAATAGCTCAAACACTGTATAGGATGGTGCCTGCTAAGATGGCAGAGCTTAAGAAATAGCTGTAAGAATTGCTTGCGAAGGTTTTATTTGACCAAGCACTTCACCCTGGGGTGCTCTGGTCCTTTTTGTTAAAAAGAAGGATGGATTGATGCGGTTGTGCATTGATTACAGACAGCTAAATAAAGTAACTATAAAGAATAAATATCATTTGCCAAGGATTGATGATCTCTTTGACCAGTTGTGTGGTGCAACTATTTTCTCAAAGATAGATCTGAGGTCGGGATATCATTAGCTGCGTATTAAGGAGGGTGACATACCTAAGTCTGCTTTTAGGACAAGGTATGGTCACTATGAGTTTACAGTTATGTCATTTGGACTAACTAATGCACCAGCTACATTCATGGAACTCATGAATAGAATCTTTCGGCCTTTTCTTGATCAGTGTGTAGTTGTCTTCATAGATGACATCCTGATCTATAGTAGAGATTCTCAACAGCATGAGCAGCACCTTTGTCAGGCTCTAACTTTTCTAAGAGAGCATAAGTTGTATGCTAAGTTTAGCAAGTGTGAGTTCTGGTTACCAGAAGTTTCTTTTCTTGGACACATAATATCTGCTTCAGGTATTCGTGTTGACCCTAAAAAGGTAGAATTTGTCCTGCAATGGGAACAGCTGAAGACACCGACGGAGATTTGCAATTTCTTAGGGTTGGCAGACTATTACAAGAGGTTCATTAAGAACTTCAATTCTATAGCCTTACCCTTAACCAAGTTGACTAGAAAGGATATTCCTTTTGTCTGGAATGACAAGTGTCAACAATCATTTCAATTGCTGAAGAAAAGGTTGACAATTGCACCTGTGCTGGTGCTACCTGAGCAAGGGAAAGGATATATAGTTTTCTGTGATGCCTCTAAGAATGGACTAGGATGTGTGTTAATGCAGGATAAGCAAGTGATTTCTTTTGCTTCTCGACAACTTAAGAAACACGAGGAGAATTATCCGAAACACGATCTAGAACTAGCTACAGTAGTCCATGCTTTGAAGATCTGTAGACATTATCTCTATGGAGAGACATTCCATATTTTCACAGACCATAAGAACCTAAAGTACATCTTCTCTCAGCATGAGCTAAATATGAGGCAACGCCGTTGGATGGAGTTAATCAAGGACTACGATTTTACAATTGATTATCATCCAGGGAAGGCCAATGTGGTTGCTGATGCATTAAGTAGAAAATCAGCAACACCAGCCTTAGATAGAGCATAGTTGAATTCTTTGATGTGCTCTAGGAGGGATATGCTTATCTCTTTAAGGCAAAACATATCTGGGTTGTTAGCTGAGATGCACATAAAACCAACTCTGAGACAACATATTAAAGAAGCACAACAAGCCGATGTTGTAGTTCAGCAGATTAGGTCAGAGTATGGTAGCGAGAAATGAGATGGTTTCCATGATTCAGATGACCATGTAGCCTATTATCATGGTAGAATGATAGTACCTGATGTTGATAACTTAAGGAAGTTAGTCCTGGAAGAAGATCATTCTTCAATGTATGCTATGCATCCAGGAAGCACCAAGATGTATCATAACTTAAAAGATATGTATTGGTGGCCTGGTGTGAAGAAGGATGTTGTTGAGTTCATTATGCGGTGTCCAGTGTGTCAGCAAGCTAAAGCTGAACACCAGAAGCCCGTAGGAACACTGCAACCTTTACCTATACCACAGTGGAAGTGGGACCATGTAACCGTGGACTTCGTGGTTGGTTTACCTAGAACAGCTAAAGGTCATGATTCCATTTTGGTAATAGTTGATAGGTTGACAAAGACAACACATTTCTTACCTGTCAAAACAACCTATTCTGCAGAGAAACTAGCACAGTTATATGTAGATGAGATTGTGCAGCTACATGGGGTCCCAGTTACCATTGTTTCTGACAGAGGTCCCCAGTTTACGAGTCATCTTTGGGAGAGACTTCATAAAGCCTTAGGCACACAGTTAAGGTTTAGTACAACCTTTCATCCTCAGACTGATGGACAATCAGAAAGGACTATACAAACCTTGGAGGACTTTCTTAGGGCATGTGTCCTCCAGTTTATAGGAAGTTGGGATCTACATCTAAGCTTGATAGAGTTTACCTACAATAATAGCTATCAACATAGTATCGACATAGCACCTTATGAATCCTTGTATGGTAGGCGTTGTAGATCTCCCTTATGTTGGTATGAAATTGGTGAATATTAAATTTTGGATCCTGATCTTGTGCAGTAGACCACTGAGAAGATTAAAATAATACAACAACAGTTAAAGACTGCACATGATAGGAAGAAATCTTACGCTGATAAGCGTCATAGACCTTTAGAATTCCATGTTGGAGACAGAGTGTACCTCAAGGTCTCACCTTGGAAGGGAGTTCTTAGGTTTGGAAGAAAAGGAAAGTTAGCTCCAAGATTTCTAGGGCCTTATCCAATCATTGAACGGATTGGAAAGGTAGCCTATAAGCTGGAGTTACCACCTGAGCTGTAAAAGTTACACCCAGTGTTCCACATTTCCATGCTAAGGAAATGTCATCCTGACACAGAATCAGTTCTGCAGCCTATGGAAGTAGAATTAAATAATGATATATCTTATGTTGAAGGACCTATGTTGATTCTTGACAGAAGGATCAAGAAGTTGAAAAAGAAAGACATTAGTCTTGTAAAAGTCCTATGGAATCATCGTGGCATTGAATAAGCTACATGGGAACTAGAGGAAGAAATGAGAAGGAAATACCCTACTCTTTTCTCTTAAAATGTTTTGTTAATAATTTCGGGGACGAAATCCTTATAAGGGGTGGATAATTTGTAACATCCCTGACCTAGGTTATGTTTTAACCCTAGGTGTTTTGCTTAATAAAGTTGATTATATGCTTGCTTTTATCTTTTGATAAGTAATTAAGACTCATGAGGAACTAATATTTCAATTTCAGCCCTTTTTGAATAATGTTGAGACATTGTTTTGTTAGTCTTGGACTAAAGTGCAAATTACCCAAGTTGAGGGGTTAACTTGCAAATTACACATGATTAAATGTTCATATGATGTTGACGCATCATAAGAATGAATATGATGTAGTGGCATGGTTTTCACAAGCTTGAGCATCAAGATAAATCTTAAAGAGCAATCCTTGTGCATTAAAACCTAGTTTTGGTGTAATGTGCAATTTACCCAAAATCTAGGGTTCAATATGCAAAATATCACCTCTAGAAGGTCCCTCATGTTTCTTGGAATCAATTAGAGCAAAGGAAATGAGAGGGGCACCTCATTTGAATTATCTTGGGGGAGAGAGAATCTTGATATTAAAATAATCAAGATTTAAGCATATATGGAACTTTAATTTAATTTAATGCAAAAAGAAATAAATTAATTGAGGAACCCTTCAACCAAAAGTTGAGGGATGAAATAGAAAAGTGTTGGACGAGCTTGTGCATTGCTATTTCACAAAAAGATCTTGGTTGAGTGGAAGCCCACTCACATTATCATAATAAAAAGTATTATCCACTAAAAGTTGGATATTAGTATAAAATCCATTAAGGTGCTTAATTTCTTTTCCATTAATTCTTGGATAATGAAGGGGGTTTTGCAAGGGAAAAGAGTTGACTTCGTGGTAAAGGAGTTTAGGAGGAGTGGTGGAAATAATTTTGGAATAAAAGGAAATTAATTCCATTTTCTCTTTCCTTGACATTTCTTATACATATCCCTTTTCCTACCCACTTAAGGATCTTTTCCTTGGAATTTCTTTTCTCATTTGCTTTGGTCGACCATGGGAGAGATCAGGAGCATGAGGAGGACGACTCTAACCTGTTGGTAAGCTTTTGATCATCTTCCACCTTGGATTCATGGTGAAAACTCAAAATCAATGCTTGATTATTGGTTTTCTTCACTCGATTTCCAATCCTAGCCAACTTGTTCATCCAAAAGCTCAAGAACGGACCTTGGGAAGTTGCTAGAACTTCATCCACCATTAGAACCGTGGAGCTTGGAGCTTGGAGATCAGATTTTGAGGCCGGTTTTATAACTTTAACCCTTAAACATTTATATTGCATCAAATTCTCTATGATTTGTTGATTATTTTCTTCTATTTGATACTCTTTTGATTCACTACTAAAATTCCCATGAAGAACGGTTGTAGTTCTTGGATGCATGAAGGAAGATGATGATGAAATCATCATGGACATTTTTTTCCCAATAAATTACTAGGCCAAACAGTTTCCATAAGTTGCTCAAACGGCTTCCTAAACCATTTGGGAGCAAACAGTTTCAAACCGTTTGAGGGGAAACGGTTTCACCAAACCGAATGAGAGCAAACAGTTTCAAACCGTTTGGAGGTGTTGACCAGGGATGACCATTTGGAGAATTGTTGATAATGATTCTGGTTAATGACCCACTAATTATAATTGATTAGTTTCAATTGGTTCATGAGTTGAAGGTCCATCAATCACCAAACCCTAATCGGGTTAAGTGCTGATTTCTAATTTGATTGAGTTAGAACTTTGGGTTGATTGACCCTAATTGAATTGAAAAGGGAAACCCTAACACTAGAAAGGGCATAGTGTGTAACCCTTGAATAATGATGTTGTAATTGTTTTGCATTGTGCTGATATGAAATTGATGTATCTGTCATCATCTGTACTAATCATGCAAGTTTTATGAAATAGTGAACATAGCCAGGTAAGAGCTATGATGCCTTATTTATTGAAAGTACCTTATGAACCTTGTGAGCAATGATATGCTATGTTGCCTAGTGAGAGGTAACCAAAGAGATTATTAGGTTGTAAGAGCAATGTGAAATACTTGCACTGCAATTATCATGTTTACACTGTCAGATGACTTGATGGCATTAAGTTACCTATTAAAGTGGTAACAAGTGTTTTGATGATCTAAGGGTTTGAACACCCATGTTCTTGAATCATGATGATGAGATGATAAGGGATTGAGATCCCAATGTTAATAAAGTTGTGAAATGAACTTGATAGAAATAGTACTTATTCTTTATAGCAATTGTTATAATGATTTATGCTTGAAAACATGCTTGATGCTAAAACAATGTTGTAATGTACTTAATTAATCAAGTGAAATGATATCATGTAGAGCCCTGACCATAGATCCATCATCGTCAATAGTTTGGTGATGGTGAAACAAGTTTTCCTAAGGGAACTCCTGGAGGGCATACTTTTGAGTATGTGGGGGTTATGGGCGTGAATATCCTTACACCCTAATGGAGGAATTGATGTGAGATAAACATTAAATCTCTCAATCCTTCATTATATGTATATGCCGAGATGATGTATCACTAATCTCCTGATGATGATGTTAATGCCGAATCGATGTGAGATAAACAAGAAATCTCTCAATTGCAAAGAGAGTACAACATGCCACTGTAACTCTAATAGTGAAGTTTCCAGTATACCTTGGAAAGCTATTTGGCAGAGATACAAGATGTCCTGCAAGATGTTCCTCACACTAACTAAGGAGGATGAGGTCATAGAAATCCGGCTCTTCTATTCACCTATGTATGGTACCGATTTCAATTTTGCAATGGTCGGTTGGAGTATGAGCGGTATACCTCATCTCCTCAGGGAATAAGTATGTTTGAAAAATGTAATCATACGTGTAGCATATTTTCTTAGGGTTGAATTATGAGATTCAATGATTGATGATACATTGTCTATTATATCCTAGTTGGATAAATGCTATACATTTTCTTCATATTCCTTATTGAGTAAATAACTTGCTGCTTAATCAAGTATAACTGGAATGAATTGTATAGAGAATACTATTCTACATAGTTTAATCAATGATTTACCTGTTGTTGAATATTTATACTTCTATTTCTTAGTGTTATTCTATCATCTGCAATAACTATGTTTCTGGCATAGAGTTATATCTCTCGTTGGGGAAATTTTCAATTGTCTCACCCCCGTGGGATTAAATTTTTAGGTAGACATCGAGGAAAAGGTAGAAACCCCACAGTGAGTGAGCAGCAGCAGCAGCAACAACAAGGACAATAGTGATCCTCAGGTGGAGACACTGTTTGTCAAGTCATGTATATAGAGAGTCGTATATGTCGTCTCTGTACTCTCAGGTCCTAAGAGTCAGTAGATGGTTTGTTATAGATCTGATATTTTTGGCTTGATGCCTCAAGATTTTTGTATACTGCTTATGTACAGTTTAACAGGGTAGTTAATGCTTGTGACTCTCGAGATGAGATGATACAGAGATGTACTGATGAATTAGAATGTAAATAACTGACTTTGGTTCTTTATGAAAGAGTTTTACAATTTGTGGATCTCTTTGCAAAAAGTTTTAATTTTTAGTGGTTTTCAGTAATTCCGCTGCTAATGATTGCTTCCGCTTTAATCTTAAATGATGTTTGGCAACAGACGTCACAGATTAGCTCCATCCAATGACACTGTCGCATGTTCAACTCATTCTATGAAAAGATGTACTTTAAGTTCTTATGATCTGTAAAGATCTGACACATTTCCCCATAAAGATAGTGTCTCCAAATCTTTAATGCATGGACCACCGCTGCCAACTCTATATCATGTGTCAGGTAGTTCTCCTCATGTTTCTTAAGCTGTCACAAAGTAAAAGAAACCACATGATCTTCCTACATTAATATGCAACCTAAGCCTTTCTTGGAAGATCGCAGAAAACAACATAGCCCTACCCAGGCTCTGGCAGCACTAGCACTGGAGCACTAGTCAGCTTCTCCTTCAAACTTTGGAAAGCCTGCTGACAACGATCATCCCAGACAAAAGGTACATCCTTCCTGGTCAACTTTATTATCGGCAATGTGATTGCACTAAAGTCCTTGATAAACCTCCGGTAGTATCCTGCCAAACCCAAAAAACTACGAACTTCCGTCGGCGTCTTTGGTTGCTCCCAATCTGCAACTGACTCTACCTTCTTAGTATCCACTCTGACTCCTTCTGCAGATATCACGTGACCCAAGAAAGCCACTTCCTTCAACCAGAACTCACATTTACTGAACTTGGCGTATAACTGGTGTTGACGAAGAAAAGTCAACACTTGTCGAAGATGTTGTTCATGCTCTTGACTATCTAAAATGTAGATCAAGATGTCATCTATGAATACTACAAAAAACTGATCTAGAAACATATGGAACACCCTATTCATTAGATCCATGAAAGCAGCAGGTGCATTGGTTAGCCCAAACAACATAACCACAAACTCAAAGTGACCATACCTCATCCTAAATGCTGACTTTGGTATGTCGTCTGCCTTAATCCTCAACTGATGATATCCATACCGTAGATCGATCTTTGAGAACACTGTAACACCACACAACTGATCGAACAGATCATCTATCCTCAGCAACGGGTACTTATTCTTGATCGTGACTTTGTTCAACTGTCGGTAATCTATACATAGCCGCATCGATCCGTCCTTCTTCTTAACAAATAACACTGGAGCACCCCAAGGCGACATGCTCGGTTAGATGAAACCTTTCTCCATCAACTACTATAATTACTTCTTCAACTTTGCCATCTCTGATGGAGCCATCCTATACAGTGTCTGTGCAACTGGCTGCGTTCTTGGTACCAGATTGATCTCAAAATCAATCTCTCGGGGTGGGGGAACACCAGGGAACTCATCAGGAAACACATCTGCAAACTCTCGGACAACTGTCACCTCTTCAAGGCTAGGAACTTTCGCCTTGGTGTCCACAACATGAGCTAAGAACGATCTACAACCTTGCCACAACAACTTCTCTACTACCATAGCTGACACTAGACATGTCAGAAGAATCTTCCTATCTCCTTGGAAGATACACTTTTTCCTACTGTCATCAAACACTGCTTGCTTGGAACCACAGTCCAACACAACCCTATACTTCTCTAAGGTATCCATCCCAAGGATCACATCTAATCCATGCATATCAAGTGGTATAAGATCCACTTGTATACTGTGTCCCGAGAAAGATAGGACACAAGACAGACACTCTTCTCGAAGTATCGAAGAACCATTGAGAGGGGTTTCTAACAACATGCTATCTTTCTTACAACTAATAGGTAAAGGACATCTATCAAGATGACTACGTGCAATAAAAGAGTGTGTAGCACCCAGGTCAACCATAACAGATATAAAGCAAGAAGAAGACAAATCAGAATGAAATAACTCCATCTGACCTGTCACCACTCGTGGGTTGACAATCGCCTCTGACTGACTCATAGCATAGAATCGAGCCATTGCTTGTTGTCCATGTCCTCTGCTTCCTTGAGCAGACGATCCTTCTTGCGACGCTTGACCGCGTCCTTGCCCTATGCCACCACTGGGTTGCTGTTTGTCTGAGCCTTGTTGATTCTGCCTTGACTGCTGTGTCACTTCAACATCTTTCCTTGGGCAATTTGACCTTAAGTGCCCAGTCTATCCACAGTGATAACATGACCGACCTTCTATCTGCGGCCTAGATGGCCATGTCACTACCACAGAAGTTGTACTATGCACCTTCGATGGAAAAGAAACATAACATCTTCCCTCACTTGGGGACCATTGTGATGGTGTATTGGAACCTCTCATCATGGAAGGTGCTGAAAACCTTGGCTTATTACTCGGTGATTCTCATCGTCCCTTGGCGTAGATGCTCAAACTGGTTGATCTTCTCATCTAGATACGTCTTCGGAAAGTATCTGCTGATAAAGTCTCACTGGAAGATCTCCCAACCGATCTCTTCACCTGGTTGCTTCTCCTCCTCGATGGCTCACCAGTGGCCAACACTACCCTTCAGAAGGTAGACAACGTGCTTGACTTTGTCTGCTTCGGGGATGTCAAGGATTCGGAAGGCCTTCTCAAGACCTTTCAGCCATAGATCAGCATCCTCTAGATCAGTTGTTCCAGCATAATCCGAAGCTCTGACTTGGCGAAGCCGCTCAAAGGTCTTCCCAATACCCAATGTTTCACCATGGGGAGCCTGTGCTCTTGGAGGAGGCACTGGCATCCTTTCCACCATGTGATTTATCGTAGCCATCAACTGCCCCATAAGCTGCAGGTAGGCAGGGTTTTTGAGAATGTTTGGGTCAAGTTGGGGACCTCAGGCACCCAATCTTCATGTGCCTGCCCTCCTGCTCCATCAACTGATGCAGCATTGCTGCTCTTGGCATCATGTTCTTCATGGTTTCCAGACATCTTTAAGCTTTATCTTCCGCTGAGAGACAAATGTTATTGTAAGAAAATATGGAAAACTCACAAGAACAGATGCAAACCTAGTCTTAGATCCTTGTAGACTCAGTGAACCTAGAGCTCTGATACCAAACTAACTGTGAGATCTCACCATCACCCAGACAATGAGATGACACGTGAAAAAGTGTGGAACCACCATATTACCGAAAACACAGGTTAATTAAAACTGATTGTGGAAAGCATACTCAAGGGAACTTTTGCATCCAGATCCTGTAGAGAAAGCATGTTATATAAATATTTACAGGCTTTGATATATGTTCGCCGCATATCGGAGCCAGCTGTACCGTCAGCACCAGAGTTCATCACCTGTTTATACATACATAATGGCCACGTACGGCCAGCAGCAGGATATACAAGATTACAACAGCTAAATATCGTGAAATGTCGTCAAACACCTCTGAGGACCTGAGAGTACAGTGATGACTCTAGGACTCTACTACAAAACCACCAAAATAGAAGCATGTCCATCTCTTTCCTTCTACTACTCTTCTTACTGCTCGGCCGCAACCTCACGACCACCACCACGTCTAGAGCGATCACCTAAAAAGGGTGTAAACCAATGGGGTGAGACACACAGTCCCAGCGAGAAACATAACTCCCCGCCAAAACTATAAAACCTCAAAAGGTTAAGGAAACAACAACAATTAACTGATAAAGCGTATAACAAGAGAAACATACTGAGTAAGGCTATTATTACCATCAATCTTACCAAGATATCCAGGAGGCATATAACCAAGCATTTCTTTATGGAACATGATTGACAAGATAAGCTTTATAAGAACTTAGCACAAAATATAAGGATCATACACGTATATGCAAGGTATAACTAGATCAACTATATAAGTACAAGGCCTCAATCAATGTTCTGTATTTTACTCTAAGCAAGATATACTATTCGGCTGAATTACATTTTATTATGCCTTGAGGAAGTGAGCCTTCACTACTCAAATCCAACCATTGGCTTCGAAGCCCAATCCGGTGCCATATAAGGTCTAAGGAGATCCGGACTCCATGAACTCACCTTCTCGTGGTCAGTACATGAAGCATCAAGCAAGACTGCAGTCTTATGCTTATAGGGCCTCAGCCTCTGGGTCAGCTCCGCAAGCTACCCATATATACATCCGAGCCATTAACGCATCATGCTCATCATCACATATCCTGAGCCATGAGTCTATTCACCATGCTCCATATATCCTGAGTCTGCAACCACAGCTGCACTCAAATCCTCCTATTTTAGGCTAGGGGAAACCTCGCATATTCAACAATATGCGCTCTAGGTAATCCTGCAGGATAAACCAGTTTCACCATCACCAAATACTGACGATGATGGATCTATGGCCAGGGATAACTACACGATATGTTCATCTATAATTAATTAGTATATTTTAAGCCAATTGTTGAGGCAACCAAAGTATAAACATAGCTTTATAGAATTACATCATTATTGCCATCATCATACTGTCCTGGGACCTCAATCCCTCATTATATCAACCAATGTCTGTCGAGGCATCATAATCATGCATCATCATTCTGAGAATGCATCCCTTATCTCATCATCAGAGGATAACACCTCAACCATGCACTCAGCCTTATATCAGGTCCTCAGACCTATCAACTTGTTGTTTCATCACCACAGGGTGCTATTCAAGAACATACATCTCATAGATCTTATCAGGCTATGAATTCATATGAAATACCTTAAGAAGACCTATCGACCAACTAGGTAAAACACCTCATATCGACCACCACTAAGGCACCTAATAGGGTTCCACCATGCACCCACCATATCGGGCAACACAAGACTACTTCATATCGGCCAAGAGCTATCACAAGGTGTGTCGTGAAAAGCACACATCAAGGTGTATTGCCCAAGCTCCAACTCCACAAAGGGTATTGGTCAAGCTCAACTAGGCATATCGGCCAAAGGTACAACCCAAGACAAGGCTATCAGGCAGCACTACTCTAAGGTCATATCATGCAAGGCACATCCCAACATGGTCATCTTCAACCTCAAGCGCAATGACACCAAACCCTAATTGATCAAGAATATTGGATCACCTCTCAAAAACCAAGAGAGAGGGGTTTTGCACAACCTCAATCACAAATTGGGAAACCACAAGGATCAACCTCAACTTAGGTAATCACATATCCAAGAGCTCACCTCTCAAATCCATGGTGAGAGGAGGGTGTTACTCATGCAATTAGAATATAGGCTCACCTCTCAACTTAAATGAGAGAGGGGTATTGCCCACATCACTAGAGCTCAAACTCACTTCTCAAAAACCATGGAGAGAAAGGGGTATTGCCCCAAAAGAAACCCTAAACTATGGTTCGGCCAACTAGATCCAAAGGTATATAAACCATAAACAACATCAACAACATCATGTTCACTATATCCATAAGATCAACAACATGTACTAGAGCAAGAAACATAACAAGCATGTCCGATTATCAACATATAAGAATCATGCAGCATAAAGAAGGTAGTATAGCTAGGGTTAGAAGTTATGCAACCTGCCTTAAGCAAACTCTTCAAGCTCCAAAGCTCCAAGCTTTAAGCTCCTAGCTCCAAGCACACAACTTTCGGCCACCCCAAGAAAGGAACAAGGATCATAACCACTATCGCTGAAGGGTAGGCAAGATGGAGAAGAAGATGCTAAGGAGAGAGGGAAGATGCTTACCAAAGAACAAGACCCTCCTAGGGTTCGACCACCAAGCTAGAAGAAGAAGAAGAAGAGATCTCCACCAAGGGGAAAAGGATCATCCACCAAGCTCTCCAAGGAAGGTGTGTCGTGCACACAAGTAGGAAAGAGAAACAAAAGAGCTAAAGGGTTCCCAAGGAAGAGAAAGGCAAGGCATATATAGATGAAGGTCGAGGTTAAACCAAGAAAAGGTGTCACCTTACTAAGGGACACTTGCCCACACGTTTTGCCACCTTGCAAAATACATGCACATGCCATGCCATCACTCAACCAATGATCGGCCACATGTTCAAGCTAGGGTGACACAACCAAAGCAAGAAGGTCAACAAAGTCAAAGGCTGACACACCACCACCACCTTAGCCGACACACCCATGGGCGATACCCCATGGCCGACACAAGGCATCCTGCCCGATACAGGGCTCAACCAAGCAAGGGAATGTCTAAACAAGGGAAAACAAGGCCCAAAAGATCTCAACCAAGCCCAAGGCAACTCAAGGCACGAACCCAAACCTTCCTCTCAACCCTAGAGGAAGCAAAGAGAGAGAAAGACATCTCTCAAGGTGGCAAAGTTGCTCTTCAACCCTAACTTAAGTTATTATGCAAGTAGCACCTCCAACTCCCAATAAAACACAGGCAAACCCTAATCACCACTAAAGGTGATTAGCAAACAACCAAGCACAATGTTTAGGTAAAACAAACAGGGTAAGCCCAAAACGAAGGTCAAGGTCCTTACAGTTATAGTCATGTAGGGACAGCAACTGATAGTCAATGCTATGGTCTTGTAAAACTAGTCTGCCTTGGTAAATGGCATGACACTAGAGAATAGACCCACACTTGGTTGTTTTATAACAAAGCATTATACCACAATTTCAACAATTTAAGAATATAGGGAGTTACCTCCACTTATACCCCGCATATTCAATAATATGTGCTCTGAGTTTCCCGTAGGAGTTACTCATTTCACCATCCAGCTAGATACTGACGCTGAAAATTGATCTATGGTACATGACAACTACATTATTAGGGTTTCACTTGATTAGATTTATCATTTGAGTATCTTTTAGTAATAGTACATCAATCAAGTTATAGCGTATAAATCCTAAACAAACTCTACAAAATTAATGTTGATTACAATTTTAGAAGATATAAAATGTACAAAATGAGAACTTGTCTCATCATCACATGACACTTGCAATACTTCCATTCACAAGGTCATTAACAATATCACATCACTATGGGATATCAATCCCTCAATCCTATCTCTAGAGGGTTTTACCTTAGAATGTGCTCATGGCACTAATTAGGTCACTAGACCCAAATACATATTCCATGTTCATTCAATATCTTATAATAACTCAATAATGCTCATAATCACTACCACATATTGTATAGGGTTCACCATAACATTCACATAGTTGTGATATTCATCTCACCTATAAGTTATTGTTACACAAGTAGGAGAGAAAAAAACTCTATCATAGAATAACAATCTTTAAATAGAGTGAGCACACACATCATGTTATTGTTAGATCAGGGTTATGGTCATGCATAGCCTATTAGGGTTCTATAACGTTATTCTGTCACTAAACCCTAATCCATCACTTCCCATATTGTAACGACCCCGCTTCCCGGTAACCCCCAATTAAGGAAGACCAAAAAGTCAGATCCTCTATCCCAAAATAGGAGAAATGGTTTTGCAAGTAATAAAAAAAGTAATTAATAAATTCTACCAAAGTCTAAGCTTAAAATAAGATAAAAAAATTACTTTTCAAATACCTTTCAAAAAGAGTAATATGGAACTTCTACCCATGGTAGAGTTCTATCTAACTAAATTCTCCTTTAATATTAACTTTATTCTTTACAAGTTCCACTTTACTATTTGTCCAATTTTAGATATTCCTAAAATGCCAACAAACAAAATGTCAGTCAGTATAAATGAATATACCGATATGTGATGACAACCAAAATATTGCACAGATACTCTAACAACCTAATTATATCAAATAGTTGTTAACAATGTAAGATTATGTTTTTCAATATGACTTCCCAAACGCTTTTACTCATGCTCTGGGATACCCTCTCTTACAGTTTAGTCCTTGTAAGGGACTTAAGGCTACCTTCTCCAGCTTGGGCTTGGTACCTGGGGTCACCTCTCTGGGTGCCCGATGGTTTTCCCTCTGTGGCTTGACCACCTCTAACCTTTCCTCTGGGGCTTGGTCTCTTATCTTACATCCAGAGATGGTATGTAGGTTCAGGCAAGTCATATGTATACTGAAATTGTGATAGTCTTACTCACTTTAAATATTGCAGAAATAAAATCATTCAAGCAGTTTATTTCCATTCAATCGATAAAACATCAAAAAATGATGGGAAACAAATGCGTGTAATCATAAATAACTCCATATATGATTTGAAGATCTCACAGGAAATAAGCATAATACAATCCAATCAAGATGTTCAATCAAGCAAGACAAGCAACCAATCAAGCAATCTTGATCCTGAAAATATGTGTAACACCTAATTGTTACCATCACATCCCAAACAACTCCTTATTGACTTGGAAAACCTTTCTAAGGTTTCTAATCTAAATTAGGGTTTCCTTAGGGTTCTTTACATCTATTTCTCAACTTTGCCTTTTGTGCCAACAAAACCCTAAAACAACATTTCTATGTTCAAAACCCTAATTACTCAACTATTCATATTAAAGCCTCTTTAATACCAATTTGTCTTATGATCAACCTAATTTCATCTCATATAAAGGATTTCAGAATATAACTCATTAAATGTCATTAACACCTAAATTAGGATTTTTTAAGCTCAGTAATGCACCTTATTCATATGAAACCCTAAATTAACCAATTAAGTACATGTATCATCTTTTTAGATTCAAATGATCCTTTTTATTAACAATAGGTTAATATTCACATAAAACATCCATATGACCTTTCCCAATTTCATTAATCATCAAATTAGGGTTTACTATTCATGAAAGCATTAAAGATAGCAACTTTATGTACTTTTTGAACTATGAATATATTCAGGTTTCAAAATCATTTTTATTGTAATCTACATAACTTTATGATCAATTTTCTTATATAAATTGGTTCCATCCGATTTACCACTAATTACTTATGATTTTAGCAAGTTAATCATTTATTGACCAATCGGAGCTTGCCACCTGGGCAGAGCATCCCTGGTCCCGCCCAAGCCAATCCGGCTGGGCCAGCCAAATGGCTCTTGTCATCTTGGCAGAGTTGGGCTTAGCTGACCAGACCCGCTCGCAAAACAAAACCAATCAAAAGACGACATTGACCCCTACCTCTACACGCGTGCTCGAGGGCAGAATGGTCGTTCACCAGGCAATCTTCTTCTACCTTATGCCTCTCCTCAGTAGTCAACTCATGAGTTTACTTCACACAGTGATTCCCCTAGGTACAAGGTGAGATCACCCATGGCTTCTTCTCTTCTTCCCGATCTTGAAGCGTTCCTCATTTGTTTCGTGGCTCATCTCAGTCTTTGGGATGACTCCGCTCTTCTCCGACGAGAAGCAACTTTAGGTCGAAGGTGAAGGTCACGATCCTTCTCACAATCAAACCCGTGCACACACTCGTTCACTTTGTCCAATCTCAAAGAGATGCTCTGAGCTTTCACAGAGGGTGTGTAGCCCCATATATATATATATATATATATATATATATATATATATATATATATATATATATATATATATATATATATATATATATATATATATATATATATATATATATATATATATATATATATATATATATATATATATATATATATATATATATATATATATATATATATATATATATATATATATATATAGGGTAGGGTCGCCTATGATCCTCCCCGTCTTAGGGAAATCCCACACACACTATACCAGGTCCCGAAACCTAGTATGGTTGGGATCCTTAGGACTTCCCAAATCTAACAGACCTATCCGTAGGTCCTCTCATGCCCAAAGTCATTAGTATTTCAAAGGACAAGATCTCTAGGAGTCCTTCTCGGGCTGGGATCTAGACAATGACCCAGTACTGTCATATCAAGAAATCAGTGATTCAGATCGTGAGATCTGTGGTCCAGATAGCCCTCGTCAAAGATAATCAAATCCTTATTCTTAAATAAATCATGACATTTAATGAATTCTAATGATTATCCTTTCACTTTAGGAAACTTACCAAATCCATAACTCTATCCTCACTTATTCTTTTCCAACCAAATTTTAAGGGAAACCTTGTATCAATCTTATCTACTTGTGTACCAAGTTTGAGTCCCAAACTCGAAAGGATAAAGTATTTTTCTTCATATGCAAGTTAACACTTATTTAGGCATAGTTTGTTCATATTTTCTCTCTTTTACTTTTATCTTCTTTATTAGGATTCCTTGTATCACAAGAAATCATATGGATTTAAAATCCACTCCATTATGAATAAACTCTTAGCCTTCTAGAGAATTCTACATTATTCTTAACATTATCTCAATTTCTCTTATTATTAGATTCCCTTTTCCTCATTATTCTCTTTTTTTATATTGGGCTTATTATTCAACAAGACCCACGAAGACATTCAAGCAAAGGACATTTAGCAAAGATATCCACACAAAGAGCTTAAATCACACAATTTTCATAATCATATATCTTTGATGAAGAAATTACATTTCAAACCATTCAAGCCCAAAATTGGGGTTGTAACATTCTTCCCCTCTTATAGGAATTTTTCTCTCAAAATTCCACCAAACAAACAAACAATCAAGATAAGACTTTCCCAAGTCCATCAGTGGCTCCCATGTGGCTTCATCCTCTCCATGGTGCTTCCAAAGAACCTTTATCATCTTATATCCTTACATCTGAGTTCTTTCACCTTGGTATGTAGAATCCTCACAGGTGACTCAGGGTATGTCAGCATCCCTTGAAGCTTAATAGGTTCATTTCTTAGCACATGGCTTGGGTACATCACATAGTGCTCTAGATCAGATACATGGAACACATCATACATTATATTATCCTGAGGGGTAAGGCTAAACATAAGCAACTCCACCAATCCATCTCAAATGGACTCATGTATCAGGGACTCGGCTTTCTTAGCTATAGCTCAGAGGGGTGGGGTTTTCATAACACATGTTCACCCACAGTGAACTGCATGTCTGTCTTCTTCACATCAGCACGCGACTCCTATCAATCATGGGCTTTCTCAGCCATTGTTCGATCAAAGCGACTTCATTTGCATACAATGTGGTCCCTTTGACCTTCACCAGGTCCTCTCACTGACATCATCCTAGTGAAGTGGTGTCCGACACAACGTCCCTTATAGAGCTTCTTACATCCTGATACTGACTCTAGTGGCTATCATAACCAGCAAACTCTCCTAGGGGCAGCAACTGCTCCCATGTATCACCTTGAACGAGCACATATGCTCTCATCAGATGTTCTAGAGTTTGGCCCATACTCTGTTGATTGTCCATCAGTCAACGGGGTGATATGTTGCATGAAACTTTAGTCTTGTATCGAGTTCTTCATGCACCTGCTTCCACAACATGGAAGTGACTTGGAGGCCATGCTCAAGATATTGAACTCGGGTCACTGTGTAGTTGAACTATCTCTCTCATATATATAGTTCAACTAGATCTATCACACCGGTAGTGCTCTCTCTTAGGTAAGGGATTAGGTCAACTTTGTAAGGTGATCTACCGTAACCCATATTTCATCATGACCTCTCCTGGTACAGGGGAGACCTACCACAATGTCTATGGTGATCTGCTCCCATTCCCTCTTGGGGACTCCACATTATCTATAGCAACTCACTGGGTTACTGGTGTTCGGCCTTCACCCTCAGGCACGTATGGCAGCTGGCCACATGCAAGTCTATATCCTTCTTCATCCCAAGTCTTCAAGGTATTACTATAAACCTTAACCATCCTGGTAGTACCACAGTGTACGGTGTACATAAAATCATAAACTTCTTACATAACATGATTCCTCAAGGGTTACTCCTCAGAAAACCTAAAACACTCTAGTAGTGGGTTTCACCACCCTCTTTTCCTGAGAGGCGTGTCTGAGGTTCTTATAACAACCCTTTTTACCTGGTCAAGCTCTTGGCTGGCTAACTGAACAACCACTAACTCGACTAACAGGTCTAGTTGTATCAAGTTGTTAGCCATACATGTCTCCTCTTCTAATGATCGTAGGGTTCACCTAGAAACCCCTTTCAGCCTCTATACTGGCTAAACAAGACATTTGTATACCTGATCTATGTCTCGATTAAGATTATCTATTACCACATTAATTTCCTTATGTGCTAGGTGGTGGTGAAAACATTACCTTCATATACTCCACTCATCATCCTCATCTCGATTTTAGGTCTAACTGAGTCAATGACCGACCTAAATCATGTATCCAAAAGGAGCGTATTAAAGTAGTCAGACTTTTTAAAGAGATAACCCGACACTCAGGCCCCCACAACGATAACGGGGTCCGATGTACCAATCAGGGTCGAACACAGGGACAAGGTTGGTCGTGCTAAGAATGTAGAATCAACACTCTATACTCCAGCATAAAAGAGGATTAATATGTGTTCCTAAGGGAAACGGTATTTCGAGAACAAGAATAATAAGACAAAAGAAGTAAAAGAAACAAACTGTAATAAGTATATGAGAAAACTCGGGTTGGGGCTCACCAACCAAAGCGTCTCTCCAACAGGCATACTATCTCTCTCTCATGCATACTCATATCAAGATAACAAGCAACCATAAAATGTCTATTCCACTCTCTCTTGGGATGAGGATAGATCTAGGCCTAAAAGAAGCTTCTCTCTTGAGAGGACATCTCAAAAACCTCACAG
Source organism: Alisma plantago-aquatica (assembly GCA_963693085.1). NCBI lineage: Eukaryota > Viridiplantae > Streptophyta > Magnoliopsida > Alismatales > Alismataceae > Alisma > Alisma plantago-aquatica. The sequence goes on from OY856409.1 coordinate 830,925,668, forward strand.
AAAAACATATGGTTTGAAGCATTTAGCATTTCAATACTCTTGTGAATTCATACTACTCCATGACACGGGATAAAAGTGATATTACTCTTTCGAGATATCAACAATAAAACATCACAAGATGGTAGCTAAGCATACAAGTGAAGCATTAAAATAGGTGCAAGGAGATAATCTTGATAAGAATATGTATATTCAAAAGAAAGAGACAATATACATGTTGGAGGAGCCTTAGTGGCTACTCCCAACCCAAGTTATGGATTTTAGCCGCTCATGCTTGTGGGTAACATGGCGGCACTACAGAAAGATAGATCCATAAGATACCACGAAGAAAGGAGGTGAGTACATCATGAGGAAAGGATAGATATAGAGGGGAAGAAATGTGATACTACACACTACTTCTTCAGATCTGAATCTACCACGGGGATGTCTCCTCTCGAAGAAGTGGCGGGTGTGGGAGGTAGTCTTATCTCTCCTCGGATTTCACTCCAGAGGTCTAAGACTGATGGATGGTCGGCAATGGGTCTAGGATGCGGCAGCACTTTGTGGTATCAAGATCGGATCTCTGTGATCTGATGTCTTGACAAGATAGGTGGGGGTGCTATTTATAGGCGCCTTCCACTGACTTAAGACCACGGTCGCGGTCTTTCCTTTATTCCATCGTGGTCGCAATCTTTGGAGAAGTCGCGGTCACGATCTTTGGAGGTGTCGCGGTCGCGATATTCATAGGAGTTGCGGTCGAGATCTTCAGAGGAGTCGTGGTCGCGATCTTCGGAGAAGTCGCGGTCATGATCTTTAGAGAAGTCACGGTCACGGTCTTCAGAGAAGTCGCAGTCATGGTCTTTGGTGAAGCCGCAGTCATGGTTTTTGGTGAATAACCGTGGTCGTGGTTGGCTGACACCTGAGATCACCAAAACAAGGCTTTAGTCAAGAAGATAGATAAAATGTCTGCAAAGTTGACTAAAGTTATTCTAAAAGTGGTGTAAAATATATACAAAAAAACGTAAAGTGAGGTGTTATCAACTCCCCCAAACTTAGAATCAAGTATCTCCTCAGACTAAATGCAGGTTCAAGTACCCAGAGAGAGAGGATGAACAAGGATAACATAATAGCATGATTGAAATATCTCATTCTTGCATCAAGACTGTTGTCACATGTATTCAATCCCTTAGGTCTCAATCTCTCCCATTAGACTAAGGGTTGCATAGCCTCGTATTATTTGTCATAACCTTCTATTGTAAAAGGGTTCTCCTTATCAACTCATGACCCTCCCATAGCTAGCATCAATACTAGTGCCACATCTTTTCGAAAGATAGCCTTCACATCTATTCTTTATTTTCAGAGGGCCCTATGCTAATGTGTATAGGTAGGCTAGAAGCTTTAAGGTGTTTCCTCTTCCTCCCAAACTCCTCGCCCACAACTATCGTAAGAATATTGTTGCCCTTTTTGGTCTTCTGACTTTAAGTCAGGTGGTATGTGAAGTTCCATTTAGGATCAGAGGTGTGTAAGCTTGGCTTCCAGTTTCCGCTTATGGGCACGACATATCTGCATTCATGAGTGCATCAATATATCGGTCGGGCAGGAACTTTTGGCATCTTTTAGAGAACATCTCTCATATTCTTTTATTTGATTTTTTTTGGCTTTTTATCTCTCCTTTCAGGCTTGGGATTTAGGATTTTGTTGGTCTTCTTGGGAGGCCAAGCCTCTTTTTGGCTATTTTCTTTGAACATGGCAGCTTTTTCCAATCTCCAGAGACTAGAATTTTTTGGATGCGAGCATCATGTAGGGATGGTTGTTTAGGAGTATGACTAAAGTTCTCTTAGTTTGCAGGGTTTCATGAGTTAAGGTTGTTACATATACAACGTCTTATTGCAAGAATGAAATATAGTAGTGTTGCTATGACTGTTATTTTACTCATACTTTCCTGTATGTTGCTCATATTTTTCTCTCTCTGGGGCTGGAGCACTACTTTTAAAAAAAATTGCGAGAGGGTGCGAGTGGAGTGAGCTTCTAAGAGGTCAGTTGTAATGAAAATTTCAAGATTTCAATGTCAGCGTAAGAAACGTAAGATTTCAATGTCAGCGTAAGAAACGTAAGAAAAGGAAAGTGAAATTTAAAAGGGGAGTGAAAGGAAAGCTTTAGTACCTCTGCGGCCCATTTATGACTCCTCCCCCAAACTTATTCTGCACCCCGACTCGGGGTGTCAAAATTTGAGTAAGAAGTATAAAGGGACCTTCTTTATTTATTTTGCGGGGAAGGCCCACTTGGACTCTAGGAGCATGCTGGCGTAGATACCCCTAAGCACATGATACTGCGCGTACTGCATGTTATCCACCTTGAGGCTGGTAGTTGCGATAGCTACCATCCACGATAGGAAGAAGAACCCACAGTCATTTGATAGGGGTATCTATTGAGGGCTTCTATGGCAATATTGGGTCTTCTTGAAGTCCTTGCCTTATCATTGTGTACCCTCTGCAATACTGATGTATCATTTTAATGATGGCTTCAGAGCAGGTGTTCGCCTTTTCTTCGGTAGGAGACTTTGCTGTCGTCATATTAGTTGTTTTCTTTTGTGAGAAGGCTACATCGGAGCTATTATATAGAATTGTAGTCTTCTTCAGCAAGTTGACGTGCACCAAAGTCCAATGGTTGTCATGAAGAATCAGCAAGAAGATGTGTTCAGGCGTGCCTGCTTGAAGCTGTTGTTGCAGCCGCTCTGTTTCTCCCATCTTCTTGTCCTTGAGGATGTCGTATACCAGTAAGAAATATGCCATGTGTGAGTTTGGCATTGAATCTCCTAATAGCACTTGGTAGGCTGACATCGTGCTCACTGAGAGGTACCCTCCTGTTCTCAATGTTTCCCAGAGGTCGTCTTTGAGCACGCAGATGCCATCTTGTTTGAAGATGAAATCTCCCGACGAATTATCTTCCTTCAGAGAACTCATGATTATAGTGAGTTCTTCCATCGACAGACTGAAGCAGATCCATCTGTCGAAGTTCTCGAAGGAAGGTACGATATCTCCTGTCGGGCCTTCTAGTCCTTCGTTCCCCATGTCTTCTTTGGCTTCTGCTTTTGCGGGCTGTCCTTTTGCAGGAGGAGCTTCAGGGGCATCAAATACTGAAGGCTGATGTTCATCTTCTTCTTGCTTCACAGCCTCTTCAGTCTTTACAGCCTAGCCCACTTTCCAAGTTGTAGCCCTAGCCAGTTCTGTCGGGTCGACTGACATGCTTTTGAGTTGCTCCCTCCAAGGTGTCTTCTCGAGGAGAGGGATGTCCACGTGGAGCCTGTGGGGTATGACATATGCAGCCATCGCCAGATCCTTGAAGAATCGGCGATCATAGATGATATCCATTGCATACATGCCCCACAATCCATGTATGTCTCCTCTTGTAGGTCTTCCAGGGGAATTCCCTTATTGATGGCTTCCATCATACGTAGGACGATGAAGGCACAATCCCCTGAACCAACTCCTTCCTGGGGAACATTCTTATTTATGGAGAAGAGTTTCCAGGACTCTTGTAACCTTAGACTTGCCTCTTTAATAGCCTGTTGTAGGCGTATAGGAATTTTCAAGGTGTCCCGGGCATCCTTCCTCTTGTAGATAAGTGAAGTGTTATCCATCTCTGTTGCACAGTAGTTGAGAACTGTCATATTCTGCTCTGTAAGGTCGATGACGATTAGGCCCTAGTGCTTTGTGTTATGGATGGGCAGTACCACTGTCCTGGTCTCCCTTCTCCTTACTGCCGCCTGTAGTTCCAACACTTCTGTCGCCCTGTATTTTTCTTTGTATAACAGGCTGGCTAGACGTGTGGTGTTGTTGAAGATTGGTTGTAGCTTATCTTGATGGAGTAATTCTTCTAGGAGGGTGGCGCAAAGTACCTTAAACATCCTTTTGTGTACTTGCACCATTTTCAAAAAGACCCTCCGGAAGTCCTCTCTGGTCAGACGTCTACCCTTATTAATATACAATATGTCTGACCCGGGTAGATCGTCATCGAGGACATCTTGTAACGTCCCCGATTCAACCACCTGATTTTATTCCTTCGAAAATCAAGTAGCTGAATCTGAGCCGTTAATATGGTACCAAGAATCAAAGAACAAGTGTGAGATAAGAAATATTTCATTTCAAAATATTACACCCTTACAAAAGGTATTTTTACATTATCTCCTATATCAATAAAGAAATGATACATGAGTTTAAAATTAAGCTTGATCCACCTTTAATTCTTGACGCCCTTCAGGATCTTTTCAAGACGAGTCTTCTACAAGGAAAGGCCCTACAAATAATATAATCTGCAACATGGAAGAATATGTCGTAGACCAAGTGGGAGAGTATGGGTTAGACAAATGTCTAAGTATAGAAAAATAGAGATAAGTAGCAAGACATTATTAATATAACTGTACTCTTAATTTATTACCAAATTATCAAAAGTCCAAACCAAAACTATTGACCATCTACTAGCATGAAGCATAAGGAATGTGTATGTATGTATATTCATAAAGCATTTATCGTATGACAACTCTATCAAAATGTTAGACGGATACTGTGGAGAATAATCATAATTATTGTTATAAGGATAACAAAAAGGGAGACCTTATTCCATAAATGAGTTTATCTACAACTCTCAGAGAAGGTGTCAATTCACCTTGGGCAACTGGCCCACAACCACAAAAACTTGCTTAGCCAAGACTTTAGTCCATTAGGGTCACCAAAACACCTGTAAGTACCCTGGCACACCCCCAGCCACTCGTGCACACTACATGCTCTATTCAATGAATCAGATTACCACATGCAGCCACTGGTCGCCTTTCCAAGACCAGAAGAGGGTGCTCCTTGCACAAAATGCCACTTGAATAATAATTAGTTAGCATACTTAATCTTTGCAAGAGATTGTTCCCCATCACTAACTTGATCATGCCTGACTCAACATGACCAACTCAAGTGTGGGCCTGAGTATGGTAGAGCATTATACTCATCCATCCCTGACTCCAAAGGACTTAGATTCAGATCCCAAATGTATCAATCCCTGGCCAAGACATGCCGACTCTGTTAACAACACATCTCCCAATTTAAGGATTACAATTAAAGGGACATCATCAAAGACATACAACTCAAAATGTTGGGGAGTCAAAGCTAATGAGGTCAAAAGGTAGCCATGAATAATTAAGTATTTCACTATTACACCTAAAATGTAAACTTGTGAGATTGTAGAATTGAATCAGACAAGTCTATGGCCAGGAGCGTGAAAGAGGTTAGGGAGTCCCCCCGTATGAACACGGAACCAATTAAATAACCTTTCCTCTTTACTGGCTACAAACATTAGTGAAACAGGCTCCTAGTCACCTTAGAAGTGTCTGATAGAATTCCACTTTCCAACAATATCACATGACACAATTAATAGAGAGAAATAAAGGAAATGGGAACCAAAAGATAATAGGACTGGAATCCAAAGAAATGCTTGATTATCATCTAAAGCCTTTAAACTAAATTTTAAATGATAATATGGACGAATATATGGAAGTCATACCTAGCTTATTAATAAATAGGTTGTGTATAGTTGATCACTTATTCATTCTTTAGGAAAGTATATGAAGTATACTATACTCTTACTGCATATAATACCAAACCATTCTATACCATACCTTTTATTGATGCTGATATAATAGATTACGACATGAATTGAATATCATATTAAACAATAATAAACTGTACTTTTTGGATGATAAAATGTGGGAACCATACCTTTAGATGTACATTGATACATAGTTCCACAAGAAGACCATAGCATCATTAAATATATCCAGTCTTGATATATTTCGGCAACATTCTGTTGCATTTTCCATTACCTCGATCATCATTCCTAGCTAGATCACCTTCTAGGATTTCTCTCACTAGGGAAGAAGAGAGATGGCTTATATATTCTTAGAGAAAGGATATTTTGGAAGAAATAGTATTGGGTTGCTCTTACTATGGTGGAGGAAGGAGGTAGTAGGTTTCTATAGAGAGAGTATTTGTTGGGAGGTGGTTCCTTTCACTAACATAAAGAAAGAGAGAGTGGTTTGCTAATCTAGATAGAGATTGGAGGTTTATGGTGGAGGAGATGGGAAAGGAGGGAGAACGGACGTTCACCTTTGCTTTGGGATGAAGAGGAGAGAACTTATGCTTATGGTGGGGTGGATGGGGACTCTTTATATAGGAATGGTGAAGGGTAGCATGGTCTTAATAGAAAAAAGTGTGTGGATGACACATGGGTGCAAAGTGTCATCTTTAAGTGGATGCTTACCAGTTAGGTAACACATGGATGGTTAGGTGTCATCTCAAGAATTGCTAGATGACACATGGAAGCATATGTGTCATCTCATTAAAGGGTGTTTGACACATGGTAGGATAGGTGTCAACTTTTGGAGGTGCTAGGTGTTAAGGGAAGGAACATGCCACTCTTCTACTTGCTTCACCAACTAATGTGCTTGGTCAAGCTACCTACTTGCTACCCAGCTACATGCTTGCCTCTATAAGCAACTTGCTTGCCACCCAGCTACCTGCTTATGTGCTTACCCACCAATATATATTTTTTTCTAAAATTTGGAATAAGTACCGCAATTATATTTTCAATATATAAAAGCTTTTAAATTAATCAAAATGGATTATTTTAATATTAAAATTGATTTTACAAATAAATCCTCAAAGAAGCTTGTTTTTATGAATAGCTCTAAATAAGGAGCTTTAACTTAAGCAGGAGATCAGAATGTTACACAGCTGCCATGACATGGACATCTCTGCACAAGATGCACGACACAGTCTTCATTTCCATGTCCTTCATTTTGCACGACAGAGGGGGAGCTACTGCGGGTAGTAGCGTTCTTTCTTAAGCTTGCCTCTCCCTGGCGGGCTCTTATGTGAAAAAGGCTTCCAGCCCACCCTCCTCATCTTCCGACTTCGCCTCTTGTATTGTCAGTACTGAGGCTTCCCAGATGGTGGGCATAGCTTCGGCCACTTTTTCAGCACCCTTGATCGGAGGTTGTGCTGTGGCCCTTGGTCCAGCTTCCTCTGAGGAAGCTTCTGCGGTGACGTCTTTTGCATGGCTTTCTTTCGACGTCTGCCCCAGCCTGGCCTCATCCATCATCTTTAGCATGGCCTCCATCTTCCCATCATAGATGTAGTCGTTGTGCTCCTCATGAGATGGGAAGAGGAGGAATTCATTTGATTCTTCCATCCCAGCTCCTAGTTTAGCTATCAGCCTATCAATCTATGTTGCACCAGCTGAGCTAAGCACTGCAACCATCTCCTCCCGATGAGCCCTTGCCTCCTACTCTAATTTTTTCGGAGTGAGTGTGAGACGGCTGATGCGAAGTCCCACCTGTTGCTCATCCTCGTTGGCAATTTCATCCATCGCCTCCTCCGAGTCACAGTTGAGGTCAAACCCCCTTAATTTTGTTGTATGCTTTTCGTACTGGGGGCTTGATCTTCCTGCTGGTTGGTTGCCTTGTTGTTCAGTGATGGGAGATTGCCTTCGGCTTGTACTCCCGTTCTTTGCTGTGCCGGCTCCTGCCCCTGCCCCCGCCCCCCCTACGTTGTCATCGTGGCTGGAGGGGTTGACCAGGGAGCATTTTGGGCTAGTAGAGCACTTCGTCTTTTTCTTCACCCGCCGGGCTTCGAGCTCTGCACACTCCTTCTCAAGCTTTTGGCGGTCTTCTTGCACTCCATGTCATTCTTCTTCCAGGTCAACCATTGCTTCTTCATATTCTTGGCGCATCTGCTCATTGTCTACGTGTATGGTTTTCCCTTCTTTTCGCAGGATCGTCATTTTCTCCTGCATTTTTGTCAGCATCCCCAACATCCTCCATTGATTGCTGAAAACTTCTTGCATGAACTCTGGGAGTGCTGGCGACCTCTCATCTATCTCCTTTACCTGCATTGTTAGTGAAGATAAAGAAGTAGAAATTTTCTCATTTATTGAATTGGTTTGATGCATGTGTTCCCACATTGCATAAAACATATTACCTAGGGCACCCCCGAAAGAGGGTCATGTAGTTGTTGTTGGTGCAGTTGTTGTCCCGTGTGTTTTGTTGACGCACTCAGCAAATTCATATGCTTAGGTGGTGGCGGTGGGGGCATCTCCCTAAGTTGACTCTTCTTTGGCTCCACCTTTGGTACATCTTGAGAGGCTTGTCTTTCTGCCTCTGTCTCCAGCACGTTGGTGTCGAGAGGGGTTTCTTTTTCGGCTTGGCCCCTCTCTGGCTCCGGTATGGCTTGGGAGCCTTATCCTTCTGGCTCCGCCTCTGGCTGGCTGGTGGGTTGTGAGATTGTGTCAGTGCTTGTAGTCTTTTCCACTTCTTCCTCCATGATAGTAGTTTCCTCCTGCGGTCTTGAGGAAGTGGGGTCTGCAACTTATGCTTCCACTGGTTGTTCTGCGGCCCTCTCTTTTTCAGCTGGCTTAATGGTGGCTTCTGCTTTCTTTTTCTCCACCGCCAGTTTCTTCCTTTGTTCCAGGGTTTTCTTCACTATTAGTGTCGGGACACTACTTTCTTCTATTGCGTGTCGGTTCTGCCGATGTACTGGCATGCAATGTCCCATAGCTCATCTTATCGACATCGTCGAGAGTCAGTCGCAGCTTGTGGGTGTCATAGAACGCCATTTCGGGGAGGGGGAGTGGCTTCTTCAGTCCTTGGTGTTTGAAATATGCTTTCTCCCCCTTCACTTCCAGAATTTCCATGCTGGTGAGGGACTTTATATCGATACTTTGTTGTCCCTCCATTTCTTCATATTTTTGCAATTCGCCTTCTTCCAGCAGGTAGTCAGTGATCCTCGCTATTTGACTGCCCATACAGAAAGTGGACTTCCTCTTTGCCTCACCGCCTACATCCGATGACAGCCTTCTAATAAGGATCCTTCCTATATTCATTGGTCGCCTATTGATCATAGACCATATAAGGAAGAGATCCCCCTTACTGACTGTCTCGGTCTCTGACCTGGCATCTATAGAGAAGGCAGTGATCTTATGTATGATCTTGATGAAGCATGAGGTGATTCTGTAGGCCTTGGAGTTCTTCGGGTTGTGTTTTTCCTCTCTAGTTAGCTCCTCCTACATCTTGTTGATGTCATACACAACAATCTCTCTCTCCCAGGGCACCTGAACAGGCCTTAGCCTCTTCTTTGGATGCAATGAAGATCCTGTTCAGATCTGTCTCTGTTATCTAGTGGGTTTCGCCCCCCAGCCGTACCTCGAGATGGTAGTCCCCTCCTCCTGATGCTCACATCCTGTCGTCGGTGGTGAGATTCGTCAGAGAAGACATAAATTCTAGGGTCAACCTCCGGTACGACCTTACTTTGGGCGTGTAGATGGTTTGTAAGTTCGCACCCTCTAGGAATTTCACCATCCTGTCATACAGCCCCAGCCTCTTGAAGTCCTCCACGTCAAAGTAATGTGTCAGCACACAGTCCTTGTTAGAGGACATCCAGTCATAGGCGGGCTGGTGTATGATGTCCCGGGGTACGAGCTGGGGCTCCCCTTGAGGTGCAGAAACTCCTTCTATCTCCTTTTCAGTTTTTGCCTTCTTACTGGGCCTGGGTTCCTTGAATGCAGCCTTATATTTCTTCTCGTGCACTGGCTTCCTGACTCTTTAGGTCGGTACTAGGAGGTCTCCATTTCCCCCGTCTGCTCAGTTGCTTCCGTGGACTTCTCTTTAATATCTTGTGATATTGTTCCAGTCTTAGTTGTATCTCCAGGTGTTTGGGGACTGGCAGGGCGGTGCTCTTCTTTAGCTTCTCTGTAAATCTTTGACTATCATCTCTACCTCCTTAAGGGAGGTAGCCCTCTGGTACAGGGAATTTCTTAAAGGTGGAGAAGACATTCTACAGGTTAAGGTAGATTAGTCCTCAGTAAGGTATACCCAAAGATCACTTTTTATTTTCCTAGGCATAATTATCATCAAGTTAAAAGTAATCATCAGGTTATAGGTTATCATTCTTAACTTTTTGGTTGCAAACTTATGAAATGGATAGTAAGAATTGTGGTTGCGGTTTTAATCGTGGTCACGATTATTATTTTTTCGAAGGAAATCGCAGTCACGACTTTCTTGAAGAGACCACAGTCACGGTTTTTAATCATGGTCACGATTATTTATTGAAAAGATCACGGTCGTGATTCTTTTCTGAGGAGGAAACTGTGGTCGTGATGTTAATCCCGATCGTGGTCCTTTCTGTAGATAAGATGAAATTAGTGCTTTTTAGGGTTTTACACCTTGCAGCGGTTGCAATGACCAAGATCTTGGTCCACTCCATCTGTTCAGTTCTTCAGACCGCTGTTCTTCATCCAGTTATTTCATTTTTCTCATTTTTAGGGTTTTAAGAACTTTCTTTTTAGGGTTGAGAAGGAGGACGGGGCTAAGCGCCCGGAAACAAGGCGTCGACGAGGCAAACATTGGCTAAACGGTGAAAGCGGCTCTCCGTAGTGATGAAGGAATAGCTCGAAATTGAAATAAAACTTGTCAGTGCGACGAAAGATGAATGAGCAGGTTACCTGATCAATGGGAGAAGATGTGACGACAGCAAAGGTCACGAACGGCAAGGCGAACGATCCCGGCAGAAACGTGACGGCGACTAGCTTGGGCATCGGATGGCAGAATCGTGACTACAGCTATGGTTCTCGAACGAACAGACTAGGAAATCTAAGGGGTTGCACGAAAGCGAAAGGAGCATAAATAGTCTATCTTTCGGTGACTTAAAAGTATTTATAGGCATTCAGATCACTTTGACTTAGCCGAGTAAAACACCACGATCACAATTTTTATCATGGTCGCAATTTTTATCGCGGTTGTGATGTTCAAGAAAGGAGTCACGGTCGTGATATTTACCGCTATCGTGATTCTTTTAAGAAAATTGTGGTCGTGGTCTTTTGGCTAAGAGAAAAGATCGTGGGCTTGATAATCTGATAAGCACGAGTAAAGCCGCAGTCACGGTTATAATTTGTGGTCGCGATTAAGCAAGATGATCTTTCTTTGGAAAAAAACTTTAAATCCAAAAAGAAAATGAAAATGCTCAGAAAAGGAAGAAAAACTTAAACTAAAGGAAAGAAGGAAGGATAAAGCAAAGATAAAGCGAAGAGAGATTGAAAACTTGGGTTGCCTCCCAAGAAGCGCTTGCTTTAAAGTCTCTTAGTTGGATTGCATACATTTTTCACTCCTCTGGTCCTTCATTCGGATGAAGCAACTCTCGATCCTTCTCTTTGTTGAGCAGGGTAGGTTCATCTAGGTTGATATCTGATCTTCTTACAAAGGCTTCATCCTCGTAGAACCTTTTCAACCTATGGCCATTGACCTTGAAGATCCCAGTCTTTTCTCCTTAAATCTCCATCATTCTTGATGGATAAATCTTTTCCACAGAGAAAGGGCATGACCATATTGATCTGAGCTTCCCAGGGAAAAGTCTGATGCTATAATTGAAGAGAAGAACTTTGTCTCCTTCATGAATGTCCTTGTTCCTTAGGTGGGCATCATGCCACACCTTGGTCCTTTGCTTCTAAATATTTGCATTTTTGTAAGCATGCAATCTCAGCTCCTCAAACTCGTGTAGCTGTAGATATCTCTTTTACCCTACGTTTTCCAAGTCCATATTTAGAAATTTAATCGCCCAAAGGGCCTTGTGATCTAGCTCTAAGGATAAATGACAAGACTTTCCATAGATTAGCCTGTAAGGAGTGGTTCCTATGGGTGCCTTGTAAGCGGTTCTATAATCCCAGAGAGCATCATCGAGCTTCATGGACCAGTCTTTCCGAGTACGGTTGACAGTCTTTTCCAAGATTTTCTTAATCTGCCTATTAGATACCTCCACCTATCTAGAGGTTTGAGGGTGATAGGGTGTTGCAACCTTGTTCTTGACCCCGTACTTCTTCAGCAGTGCCTCAAATTGCTTCTCCCCAAAATGTGATCCGCCATTGCTTATCACGGTGTGGGGTACTCCAAAGCATGGAAAGACGGTTTTCTCAAAAAGTTGAATCACATATTTAGAGTCACAAGTTTGGGTAGCAACAACCTCTACCCATTTCAACACGTAGTCAACAACCACTAATATGTACTGATAACCTTTTGAGGAGAGGAAGTGACCCATGTAGTTTGTTCCCCAAACATCAAAGATCTCAACTTCTAACCAGTCTGTCATAGGCATTTCGTTCCTTTTTCCAATATTTCCAGTTGATTGGCACTCCTTGCAAACTCTCACATAAGTAGCAGCGTCTTTGAATAGCGAAGGCCAGTAAAATCCTGATTGAAGCACTTTCGCGGAAGTTTTGTCCCCACTATGATGCCCTCCATAGGGTGAAGAGTGGCATTCCTTCAATATTAGTGGGGCCTCTTCTTTCGGTATACATCTTCTGTACAAACTATTCGAACATTTCTTGAATAGTAATGGGTCGTCCCAATAGTAGTTCCTCACATCAGACAAGAGCTTCTTTTTCTAGTTGTATGTGATGTCCGACGGTAACTCCCCGCAAGCAAGGTAGTTGCAAATGTCCACGAACCATGACAAGTTCTGTTTGTCGGCTTCTATCATGAGCAAAGCCTCGTCTGTGTAGTTATCATTAACAGGTGGCTCATTTTTGTCTTTGATGATAATCCTCGACAAATGGTGAGCCACTACACTTTCTGCCCCTTTCTTGTCAATGATTTCATGATCGAACTCTTGGAGTAATAGGGCCCACCTCAGTAACCTAGGCTTAGTGTCCTTCTTCTGCATTAGGTATTTGATAGCTTCGTGGTCAGTATAAACCTTTACTTTTGCTCCAATCAGAAAAGACCTAAATTTGTCAAAAGCAAAAACAATAGCTAGCAATTCATTCTCTGTGGTAGTGTAATTTACTTGTGCCTTGTCCAGGGTGCGGCTGGCGTAGCAGATAACATGATTTCTCTTGTCCTTCTTCTGCCCTAGGACTACCCCCATGGCATAGTCACTAGCATCACACATTAGCTCGAAGGGTAACTCCCAATCCAGGGCTTGGAGAATAGGTGGGGTTACTAGGGCTTCCTTTAGGGTCTGAAAAGCTTTCAGACAATCATCCGTAAAATCAAATTTTGTGTCTTTAACCAGTAGATTTGAAAGGGGTTTTAATATCCTCGAAAAATCCTTGATGAATCTTCTATAATAACTGGTGTGACCAAGAAAACTTCACACCCCTATCATGGACTTAGGTGGAGGCAATTTAGAGATGGCTTCGATCTTGCTTACATCTACTTCAATACCTCTCTTTGAGACCTTGTACCCCAGGACTATGCCTTCTTGCACCATAAATTGGCATTTCTCCCAGTTAAGGACTAAGTTATTCTCTTCGTAGTGTTGCAGGACTAATGATAGGTTTCTCAAACAACCATCAAAATCTCTTCCATAAATAGAAAAATCATCCATAAAGACTTCCACAACGTCTTCTAGAAAGTCTGAGAACATCGAGATCATGCAACGTTGGAATGTTGCAAGAGCATTTCATAGTGCGAACAACATTCGTCAGAAGGCATAGGTACCATATAGACGGGTGAAGGTAGTTTTCTCCTGATCATCAGGTAGGATGGAAACTTGGTAAAATCCAGAATAACCGTCCAAGAAGCAAAAATATTCGTGATGCGCCAGCCTTTCTAGCACTTAGTCGATAAAGGGAAGAGGATAGTGATGTTTCTTTGTTTCTTGATTCAGTATTCAATAATCGATGCACATTGTCCACCTAGTTACAGTCTGGACAACTACTTCATCTCCTTTATCACCCTTCACCACTGTCATTCCCCCTTTCTTTGGTACAACATGAATTGGGCTCACCCAATTTCTGTCACTGATCGGGTAGATAATACCTACATCTCTTAGCTTAATGACTTCCTTCTTTACAACTTCTTTTAACATTTGATTCAGCTTCCTCTGGGGTTGAACCAGAGGTTTTGCTGATTCTTCAAGATTTATGTGATGCATACATAGAGAAGGGTTACGCCCCTTGATATCATCCACTCAATAGCCTATAGCTTTCCTATGGAGCCTTAGCTCCTCAAGAAGTCTTTCCATTTTCTCTTCGGTCAGGCTGGCATTGACTATGACATGATTCCTCTCTTCAGGATCAAGAAACTCATATTTTCAGTCCTTCTGATAATTTTTTAAGTTCAGGTTTGGGTTTTGGTACTTTCTCTTCTTCCCTTGTCAATTCTAGACAATCATACTTGATAGCCTCAACAACTTCCTCTTCGTCGCTCAAATCCCCTGCGTTTCGATTCACGTATTCGAGGATCTCAACAACCTCGGGGTTGTCGATTTCCAAATCTTCTTTATTTAACGCCCTCATAAGAGGGTCTACCACCACCGTGTCTTCTTCTACTTCTTCGCAATATTAGTTGTAGCTATCCACGAAGTAAGCAGATTCGAGCATGGACGGTCCTTTCATAGCGTCTTTCACCTTGAAATCTATGTGATCATTTCCGACCCTCAGAGTTATGATGCCTTCAGCGACATCAATCAGTGCCCTCCCGGTCGTCAAGAAAGGGCGTCCAAAGATAATAGGGCATTTAGGGTCTTCAATAGTGTAAATGATAACGATAACACATGGATGAAGAATTTCCCTATGCGAATCAGAACATCTTTGACTACTCCCACTGGCCTTTTGAAAGTGTGGTCTGCCAACTCGATTCTCATATTAGTCCTGACCATCTCAGTTAGTCCTAATTGTTGCGTGAGGCTTAAAGGCATTAGACTGATGGTAGCCCCCAAGTCGGTGAGACCTTTCCTTTCGATGTTATCCCCTATGGCAAAAGGTATAGTAAAGGTTCCAGGGTCCTTCTTCTTGGTAGGTAGTTCTTCTTTTACGAAAGTTGTTGACATGTTGGCTAGGTGTACAGTTTTGATCCTCCCCCCTCATCTTTTCTTCGTGATAAGATCCTTGAAGAATTTGGCATATGTCAGCTTTTCTTCCGAGGCATCTAGAAATGGTACATCCAGGTGGAGCTTTTTCACTGATTCCATGAACTTCTCATACCTCTTCTTGAGGTGAGCCTTTACAAGCTTGTAAGGAAAAGGTAATCTTGGTGAGTATTGACTCCTCTTGGCGAACAATTCTCCTTCAGGTTCTGGTTCCTTAACCGGTGGGTGCTGGTTCTCTCACTTGGATGGGTTCTCTGTAACATTCTCTAGATCTGGTTCTTCAGGTCTTATCACCTCAGGGCGCTCTATTGTTCTTCCTGATCTAAGGATTGACATCTTGGCAGATTTTGTGTTAGAAGGAATCTTCCCCGAGGGGTTCTTTATGAGCTCGGCCAACTGAGTGAGTTGATGGTCTATCTGGCATTGATGTGTTTGCATATCTGCCATTTGTACCTGCATAGTGTTCAGAACACCAGAGCTGGACAGTACACTTTGTGCAAGTTGATTGTTTATCGTGTCCTGTCTCTTTAAGAAATTGAATAGTTGGCCTACTAAGTCAGGTTGACTAGTACTTCTTGTTTGACTCTATCCTTAAGCTTGTCCTTGTCCTTGACTTGCGTTAGCAGCTTGGTGGTTTTGATACTTTCCTTGACCTTGATAATTGATTTTGTTTGTCTGAAAATTATTTATCTTAGTGTACTGTCCTTGTCCACTCTTCTTCTCGAAACTTGGTGGTTTTTTTGGGTGGATTATTCAATTGATGCGAATTTTCTGCAGCATCCTTATTGCCATAGCTGAAACCGGGGTGCTCTGGTCTCTTAAAGTTAGCATAAGAGACATTTTCAGCTTCCTCCTCTTTAGAATGGCTTTCACTAGATTCTTCGGGTCAGGTATATATGCAATTGTCTATCCCATGCCCACCTTCACCACAGGTGACACATCTCATCACCTTCTCAATTAGCTTCTTTCCTTTCCCTCCTGATTCCTTTAGTTGTTTGATATCTGTGTCTATCTTTTGTATTTGAGACGTGATTGCTTTGAGAGCCTTCGATTCAATCGACGGTCCTTCATTGGTGGCTTTCTTAGCATATCCTCTGTCGGTCCGGTCATAATCAGTCCTAGCTTGTAACTCAGCCATGTTTTCTATGATCCTTTTAGATCTACTAGGTTTTTTTTTCTGAGAAAGTCACTTCCAGCTGTTGCATTCAGCGAGACTCTCTCTTCAGGGGTTAGACCATTGTAGAAAGTTGTTATTAAGAACCCCTTCTTGTAATTGTGGTGAGGGAAGTCTCTCTGGTACTCCTGATACCTTTTCCAGGCTTCATGCAGATTCTCACTTGGCTTCTGCATGAAAGACGTGATCTTCTTCCTGTTATGAATGGTCTTCTCAGTGGGGTAGAACTTGTTTACGAAATTGGCTGCCAATGCGTTCCATCCATTCAAAGCTTGATGTGGTAGCCCAAGGTACCAGGATAGTACCTTGTCCTCTAAAGAGAAGATGAAACCCTTGTAGTAAATGAATTCTTGTGGAACTCCCCACATCTTGATGGTGTCACAGATATTCTTAAAAGCGTCGAGATGATGATAAGGGTTATCATTCTTTGAATTCCCTCGAAAGCTTTTGTTCTGGATCATAGATATTATAGTTGGCTTCAGTTCAAAGTTTGTTGCATTGAACCTTGGTATGACCACAGGACATCTTGAGATATTAGCTTTTGTAGCTGCCAACTCCCGAAGAGTCTTCTCTTCCTCTTCATCATCTTCACTGGTGCTGTCCTTGCAATTTTGCTCTTGGTGGTTACTTTTGTGCATGCGGAAATGACGACGCTCCTCATGGTGATGATCGTCTTCAGGTTGTTCTTGTTCTTCATAGGGATGATCGTCATTATAACGACCATCTTCATCGGTTTCTGGAGGGGATGGGTGTTGTCCAATCCTCGCATTCCGCTCATCCGCGGAAAGGGGTGGTCCCATGCGGGGTGGCATAGTGAGCAGAGTTAGTATGGGCCAAGTGCTTCTTCCTGGGGTACCTGAATAGAACGTACGATCAAGTTAGAAAACCAGGCTTGATGAAAACGAACTATTCTACATAGGTTTAGGTTAGAAGACCTAGAGTGGTTGTGCTGTCGAGCTTATTGCTAAGCTTGAGGCATGGGGGTATGTGGGTGGACTCAGGTTTCTTAACAGTACCGTTTTTCCTTGTCCTCGGCAACGACGCCAAAAAGTTGACCGGCCTAAATCGCGCGTCTAAAAGGAGAGAATTAAAGTAGTCAAACTTTTTAAAGAGATAACCCGACACTCAGGCCCCCGCAACGATAACGGGGTCCGATGTAGCAATCGGGGTCGAACACAGGGACAAGGTTGGTCGTGCAAAGAACGTGGAATCAACACTCTATACTCCAGCGTAAAAGATGATTAATATGTGTTCCTGAGGGAAACGGTAGTTCAAGAATAAGAACAATAAGACAAAAGAAGTAAAAGAAACAAACTGTAACAAGTATATGGGAAAACTCAGGTTGGGACTCACCAACCAAAGTGTCTCGCCAACAAGCATACTATCTCTCTCATACATACTCATATCAAGATAACAAGCAACCATAAAATGTCTATTCCACTCTCTCTCGAGATGAGGATAGATCTAGGCCTAAAAGAAGCCTCTCTCTCGAGAGGACAACTAAAAAACCTCACAGCAAAACATATGGTTTGAAGCATTTAGCATTTCAACACTCTCGTGCATTCATACTACTCCATGATATGGGATAAAAGTGATATTACTCTTTCGAGATATCAATAATCAAACATTACAAGATGGTAGCTAAGCATACAAGTGAAGCATTAAAATAGGTGCAAGGAGATAATCTTGATAAGAATATGTATATTCAAAACAAAGAGACAATATACATGTTGGGGGAGCCTTAGTGGCTACTCCCAACCCAAGTTATGGATTTTAGCCACTCATGCTTGTGGGTAACATGGCGGCACTACAGAAAGATAAATCCATAAGATACCACAAAGAAAGGATGTGAGTATAGTGTGAGGAAAGGATAGATCTAGAGGGGAAGAAATATGATACTACACACTACTTCTTCATATCTGAATCTACCACAGGGATGTCTCCTCTCGAAGAAGTGGTGGGCGCAGGCGGTCATCTTCTCTCTCCTCATATTTTGCTCTGAAGGTCCAAGACTGATGGATAGTCAGCAATAGGTCTGCGATGCGACATCACTTCGTGGTATCAGGATCGGATCTCTGTGATCTGATGTCTTGAAAAGATAGGTGGGGGCACTATTTATAGGTGCCTTCCACCGACTTAAGACCATGGTCATAGTCTTTCCTTTATTCCTCCTTGGTCATGATCTTTCTTGACTACGATCCTCCCTAGGGCCTCAGTCGCGATCTTTGGAGGAGTCGCAGTCGAGATCTTCAGAGAAGTCGTGGTTGCGATCTTTGGAGAAGTCACAGTCGCAATCTTCGGATAAGTCACGGTCGCGATCTTTGGAGAAGTTGCGGTCACGATCTTTGATGAAGTCGTGGTCACAGTTTTTGTGAATAACCGCGGTCGCGGTTGGCTAACTCCTGAGATCACCGAAACAAGGCTTTAGTCAAGAAGATAGATAAAATGTCTGCAAAGTTGACTAAAGTTATTCTAAAAGTGGTGTAAAATATATACAAAAAAACGTAAAGTGAGGTAGTATCAGTCAAGAAAACTTCAAGCTCTTCATCTCAGTTATCAAACCCAAACTTATAACTCATAGATTCCAAACTACTTCCAGAGAGGTACGTCCTCATATTACCTTTTTCTCTTCATGTTTTCAAACCATTTATCCAACGTACTCTCAAAAGGTGAAGTACTTGCTTCCATCCTCAATCATCATAGAAGGGTTTCAACTCCTATCACCTTTATCCTTAGTATATGGAATGCGTTCTATCATGTCTCTCACACCCATAAAAAGATGAAATAAGCATTTGGATGCATTCCAAATACATAGTTCATCCCATTCTAAGAGTAGAGATGGTGCATCACACATCACCATTACACTTTCCAATCTAAGTTTAAACTTTTCTCTCATGACTCCATACCATAAATACTTCTATTCTAGGTTCACATCCATGGAAAGGCTGTTTCCAAACACTCTTGGGTCTTCATATTACTCATATATACCTAATCCTCAGTCATTCTCTCAAGGTCTCTAGGGTGTCAGTACTTTTGGGGTGATCTGACCCTTATGAATCTAGGGAGTGCCTCTCACATTTACCCCTTAGGCCCCATGAACTCATGAAGGTGGCCAACCTCCTAACCCATTGGGCCTCAGCAAAAGGTAGTTGTTACCTCCTGACCCTATCGTCTTGTGCATTCAGGGAATAGACAACTCCTACTCCCATCGGTCTTATCCCTACTTGACCTTCGTATTGACTTAGGATTCTATCATAGTTTGTAGCTCCTTGAATCCTCACCCAAAACTCCATCATCTCTCTGGTCACTCATAGATAACCTTTCACCCCTTCATGGGAAACATGGTGGCCTACCTATCTCGGTCTGGACCCATACTTCAGGTTACCTCCATGGCAACATATCCTCATGCCCCTGAGAGATGGTCACACATGGGTCTATGGATTCATGATCATACTATGTGCTCTTACACTTAGATCATCAAGCTCTTATAAGTGACTTTTTCAGGTTACCTCAAACCTAATCAAAAGTTGGTGCTCACCCTAACATGAAGGGTCCCTCCCCAAGATGGGAGAAAACTATCACTTGATAGTAACAAAGGTCACAATACGTTCTTACCTCCAAGGTTACATCATCATGTATATTCTTAGCTCCTAACATGATATTTATGCACATAACTAGTGAGAAGATAACCGACTAAACCATGCTAAGTTCCTTGGTATGTCATACACATTCATCATTCCTCAAGGTTGGATCAATCTCATGCATGCATATGTCACCAACTTGTGTGAGGGGTTCATCAAACATATACCTTAGTTCAAATGGGGTTTCCTTTTGCTCTAAAGCAATGGAAGGGGTGTCATGCTTAATTTCCATGAACTCTATCAACCTCGTGAACATCATCTTATGCATCAACTATCTAACTGCGTGCTCAGCTGCTCAAACATGAACCAAACATATACATGCTATGGCATATACTTCCTCTTCCCTGTGAATAACCCTAATAGTCCTTCACAAGGACAACCAACTGGGTGTGAAGCCTCACATATGATACCTCTTTAGGGTCTTTGGATCTCTCCTTCCTACACACAAAAGTTAGTGTAAAGAAGTGAAATCACAGTTATAACAGTTCAACTATACTTCTTACATCCATTACATAAGCAACATGCAAAAGGAAACATAACTTGTAAAGACTAGTCTAAGGAACTATGGGTTAACTTGCTCCTGTTCAACATCATTAACTTCTTCACCATCCAAAGCAAAAACTCTTCCATCTCTTCTTTCCGCAGGTCTTCCCCTATTATTGTTACCATTATTGTTGCCATGATTCTGAGGAGGTGCTTGCTGAGGAACATGTCCAGGTCCAAAACGAAGCTTGGGGCATTGAGGTCTGACGTGTCCAGGTTCATTGCAATGATGGCATACCACTGGACGAGGTTTGTCATGAGGACACTTCCCTGGAGGATGGTAACCATTGCACTTAGAAAACTTGTCCCTTCTCTGATCATCACCTGAAGACTTCCTTTTCTTGTCGAACTCTCTAGGTTGAAACCCTGGGTAAGACTCCACAGCCAAAGCGTTATCAACCATTTGCTGAAAGTTCAAGGGCAGTTGTGGGATTAGAGAACGACCCACATTGTAGTTGAGCCCTTGGAGGAAAAGGTCAGCCCTACGTTCTTCACCCAAAACAACTACATAACGTTCTAACAGCAGAAACCTTTGCACGTAGGCAGAAATGGATAAGGGACCTTGCTTCAAACTGTAGAACTCTGCTTCTTTCTTCTTTAGGGCAGCAGTGCAAATGTACTTCCCTCGAAAGAGAGCCAAAAACTCTATCCAGGTCATGGTGGAGATATCTCTAGTCTTAGCAATTCCATTCCACCAAACTCTAACTGGTGCATCCAAGACATAGAAAGCAAACCTAACCTTTTTTTGTGGAGGGCATGCCATACCATCAAAAGTCCTCTCCATGGCTAACACCCAATCATCTGCTTTGTCGACCATCTCTATCTCACCCTCACCCTTGAAGGAAGGTGGTTGCATCTTCATGAACTCCATGATTGTGAACTCCTTAGGCTTCGCAGGTACAGACAGGTCTTTCATCTTCCCCACCATGGAAGATGCAAAGAGTTGTCGAAACATGGCCAACTCCTGCTCTGGAGTCATAGCTCCACCCAAACCAACAACATCAGAGGTTCCCTGACCAAACATAGCATTTTGAGGCGTATCATAACCATACTGGTTGTCCATTGTTGAGTTATCACCAGCCATTAGGGTTTTGCCTGCACAAGGCAAGGACACGAGGTATAAGAAACCTAAGATAAAGGTAAACATCCTAAGGGAGACGAGTTTGAAATAGTTAGATAACCGACTGCTAGTGGCTCTGATACCATGCTGTAAAGAAGTGAAATCACTCCTCTACTAGAAAGAAAAGACCACATCCCTTAAAACAAACACCACGTAAAATTTTTCGTCAAAGGGATGGAGATCAATTCATTCAACATGTATGTATCATTACACAATGAGTAGCAGCGGAAAAAGAAGTTTTATCTAACAATTTGCAAATCTTGTTACAACACTTCACCACATAAGGTAATCTAAAGGAAAACTAAACATAAAGTCAAGGACTAAGCTGAGGGTCATCTAATCACCTCTTCAAGCCTCCCGAAGATCAGCTACAAGGTTGTTGTGAAGTTCACTCTCCTCGATCTATTCTGGGGTTGGAAGCATACCCCGACAAAAGAAGAAGAAAAGAGAAATATATCAGCAAAAGCTGGTATGTGTATTCTAAAGAAAAGCTTGAGCAATATATGACATTAAGAACATCAAATATGAATGCTTCCCAAGCAAAAGAATAGGACTACCCACACGGGCATAATAGATAAGATTCTTAACAAAAGAGATACTTGCCATATGTAAACAATAAAGAAATGCCACATGCACATATCATGACCAATATCCTGCATACATGTGAGATAAGCATAACACTAGAATATTATAAAAGACAAAGGCGGTCAAGAATCACACATCTTGAACTTGGTGAGACATGGGCCAAGAATCACACATCTTGCCCTGGTATGGGGAATCACACATCCACCATCAAATACATATAACATGGTCCAGGAATCACACATCCTGCCCGAGAATGGGGAATCACACATCCGCCATCCAAAATATCACAATATTGCCACAAATGATAATGAGACAAAACCAATGCAATTATACTACTCTAGGGTTACTGAATCACATAGCAGGAAAATGTATATGCAAGTAGGAAAGTTTAGTCCAACATCAAATAAGATTTTCCACAATGGTCAACATATGAAACATCAATAAACTTCCACATAACAATGGTAGATACCATCAACAATATCATCATGTTTCCTTATCTCAACAAAAGATTCCAAGAAATTATTCAAGATCACAATCATCAGGATAGTTCACATGAACTATGATAACAAAAGAATAGACATGTGTGTAGGCAAAAGTCAAAAGAAAGATAAGATAGGTGAATTGCTCAATTTGGATGAATAGGGGATACAACATACCTTAATATCAAAGTCCAACAGGTCCTAAGAACTTCTGGATCCAAAACTAGGTCACCAAAGAGCCTATTAAACACATATATCAATTTTATGTCAATTTCATACATAAAGACCAAACCCTAAAAACTACCTTTTTATTATTATGTGAATTAGGTTATGAAAACTATTCCATATTTTAGGTTATGTTATTACGAGTCTAAAACATATTTTATTGTATTATTCTGACTTATATATTATTAGTTAGGATTTTTACAAGTTAATTATCATAAATTAGATCCAAAGAAAACACCTATTATTAATATTTGGATTCAGTTATCAAAACTTACACCATTAGCTAGATCTTATTTTTCTAATTCCAATGAATATTTTTCCATAATTTTCTGATCATCCGATAATTAGTTATCAATTTTTAACTACTGACCAATCAGATAATTACAAATAATTCGATCGCAGATAAAGGGCAGAGAATGTCCACGCGGACCTGGGCAGGCCAATCAGGGCCGCCCATGTCAGCAGACATCTTAAGCCAAGTCAGCGGAACCAGGCACTAAACAAAAGGAAAACGAGTGTGCGAAATGACCAAATTACCCTTCGGTCGTAAAACTAAAACACAGACCGGACAGAGGGGTATAGAGGACAAAGTGGAGGTGCCTTTGTTCTTCACTGCTCAAGCACGAAGCCGGCCAGTAGAAGCTCAAATCCTCAATCAAAACTCGATCAAATGAGGTAGTTTCGAGAAAATGACCACGCCAGCGAGTTCGCAAGCCCAAAACGTAGCTATCAACCTAAACTACAGCTTGAATGACAACCAGAAACACCATAACCACCTTCCGCCATCACCAGAAGGTCAAGGAGAAACGAGAGCGAGGTTGGGAAGATCAGGTGACGATTCGAGGCCAGGAAAAGAAGAAAATACTCAGCCGAAGGTGCCCAAACCAAAACGAAGCCAAAAACATGAGGAGGGCGAGCAGGGACCTCGCCGGAAACAACCAGAAACCAAGCCCAACCCAAGCTTGTCGACCGGGAGGTAGAGACATCCAGGAGATGAAAGAGTAAGAATGAAAAAGGAAGAGGAAGGTCCATGGATGGTCACCGGCAAATGAATTGGATCAGAGGTGACAGAGTTGGACGGGATGTCGCCGAGGTCGCCGAAGAAGAAACCGAGTAGGCTCGGCTGCACCTTGCGCTTCGTGGTCCAATTGAAGTCAGGGTTGAAGAAAAGGATGGTAGGGGGTTCTTCCTGGGCAATTGCGTGGGTAGAAAGTGCACTAAGAGGGCGGCTGTAGAAGATGCTGGAGAATAGGAAATTGGGGGTTCTCTTCTTATAGGGTTTTAGGGGTTAAGTTACAGATCAATGGAATTGGAATCATATAAGGAAATGTTTAGAAGAAGAATTAGAAGATTTCGCCGACAAACAAGAGAGAACAGAATTCGGGAAAACTTGTGCCACAGTCTGACGTCGAGCGGACTCCTACCCAAGGTAGGAGACGACCCACAGCCGTCAGATCGCGCATCCGACAGTCAGAAATCGCCAGGGAAAATTAAAAGGGCGCGTGACAGAGACTTTAGGCGATAAATAGGAAAAATAATTCGTATTATCCAAAGTGTAATCCAAGAATGCATGTATTTTCTCTTTCCTCATTTAGGGGTTCTAGACTCATCCAAATTAAACTAAAATTTGCACATATGTCAAATTAAGCATGTAGATTCCGAATATACTCTTAGTTTTGTCTTTTGGAAACCTTTAATGGGTTAAATAAATCAAATATCATTTTCTCTTTCTTTCTTCATTTATGGATTTAGGATTATCCAAATTAGTTACAAATTTTCCCAAAGACTTATTTTTATGTTTAGATTATGAAATTGGAGTTAGTTTTCCAATGTGAGGGCATTAAATATTTTATATCACTTTATTGGCCTAAATCCTATTTTCTTTAGATAAGGACATTAATATATACAATTATCTTCCAAATTAAATGATACTTGGCCCTTAAGTTACTTTTTGGTCAAGAGAACGAATTTTAGTGTCAAATTATCCTGATGGGTTTCCAATTATAAATTTTGGTACATTATCTTTCTAATTATCTTCTTTACCCATTAATTCCCATATTACCTTTAATTTTTGCATTTATCTTCTCCTTTATATAAAATTCGGATTTTCTCCTATTTCTTTTATTTTAGGAAGTTCTAGAAAGTTCTAAGACGAAATACTTTATGATTTTTATTACTTAGTGACAATTTATACTTCAACCCTATATTAAGATTATACGAGGATGTATTTATCCAACTAAGTTCTTTAATTTCTTATTATCATCTAAATGAGTTATTATTAATCACAAAGTATTTTGTATTCCCTTAATTACATGTATTAGTTTATTCTTGTTTGTCTAAGACAAGAGGGTAAAACTTTTAGGGTAGGGTTCTAGTTCTAGTATGTTACAGTTAGGCACTCATATCATTAGCACACCTGTGCAAGAAACTTATTTCTCTTTTTTAAGGTTCAGCTCCTCTAAAGGAATATGAGGTATGCAAAGCCTCTAAGGATCATGAACAAGGCAACCACACACATCTACTCTGGGTCATCTATTCTAGGATACATCATACCAAACTTCTCATAATTCCTCATGTCTCGGAGTCTAGGTCTTCAACCTTCTTCATTGGGTCTCACTCTCTCACTAGATCTTACCCTACAACCACTCCTACCATTATAGGTTCTCTCTCTTAGAATATGGGTCAAGCTCTTACGGATACATGTCTATCCCTACCTGGGTGAAATGTACTATCAAAACTGATATCCGGTCAAGATCATCCAAAGCTCCACATGCCTATCTGCTAACCTATCCGGCATAACCCTTCTGGCTTAGGTCTAGAACCTACTGCCAGCATTATTGTCATTCTCTACTATGTATGTGCATGCCTCTTTTCTATTCATATATATATGTTAGGGTTCCAATATGGTTATCACTAACCTTCTCTATGAGGGAGCGATCCCTCACCCTCAACAGGCATGACCACCCAAGGTCGGGATACCACAAGGCACCAGGGGTCAAACAACCACACATAGTTTATGTTTCTCATGCACACTCAAAGCCTCTACATAAAGAATGCATGTCAAATACACATACATGCATGCATGGTCAACTATGATATCCAACTCATCATGTCTTCTCTCGCTCTCTCTATCCACCACTTATGGTATTGGGTTGAGCATTGTCCTCAGAGGATGCGTCAGGCCTCTTCTTCTTCCTGGAGGCTTCTTCCTCCAAGGCTATCACCCTCCTCCTCGTCCTATAAGGAGGTCTATCCTCAAAGATCTCCTGAGGGTACATCCACACAGGTCATGCAACCTAAGCATGTAACTAAACTCAGCCTGAGTTTCTATTTATCAAAACTTATGTCCATGACATCTTTCTTACATGCTTTTTATTATTTGGTGGAGGATTCCTTCATCTTTATCATGCTTTCCCTGATCTCAGGAGGGTGAGGGAGAGAGATAAACCCTAATCTCTTAAACATATTCAATGAGCGGGGTAGATAAGGAATGAAGATAAATGAGAGAAAACCTATAGGTATCTTATTTCGAGTCGGATCCTTCGATTTCGGCCAGGCAGTCACGCAAAATCTAGGAGTCCTCTCCTCATAGACTAACTAGCAGGGAAGAGGAAAATCTTTCCAGCCCCTAGATTGTGATCCTTTTCTAGACACCTCCATCATTGGAAAATCCTCTAATAACTCCCTTGGGTTCTAAAGAGTTTGTAAAATTTAATAATTATTAGAGATTAAATGGAAAACTATGGTTTGATACCAATTGTAACGACCCCGCTTCCCAGTAACCCCCAATTAAGGAAGACCAAAATGTCAGAGCCGCTATCCCAAAATAGGATCAATGGTTTTGCAAGTAATAAAAAATAATTAATAAGTTCTACCAAACACTAAGTTTAAATAGGATAAAAAATTTACTTTTCACATACTTTTCAAAAATAGGAATCTGGAACTTCTACCCACGGTAGAGTTCTATCTAACTAAATCCTCCTTTAATATTAACTTTATTCTTCACTAGTTCCACTTTACTGTTTGTCCAATTTTAGATATTCCTAAAACTTCGACAAATAAAACATCGGTACATATAAATGAAAATAACCGGTATGTGGTGACAACCAAAATATTGCACATATACTCTAACAAACTAACCACATCAAATAGTTGTTAACAATGCAAGATTATATTTTTCAATATGACTTCCCAACCACTTTTACTCATACTCTGGGTTACCCTCTCTTAGGGTTTAGTCCTTGTAAGGGACTTAAGACTACCTTCTCCATCCTGAGCTTGGTACATGGGGTCACCTCTCAGGGTGCCCGGTGGTCTTCCCTCTAGGGCTTGACCACCTTTGACCTTCCCTTCGGGGCTTGGTCTCTCATCTTACATCCAAAGATGGTATGTAGGTTCGAGCAAGTCATATGTATACTTAAATTGTGATAGTCTTATTCACTTTGAAGATTGCATAAATAAAATCATCCAAGTAGTTTATTTCCATGCAATCGATAAAATGTTAGAAAACACCAGGAAACTAAAGAGTGTAATCATAAATAACCCCATTCTAGATTTGAAGATCTCACATGAAATAAGAATAATCCAATCCAATCAAGATGTCCAATCAAGCAAGACAAGCAACCAATCAAGCAATCTTGATCCTGAAAATATGTGTAACACCTAATTATTACCATCACATCTCAAACAACTCCTTATTGACTTGGGACACCTTTCTAAGGTTGCTAATTTGAATTAGGGTTTCCTTAGGGTTCTTTAGATCTATTTCTCAACTTTGCCTTTTATGTCAACAAAACCCTAAAATAGTATTTCTATGTTCAAAACCCTAATTACTCAACTATTCATATTAAAACCTCTTTATTACTAATTTGGCTTAGGGTCAACCTAATTTTATCTCATACAAAGGATTTTGGAATATAACTCATTAAAAGTCATTAACACCTAAATTAGGAGTTTTAAGCCCATTAATGCACCTTATTCATATGAAACCCTAAATTAACCAATTAAGCACATGGATCATCTTTTTAGATTCAAAACATCCTTCTTATTAACAATAGGTTAATATTCACATAAAATGTCCATATGGCCTTTCCCAATTTCACTAATCATCAAATTAGGGTTTCTTATTCATGAAAGCATTAAAGATAGAAACTTTATGTACTTTTTGAACTATGAACAGATTCAGGCTTCAAAATCATTTTTATTATAATTTATATATTTTACTAATCAATTTTCATATAAAAATTGTTTTCATCCGATTTACCAATAATTGCTTACGATTTTAGCAAGTTAATCATTTATTGACCAATGGAAGCTTGCCACCTGGGCAGAGCATCCCTGGTCCCGCCCAAGCCAATCCGGTTGGGTCGGCGAACTAGCTCTCGCCATCTCGGAAGAGCACAACTTAGCTGACCTGACCCGCTTGCATAACAAAACTAATCAAAATACGATATTGATCCCTACCTCTACACACGTGCTCGAGGGCAGAATGGTCTTTCACCAGGCAGTCTTTTTCTACCTCACGTCTCTCCTTGACAGTCAACTCATGTGTTGACTTTGTGTAGGATTTCCTTGGGTGCAAGGTGAGATCACCCATAGCTTCATCTCATCTTCTCGATCTCGAAGCGCTCCTCAATTGCTTTGTGGCTCGTTTCAGTCATCTGGACGACTCAGTTCTTCTCCGACGGGAATCAACTTCAGGTCGAAGGTGAAGGTCACTATCCTTCTCACAATCGAATCTATGCACACAGTCATCATCTTCATCTGATCTCAAAGAGATGCCATGGGATTTCACAGAGGGTGTGTAGCCCCATATATATATATATATATATATATATATATATATATATATATATATATATATAGGGTAGGGTCGCCTGTGATCCTCCCCAACTTTGAGAATCCGACACATACTATACCAGGTCACAAAACCTAGTATTGTTGGGATCCTTAGGACTTCCCGAATCTAACAGACCTATCCGCATGTCCTCTCATGCCCAGAGTCATGAGTATTTCAAAGGACAAGATCTCCAAAAGTCCTTCTCAGGATGGGATCTAGACGATGACCCAACACCGTCAGATCAAGAGATCTACGATTCAGATCACGGGATCTGTGGTGCAGATAGACCACGTCAAAGATAATCAAATCCTTATTCTTAAATAAACTGTGACATTTAATGAATTCTAATGATTATCCTCTGACTTTAGGAAACTTAAAAAATCTATAAACCTCTTTTCATTTATCCTTTTCCATCCAAATTTTAAGGGAAACCTTATATTAACCTTATCTACTCATGTACCAAGTTTGAGTCCCAAACTCAACAGTGTAAAGGAATTTTCTTCATATGCAAGTTAACACTTATTTAGGCATAGTTTATTTATATTTTCTTTCTCTTTTACTTTTATCTTCTTTATTTGGATTCCTTGTATCACAAGAAATCATATGGATTCGAAATCCACTCCATTATGAACAAACTCGTAGCCTTCTAGTGAATTCCACATTATTCTTAACATTATCTCAATTTCTCTTATTATTAGATTCCCTTTTCCTCATTATTCTCTTTTAATTATATTGGGCTTATTATTCAACAAGGCCCACGAAGACATTCAAGAAAAGGACATTTAGCAAAGAAATCCACACAAAGAGCTTAAATCACACAATTTTCATAATCATATATCTATAATGGAGAAATCACATTTCAAACCATTCAAGCCCAAAATTGGGGTTGTAACACATATTATTGGAGAGTACTAGTGTTAAACATTATAGTTAAAGATTAGCTATTTAAAATCTCAACATCCTAAATATTTCATTACACTATATATTGACCATGTTCATACTCATGTATAAGTGTCTCAACTTAATCACAGCACATATGTCACAACCCTTCATAACACATGTGTCTCAACCTCCCAACTCATGGGTGTCATCCTGATCAGCAATGGGATGTCGTGACCGAGACACAACACATGTGTCTCGACTGAGACACATCCCATGGTTACAACCAACCATCACATGTTATGATAGAGACACATCACTTAGTCATGATTAGCTATTACCAATGTCTCGATCGTTACCATAACTATGTGTCTCGAACCTAGACATCACAACCACACTACCACCTTGACATGGCGTCATGATCAGTAGCAAAATAGAATGTCTTGACCCAGCATTAAAACCAAGTGTTATGACTAAATCCAACATGATGTCTCAACCGTGACTAAACAACATCATGACCACAACCCAAAAGCAGCATCACAACCATCATGCCACAGGTGCATCACGACTGCAATGCCACAGGGTGTGTCACAACCAAAGCATGCAACATGGTGTCACAACCTTACATACCAAGTTTTTCAACCCAAACACAAATAGGTCTGGACCGCCACCAAAATCTAAATAAAGGTTACGATCTACACACTTAGGCATCACAACTACAACATTAACCAACTAAGCAACCCATGCAGCAACGCTGCGTCTTGACTAAGATGGTAGGTAGCGAGCAATATTAGGGTTAGGGGGTGTTAACCATAAAGGAAGACTAAGAGATGTCTCGACCACCTTCTCAACAGCATGGCAGATCTGAACCAAGGTCAAACCAAGAATACCAACCTTCAATATGGTGAACAATGCCATGAACTAAGATGTTCAACAAACCCTAAACATGATCACATAAGATCATCAAAAGAGATATATTTAGAGGGAGAAAAACCAAGATTCCTGTGTATATATAACAGATCAAAACTTCCTATTATATGAGTATAACGAACCATATAGAAACTAGTATAACATCAAGTTTGAAATGCACATAATAGAGGCATGAAAAGTTATATGACTTGCCTGATTTGAAGATAATCAAACTCCTATGATCTCAAGCTCCAAAAGATTCAACGAAGCTTCAAGATTTTGGTGAAAGGGTCACCTTAAGAAGAGAAAGAAACCATGGTCACAATAGAGCTCAAAAAGGAGGGAAAATAGACCTAAGACGAATCAAAGGAGAAAAGAGGAAGAATCATCCTTTCATTGGGCTTCACCATGTCAAGACATAGTCTATGATCCCTTATTATGAGGAGTTCCTCTTAAACGGCCACCATGGATGTTCCATAGCCTTCGGTCAAGACAGAAGAAGGAGATGATGGGGACTTTAGAAAGGGAGATCGTGACTAAGAGGAGAAGATTACTTACTGAAAGAGGAAATATCCACAAAATCACACTAGTACAGAAATGACGTATAACATCACATTTACTGGCATCGGTTATAAATAAAACGCCAACGCTAATCAACTATGATGTCAGTTTAATAATACAATCGACATCTATATGTGAAGGCCAGCCGCTTTACAAAAGACACGAGTATCACTTTTTATTTAACGTCGACCGGTCTAAATAAAAACAAATCACCTGTGAAATACAATTTTCTAGGGAAAAAAATTTCCTCCAAAATTTTCATTTCGACGTCGGTTTTAGAAACACCGACGACTCATGTTCCGCGCCAAGCCCTACAAAATTGTTCCCCACCATATGTCGTCGGTTGTTTAAAATACTACTGACGCCTAAATATCCCTCGCGAGGTAAAAATTCATACCTTATTTGGCGCCGGTTGTTACACAGGAGCCGAAAAGGATGTTTGTTCGCGTGTTGTCCTCGTAAAAAAAATCCCCCCCAATTTACCTAATCCACGTCAGTGTTAGGGGAGAAACTAACAACTATGATTGTAACTCAAGAACAATTTTTTTTTGTCGACGTATGTGGATACACGTCAGTTATTATATGTTGAAACTGACGATGAACACCCCGACCCAGTATTTGTTTGAAGTTGTAGATGGTATTAAGCATTGGTTTTACCCAATAACTGACACTGATAATTAACTGAATAGCACATGTGCGAGCCAGACTCTTCCCCCTTCTATGTTTCATTCTCAATTCTCTGTTCCCGCTCAAGATAGGTCTCACGATTGAGGCTTGCCGCTCGCCGCCGCCACTATTGTTGTTGTGGAGAGGAGCTCGCCACCGCTGCTATGGAGAGGAGCTTGCCGCTACCATTATGGAGAGAAATGTTGGTGAGGAGCTCACTGTTGCTGCTCCAGTGCAGTCGTCGTCGTCGCCGCTCCAGTAGTTCAGTCATCGTCACCGCCTCCGCTCACTTTCTCAATCATCTCTGCCAATGACCACAACCACAACCCTCCATCCTGCCATCGCTGGCCACCTACTTCACCGCAACTTCACTCATCTCCGCCTCCACCTCCGGCCACCTCCACCTCTGGCCACAACTGTGACCATCTCCACAACCACATCTACGACCACCTCCACCTTTGCCTGCCGCTGCCACCACAGCCTGCTCCACCAGTGCGGTGAGTTTTCTGTAAGATTATTATTGATTAATTAGGGTGGATGAATATTGATTAATAAGGGTTAAACGAGGAATGAAAGAACTTAGTTCAATATATAATTGTTCTCCAAAATTTTGTAGTTGATTAATAATGATTAACTAGGGTTAATGATGAATGAATGAATTTAATAAATTGTTATTTCTTTCTTTCTCTCTTGTTAGTGATTGATTTAACTTATTTCAATATACAATTGTTCATTAAAATTGTGTAGTTGAATATTAATGATTGATTTGGGTTAATGATGAATGAATGAACTTATCCAAATGGAAGAATGAATTGAATTAAATGATGTTACACAAAACCTAGGATATGAACGATGATACTATGATTGTAGGTATGTGAATGACAACATATATACATGTATTTTGTTGGCCTAGAAACCGGTCCGAGATTTACTCATTAGGAGTGAATCTTAGATAGTCCCCGGTTTGGGACTGTTCCTGAACACTTAATCTCACTTAGGATGTAAGTGTATAATGTGTATTCGGTTTTCATGATGTTTCATTAGCACTTCCCCGTTTGTTCTCTAAGTACATATGTTGGTGGACATTCACCCATGTACATCAGTGTACTTGAAGAACTGTGGGGAAATGCTGTCGAAATTTCTTGAAAATCAAATACACATTATACACTTACTAGTGAGATTAGGTGATCAAGAATGGGATAGGGGATACACATTTATTATATATAACACCCTCAACCCTAAATTTTTAACCATAAACCCTAATTTTTTAACCCTAAACCCTAATCTTTTAACCCTAAACCCTAATATATACTTGTTTTCTCCTTAATCATAGAATGGATAGATCATGGATGTCCAATCCAAATTGCTGCACCCCATAATTTATTTCTGATCTTGATCAATTTATTAGATTTGCCGAGGAACAAAGGAAACAACTTGGAGATAGGTTCTACTGTCCATGTAGCCATTGCGGTAACAACTTGAAAGTCAACACTGGTGATGAAATCAAAAGTC
This sequence comes from Alisma plantago-aquatica, assembly GCA_963693085.1. Taxonomy (NCBI): domain Eukaryota; kingdom Viridiplantae; phylum Streptophyta; class Magnoliopsida; order Alismatales; family Alismataceae; genus Alisma; species Alisma plantago-aquatica. The sequence continues at coordinate 830,958,677 of OY856409.1, forward strand.
ATGTCATGTGTAACGGGATTGTACAAGGCTAAATAGAATGACACTGGCATGGAGACATTTTAAACTTGAAATCAGTGGATGTCGATAGTAGTGCTTGTGTGGAAGAAGAATTTTCCTTTGATGACGTAGATGTGAACGAACCAGTTCCAGTAGACATCATTGATGTGATGTTGGATAGTTGTGGGGTAGAGCACACTGATCCACCTCCCATGTTTAGAAACATTGTGCATGATGGTGAGAGACCATTATACACAGGTTGTACTAAGTTTACAAAGCTTAGTGCTGTGTTGAGATTGTATAAGTTGAAAGCTAACAATAGATGGAGCGAAAAAAGCTTCACATCATTATTGTCTTTGTTGAAAGAAATTCTTCCTGAAGGAAACGAGCTGCCAATATCAACATACCAGTTAAATAAATTGTTGTGCCCAATGGGAATGGCAGCTAAGAAGATACATGCATGCCCGAATGATTGTATATTATTTCAAATGGACTATGTGGATTTGAAAGATTGTCTAAAATGTGGTGCGTCAAGGTATAAAATGATGACTTCGGGGGAGTCTAAAACTGGTTCTCCTATCAAGGTGATGTGGTATCTACATATAATATCACGGTTTCAATGCTTGTTTGCAAATCTGATAGATGCGAAGAATTTGAGGTGGCATGCAAATGTTAAGAAAAATAATGATGGGATCCTACGACATGTGTCTGATTCCCCACAGTGGAAGAAGATTTATTTATTGTACCCTAAATTTGGTGAAGAAGTTAGGAATCTAAGACTTGGGCTTTGTATAGATGGGATGAATCCATACAGGACATTGAGCAGCCAACATAGCACTTAGCCAGTTATGCTTGTTATATACAATCTTCCTCCCTGGTAGTGTATGAAAAATAAGTACATTGTGTTGTCATTGTTGATATCGGGCCCTAAACAACCTGGAAATGATATCAACGTTTATCTTGAACCTCTGATTGATGACTTAAAGAAACTCTAGGGTGAAGGTGTGATGACCTATGATGCTTCACGAAGAGAGACATTTCGTTTGCATGCTATGTTGTTTTGTACTGTTAATGACTTTCCAGCATATGGGAATTTGTCTAGATAGAGTGCCAAAGGATCTAAAGTGTGTCCTATATGTGAAGATAACACTGATTCAATATGACTAAAATATGGTGGCAAGACTGTATATCTTGGTCATTGAAGGTTTCTTCCAAAATTCCATCTGTACCGTAGGTTGTGCAAAGCGTTCAATGGATGGAATGAGGAACGGAGTGCACCTAAACCTATACCAGGGGAGGTTGTTTATGAAAGATTAAAAGACTTTGTCAATGAATTTGGTAAGAGATCACATTGTACCGTGGCCACATGGAGTGACAAATCTTTATTCAAGAAGAAGTCTATATTTTGGGATCTTCCTTATTGGAGTAATTTGGCAGTCAGACATTGTATCGATGTCATGCACGTTGAGAAAAATGTATGTGATAGCATCATTGGTACTCTGTTGAATATATCAGGTAAGACTAAAGATGGGATAAAATCCATAATGGACCTACGTGAAATGGGAACAAGGAAAAAATTAACAAAAGTAGTTAGTACCGATTGGAGAACATACTTACCTCCTACTTGTTACACGTTCTCTAGATAGGAGAAGAAAGCTTTATGTGATTTCTTGGTAAATGTTAAGGTGCCATAGGGTTACTCATCATCCAACATCTATAGATTGGTATCAATGAAAGATATGAAGTTGACAGGTCTTAAATCTCATGATTGTCACACTCTAATGCAACAAATATTGTCTGTGGCAATTCGATCTATACTGCCGAAGCATGTAAGGTTTGCAACCACCAGACTTTGTTTCTTTTTCAACAGTCTGTGTAGCAAAATTATTGATCCTGATACTCTCGATAAGTTGCAAAGAGAAGTGGTTGTTAACCTATGTCAGCTTGAGATGTATTTTCCTCCTTTGTTCTTTGATATCATGGTACATCTTGTTGTCCACTTGACTAGGGAAGTGAAAATGTTGGGACCAATTTTCTTGCATTGGATGCATCCCTTTGAACGATACATGAGCATTTTTAAAGGTGATGTTTGAAACCATTATCGGCCTGAAGGGAGTATTATTGAGGGTTATGTGGCGAGAGAGGTTATGGATTTTTGCAATGACTTTCTGAGTGGTAATGACCCTCCTGTTAATGACAAGAATATTGAGGAGTATTTTGGCAAAGGATTTTGGGATCAAGGATGAAATTAATCATCCGTGAGCAGTTGGAACAAGCTCACTTGTATATTTTACACAACATCGACAAAGTGAGTGTTTATATCGAGGAACATACTAATTTCATCAAGAAACAATATCCTCGAGCCAATTCAATGTGACTTTCTAGAGAGAATAACAAGACATTTATTAAGTAGTTTGAAGATAAAGTCTTACATCAACTATCTCAAACACCAAATAATCTTGCTGAAAATATCAAATGCCTCGCCTTTAAACCAAAATTAAATGTTATGTCTTATGAAGGGTTTGACATAAATGGGCTCTCATATTACACAAAGCGTCAAGATGATAAGAGCGTTGTCCAAAATAGTGAGGTCACCCTTCAAGTGTCTTCATTGTTTTTTACAAGTGCAAAGGATAAGAGTCCATGTGAAGCTAAAATGTCATATTACAGTGTCATTGAAGACATATGGGAGTTTGACTACGTAGATTTCAAAATTCTACTCTTTAAATGTAATTGGGTTGATAACACCAAAGGAGTTATAATGAATGAATTGGGTTTCACATTAGTGAACTTTGAAAAGATTGGCGAGAAGGGTGAACCATTCATATTGGCATCATAGGCAAAATAAGTATTTTATATCGATGATCATGCAAATGATAAATGGTTGGTTGTTCTTCATGGTAAAAGATAGTTCATTGAAAATCCTATAGATGAAGTAGAGTACTATGATAAGTATGATGACTCGAGTGCATTCTCAGTTGGGTTGCCAACACCACCAAATATTGTAGCTAATGATGACTTGTATGTGTGCAGAGATCACACCGAAGGAATGTTAATTGATAAAAGATCATATTATTCGAGGCATGTTTTTATTTTTTATATGTTTTATTTTTCTGAATGTGAATTTTACAATGTTTTATTATCTTCTAGTTATGTTAAATGTTAAATGTTTGATTTTTTTAATGACAATTTCAGATGGTTGAGCATGAGTATGATGACCGTGATGATGATGATCGCGAGGTTGAGGATATCAATGCGGTGCCTCACAATGTAAGTTTTTAAAATATATCCTATATTTCTATATATATGTCCATTAATAAGTATTTCCTGTAAGTGTGTTTTTTTTGTTAAATTTTAGGTTGATGATGTACCCCCTGAAGAACTTGGGGCACTTGATGAGCAGCAAAAAAAATTGAAAAAGTGAGAGGCATCACTATGATGAACAAGTTACTACAACAAAGGGGCAATGGACCCAAACTGGCTATGGATTTTGATCATGTAGGAAATCTAATTGGAGTGAACCGCAACTCATTTATTTCATATCTCGGGGTTCTTACTCGTAGCCATTTTAGTCCTAATGTAGAATCTTGGCGTAAAGTTCCTAAGGGGAAGAAAGACTTGGTATGGAAGGAACAATGCGTGAGTTATTATTATTTGCAATCATATTTTGTAGATTACTAATTTTTAGGATACTAGTTAAATATATGAAATTTTGCAGAGTATATTTGAGCTGAATCAAAGCCTGCATTGTAAATGTGTGATGCAGCACTGTGGGAGGGTCCTAAGGAACTATAGGACAAATATCACCCAATATTACATACACGATGCTGAGAAGAGGAAGAAGTCAACCACTGAGCAATGGAACTACCTACACCCCAATGACTGGGAGGAGTTTGTTGCCAAAAGAAAAACTGATGAATTCAAGGTATTAAGTGCCACTACCAATTTAATTAATATACATTCTTATGTATTCACCTTTTCAAGAATGACCTTTAGTGTTACTAACCAAATCAATGTGCTCAATAACAAGGCTATCAGTGATGCTCAAAGAGCAAGGTGTGCACTGAATGTGCATGACCACACGATGGGTCCAAAAGGCTATGCAAGTGTTCGCCAAAAACTACATGCTACTGTTGTTGAGTCTGCTGCTACTCAGGAGACTGGGGAGTCCTCTGCTGTTACTCCCACACCTCTGCCTTGCCATATTATGTGGATAGCTGGGAGGCAAAACAAGAAAGGAGATATAACCAAACCCGCACCTGCTGAGGCGTCTAAAAAAATGGTAAAATTCAACTCTCAGAGCAATCGATATTGATTATTATGTTTACTTACCATTTTCTATTGATGGTGATTAGTGGGAGCTTCATGAATAGAGGAAGCAAGGAAAGTTCATCCTTGAGGGCACAAGGGATGAATTGACAGTTGCTCTTGGTAACCCAGAGCATCCTGGACGTGTTAGGGGTGCAGGCATTGGTGTGGACATAAAAGCGTTCTTTAGGCCATCACAACGCAAACATGTCCCAAAAGCGGGATTTTTAAAAGCTGAGGTAACCTATTTCTTTTTTAGAATGTTATTACAAAAGGAAATTCAATAATCAAAAGCTAATGTTTCTTTTGTCCATGTATAGGTAGATGAGTTAATTAATAGGAGAGTCTATGAAGCAATGAGCAAGTGGCAGGCGTCTCTTATTGCCACTCAGACAATACCTGTGGCGTCCCGCTCTTCTCCTACTGTAGAGGTAGTTGGGAGTAATAATGTAGACCCACCACCTAGAACGTCCACTGTAAGTATTTATATGACATAATAGCTAGTATTTTCAAGATGATATGTTTATGTATATATGTATATAACATACTTTACTTAAATTTATAGGGGTTGAAGCCATGTCATCTAAAAAGCAAAGCATTTATCATTGTAGAGGTCGAGGCTTACCCACCCCTTCTAGGGGATATGTTTCATGGCACTCCAGTACCAGATGGTGCGGTTCGTGTGAACTCGAGACTTGTACTCCACCAGTGGTCGCATCTTCCATTGCCATATGCCCACCCAGATTTTGAAATGCTTGGTGAAGCAGAAGGCAGAGTGATATTGTGGCCTGAAGCGTATGTCGTGTATATTGATATTGTATGATAAATTTACATTATGTTAATTTGTTAGCATGTATATACGAGCTAGTCAATTGATCTGAAATTATATATAAAGGTCAAAAGGAAGAAACCCGCTACAGTTCGTCCTCCACCTCCTCTTGAAGTACCTAGTTGGCTTCCAAGGGACCTATACGACTTATTAGGTCCTAATTGTAATGGTATGGTAGTATGGATAGGAAAACATGACCCAAATTCTCCTATAAATGTTTCTATTCCAGTGGATGTTGTAGGCGAATCATACGATAACAAAATATTTATACAAGATATTTTAGAGTTGTTTCATTATGATTGGATGAATACATCTATGATAAAGCTATGGATATAGTGAGATCTTATTTATATCCATATACCTTGTTTTTATATACGGTGATCTGGTTTCTTATATATTAATGCATACGTAATACATGTTTTACAACCATTTACACACGATCTATAAGGATTTTTTATTTCCCCATGTGGGGTTTCTAGTTCCATCTTTGATCAGTCTCATATATAAAGAGACTTCATCAGTTACCTCATACTTCTTTGCCACTTTTAATTATTTTGGTAAAAAAAGTCGGTGATAATAGCTCCATTCAATGTTGAGTAAGTTTACTTCGCTTATAATTTGGACTTAAGAAAATTACATTTTTATTGTGGCTTTTGAGTTATTAATTTTTAATTTTCGTACCTCTAGTGGTAGGCATTGGGAGTTACTGGTTATTGTCCCCAAGATGTGGGCTATTTATTATCTAGATCCTTTGGGGAAGGAATTAGACTCATTATATGGACACTCAATGAAAAGGCCATTATTCACATGAGAAATGTTTCATATTTTATATCCGTTAACATCTATTATTACATTATTATTTAATAATATAATTTAATGTGTAACATTAACATGTAGGAATTTAAAAGCATTCAAAAAATCTAGAGGAAACATGGCCAAGGAAAAGGAACCATTACTTTTGGAGAATGCGAAAGTAATTTTCTGACTCCAATGTATATATTATTTATGTGAACTATGTTTATTTGTATTTTTTAACATTTGTATGTTTCAATTTATAGTGTGCTACACAAAACAACGACTAGGCATGTGCATACTACATGATGTGATATATGGACCTAATTATCAAACATGCTGCAATGGAAATCGATTACATACAACATGTATTATATATAGTCTCACTAGATAATATGAAATATATCAATCTTATTATATATTATTAATTTGATATATACATCATTCTCTTTGTAGGTGTTTAAAACCAGTAAATTCACTATAGATGAAAAGCTATTAGATGTACATACTCCCTATACGATGGAAGAATTAAATGATGTAAGAGAACAATGGGAAAAAGCCTTACAAGTAGTGGGAATTTTTTATTATCATTGGAATACTGATGGCGATGATGACGATGATAATGATAAAGAATGATATTTCTAAACTTTGTTGTCATAATTATTTTTGTATTTGATGACATGTTAAACTTTGAAAGACACACTTATATATACATGTCTGAAGGATTTTTTTTAATTGTCTTACTATATACATATGTGTGTGAAGATGAATACATGAATGTTTCTACATGTGTCTAAATGTGAAAAGATATGAAGTGAATATGAAATGGAGGAATGAAATGAAACTATAGGTTTCTACATGTGTGTGATGAAATCATATATGAAATGTGCTTATACATGTATGTGATGAAAATCATATGAAATGTGCTTATACATGTGTGTGAATCATTTCATATTAACTGTCCATCTTTGTTAATTTTGCAGGTTTGTGGCATGTTGTTGGCTGAAATCAATGGATGTTGTAAACCTATAGTTCAGAACTGAACTACAGGTTCTGCATCTTGTTGACCAGTCGGACAGTAGGCCTGCAAGATGATAAGAAAAAAAAAATCAAAATATAGTCGTCGGTTGAAAAAGAAACCGACAACAAAAACTTAACTCGTCGGTGATTAATAGTTAACCGACGTCTTTATCCCCTAATGGTGTCGGTTATGATTTGGTACCATCAATAATTTTAGGTCAACAGAGTCGGTTTTATGTTGCTAACTGACACCTATGGTTTAACCTCGGGCCAATTTTTTTTGGGATGGGATGTGGCGTCAGTTATGACTTGATAACCGACGCATATTGCCGCCTGCTGGCGCATTTTTAGGGTTTGCAATCGGGGGACGGCTTTGTGGCATCGGTTATGAAACTCACGTTGAAGGCATCTACATTTAGTGTCACCCACTTGGGTGTCACTTGGAAACCGACTACAAAAGTCATATTTAACTGACAATAACAGTGATATCTGTACTAGTGTCACCACCAAGATGTTGATCTAGCACAAGATTTTCCCCCAAGAAAGATAGATAGACCACCAGGGTTTCAAGATCTGGCCTCTCCCACTCCAGAAGCTCCAAGGATGATCCAAAGGAAGAAGAAGATGTGTGGGGCCAAAAAAGATTGCTTGGCTGTGAAGGGAAGGGGTTATATACCTAAATGAGGTGAGAAGTAGAGATCTTTGAGGTGTCAACATATAGATCATAAAAGGACACATTTTCTTTAAAGGATTAACCTTTCCTCCACTCACATGCATAAATAGAAATGTCCATGTTAATCCAGCAAATGTGTCACGGCCTCTATGGTCAGCTACCCCTTTGTCTCGGTCGAGACACTATTTTCTATACTTGGTCTCTACCCAAAACCCTAAAGAACCATATACACATGGTTTAGACACTAGAGGACAAAGTGTGTTGACCATCCTTACCTATAGGTTGTCTCAAACAAAAGCATATCATCCCAAGCACGTGTTTTGGTCACTATCCTCACCAAAAATGGTGTAGGGGTCATAACAGTCATCCCTAAGTTAACCACCATATCAACTAAGTAAACCCTAGAAACCCTAGAGTCTCCATGTGATGTCACATCACCACACATGATTCAAACAAGGAACCCCATTGCATCATCTCCTCTCTCATGATGGTAAAGCATAAGAAACACTTTCTACATGTGACAATCTGCAATGTAACCCTCACTTTTGGGTAAATTGCAATATGGTCCAAAACATGTACAAATACAACAAAGATAGATCAAACTTTATTCAAATTGGACCCAATTGAAAATATAAGCATGTCACATGATATTAAAACATCTCAAAAGATTAAATTAAGGTTTAAATATCTCATTACACAAAGAAATTATAGTTGAGCACAAAGCTAGGTTAGGAGTCATACAACTATAAACCCCAAATAGAGACATATACTTCTTCTGCGTCTCATCTTCAAGGTCCCATGTGGCTTCCTTATGCCACCATGATGCCATAAAACTTTGACTAGCACAATGTACTTTTTCTTCAACTTCTTGATTCTTCTATCTAGGATCAGAATAGGACCTTCTACATAAGATTTATCATCACCGAACTCCATCTCAACAGGCTGAAGTGTCAACTTCGTATCAGGGTGACACTTCCTTAACATAGAGATATGAAACATTGGATACAACTTTTGCAACTCAGGTGGCAGATCCAACTTATAAGACACCTTCCCAACCCGTGCAACTATAGGATAAGGACCCATAAATTTGGGAGCTAATTTACTCTTCTTCCTAAATCTCAAAACACCTTTTTAGGGAGAGAATTTGAGATACACCATGTCTCCCACTTGCAACTCTAAAGGTCTACGACAGCTATTAACATAAGATTTATGTTTGTCCTGTGCTACTTTCAACTATTGCTGAATGACTTTGATCTTTTTTTTCATCTGTTGCACTAGCTCAAGAACTAAAAGTTGATATTCCCCCATATCATACCAACACAAAGAAGATATGCAACATCTCCCATACAATGCTTCATATGGTGCCATGTCGATGCTTCTCTAGTAACTATTGTTGTAGGCAAACTCTATAAAACTAAGGTGTATATCCCAACTGCCTAAGAACTATAACACATATGCTCTTAGTAAATCCTCCAAAGTTGGTATTATCCTCTCAGACTATCCATCTGTTTGTGGATGGAATGTAGTGTTGAACCTTAACTGCATACTCCTTGCTGCATGCAAACACTCCAAAAAATGACTAGTGAAGTGAGGACCTCTGTCTGATACTATAGTGACTGGGATACCATGCAGATGTATTATATCATGAACATACACTTGTGCAAGTTTCTAAATCATATATGTTGTCTTTGTAAGAAGAAAATGTGTTCACTTAGTCAACCTATCCACTATTACCCAGATGGAATCATGATCTTTGGTTGTTCTTGGAAGTCCAACCACAAAGTCCATTGTGATATGATCCCACCTTCACTAAGGTATAGGAAATGGTTGTAAAGTCCCAGTAGGCTTTTGATGCTCATCTTTAACCTACTGACATGCTGCAAACTTAGCTACAAACTTAGCTACATCTCGCTTCAATCCTAGCCATCAATACAGATCTTTTAGATTCTGATACATCTTGGTACTACCTGGATGCATGGCATACATAGAAGAGTGAGTGAGCCTCTTCTAGAACTAATGTCCTCATATTATCCACATATGGAACAACTGCTATGCCATGATAACACATTGTCCTTTCCTTGGACTCATGGAAGTCATATTGTTTCTCACTGCCCAACTATACCCAAATTTGTTGTACTGCAATATCATTCTACTATGCATCTTTGATCTACTGACTCAACATCGCTTCACTTGTAACTGTGCCAATAGTCCTACTAACATGGACACATCTAACTATACATTCATCTGTCAAAGAGAGACCAACATATCTCTCTTATGACATATCAAAGAGATCAACTGTGCCTACTCATAATATGATGACGAGAAAGACTCCTACTCAAGGCATATGCTACCACATTCTCGTTCGTTGGATGGTAATCTATAGTAAAATCATATTCCTTTATAAAATCCATCCATTGTTGTTGTGGCATGTTCAACTCTTTCTTAAAAAAGATATATCGTATGTTCTTGTGGTCGATGAAGATGTAACACTTCTCATCATACAAGTAGTATCTCCACATCTTTGGACCACCACGGCTAACTCCAAATTGTGCGTCAGATAGTTCTCCTCATGTTTCTTATGCTGTCTCCAAGCGAAAGAAATCACATTCTTATCTTGCATCAGCACATAACCTAGATCATTCTTGGATGCATCACAAAAGGCAATATAACCTTTTCTCTGCTCTGGCAATACTAATATCAGTGCACTAGTCAATTTCTCCTTTAGAAGTTGAAAGGAATGTTGCCATATATTATCCCATACAAACGGTACATCCTTTCTTGTAAGCATTGTCAAGGGTAATGCCTCCACAGTGAAGTTCTTACAAAACTTCCTATAATATCTTGCCAAACCTAGAAAGTTGCAAACCTTTGTAGGTGTCTTTGGGTGATCCCACTCCAACACTGACTCCACCTTCTTTAGGTCTACACAAACTCCTCTGACAGATATTACATGCCCTAGAAAGGCCACCTCCTTTAACCAAAAATCACATTTACTAAACTTCGTGTACAATTGGTGTTGCCTCAATAGAGACAAAGCCTAATATAGGTGTTTCTCGTGTTGTTGGCTATCCCTAGAATAGATCATGATGTCATCTATAAAGACAACTACAAATTGTTCTAGATGGGGTCCGAACACCCTATTCATCAAATCCATGAATGTTTTTGGTGCATTGGTAATCCCAAACAGCATAACCACAAACTCATAATGACCATACCTTTTCCTTAAGGATAACTTAGGTATGTCATCTTCCTTAATCCACAATTGATGATAACTGACCTCATGTCCATCTTAGAGAAAATTGTGGCACCTAGTAATTGATCAAACAAATCATCTATTCGTGGAAATAGATACTTGTTCTTACTTCATCATCTTATTCAACTGTCGGTAGTCAATACATAACCTCATCAATCCATCTTTCTTCTTTACAAATAGAACATGAGCACCCCAAGGAGACATGCTTGGTCTAATGAAACCTTTCTCAAGCAGTTCTTGCAACTATTTCTTAAGTTCTTTTATCTCTGTTGGTGACATCCTATACGGTGTTTGTGCTATAGGTTGGGTACCTGGAGCTAGATTGATCTCAAAATCAATTTCTCTGGGAGGAGTTATACCCAAAAAATCACCGAGAAACACATCCTCAAACTCTTATACAACTATCACTTCCTGAATACTAGGACCCTTTGCATTGGTATTCACCACATGTGCCAAAAACACATCACAACCCTATCTCATCTATTTTTCTGTCATCATAGCTGAAATCAGACATGTTGAAAGAATCTTCCTATCACCTTGGAAGACCCAATAAACATCACCATATACAAATGTTGCCATCTTGGAACTACAGTTCAATATTACCTAATACTTTTCTAAAGTATCCATCCCATGGATTACCTCAAACCCATGCATGTCAAGTGGTAAGAGATCCACTTGAATGCTATGTCCAGAGAAAGATAGAACACAATATGTGCATACTTCTTGTAGCTCAGTGAAATCAGCTAGAGGAGTTTCTAAGTGAAGACTGTCATGTTTACGACTAACAGGTAAGAAACAACTAGCTATCACTTCTCTAGTGATAAGGAATGTGTTACACCCAGATCAATCAAAATAGATATAAAACATGAAGAAGACAAATCAGAATGAAATAATTCCATCTGACCTATCACGACCCTTGGGTTGACAACTCCTTCTGGATGATTCATCACATAGAATCTAGTCATCGCATGTTGGCACCCTCTTCCTCTACCAACTTTCCCTAAAGAACTGGCATGTGATGCTTGATTGCGTCCTCTACCACTGTGATGTTGTCACTTTGTGACCCTTGCTGTCTCTATCTCGACTATTGAGTCACCTCTTCATCCTTCATAGGGAAGTACCACTTAGTATGCCCCACCTATCTGCACTTGAAACATGTTTTACCCTCATACCACGGCCTAGACGACCCTGTCACAAACACTAACATTTCACTATGAGCTCATGTAGGTGGAAAGCTATGGCCTCTGCCTCAACTCTGTGTCCACTGTGAGTGAGTCATCAACCTCTGCTAAGACTGAGGTGTTGAGTACCTGGGCTTCTTGAAGCTTCCATAATATTTTTCCTTTGTACTATACAAGCCTCTTTTTATCCTTTGACTCATGTTTGTTCAGAACTGATCGTTCTACCCTCCTAACTGACTCCACAAAAGTTGCAAACCTTTCTCTATTTTCTAAAGATGACACTGAGAATTCCTTTGTCTAATTCCTTGGTCTCTGATATCTGGAATGAACTCGAGGCATAAAATCGTAATCCTATCAATTTTCAATCCATGTTCCTTGATCCAGAGAAGAGTATTGTTTGTGATATATGTGACCTCAATATCATATATTGATTCACATGTGCATGTGCATTATTTTCTTAGCCTCACTTATCAAGTGGCCTAGATATCAAACTCCAGTAGGAGGGAAAAATCCCATATACATCACTCATAGTCATCCACATGTGTCACAACACATCTTATCATCACCTTTATGGAAACCCTTATTCAGGATCACATTGGATGATGACAAACATACCAAACGAGATGTGATGAGTGTGATGACTTATGGTATAAGATCACCACCTTCACTGTGAGAGATGATTATGACCACCAATTATGGTTTCCATGTTTCACCCTCAAGGTGAATCTGTTTGATGCACTTTCTCTAACAAGTATCTATGTGCTGGTTTGACATTAAATATATCATGATTGATGAGATTTTGTCATCAACCAACACAATCTAGTCTTTAGTGTTACTTTTATCTATCTTCATTCCATAGTAACATTTGACCAGGGACATAATTAGAATGGACATGCTCTTAACATTTGTATGATCTCATTCTTCAATTCACGCACTTGAAGACATACATCATTGAGCAGTGTCATTCTTTAGACATTCATTATGTTTCCTCATTACTTCATAACTGAAGGAAATGGAATGAATTAGACGCTTGCCTTTATTAATCAAATCTTTTATATGATATGCCATCACAATCATCATATGATTGGCTCTCTGGACATACTTCACAACACAATCAACATCTTCAGAAGTGTCAAGGTTCATGAGAATCCTAAAAGGGGCTATGAGTAGATCGATAATGATTATGTTGATGTTTCTTTTCTTGAAAAGCTTTGTGATGATCCTATGAGATCTAGGAATTCTATTGTCCTGCCTTCTTTTGAGTATGCCATATTAGATGAATTGACTTCTATTTCTAGTGTGATATTAAGTGTCCCAACCTCTACACTAATGAGGAGTGAATGTGTTCCATCCATTCTACTTGTGATACCAAGAATTCCACCCACAACACCAAGGTTCCTACTATGAGAGCCTAAGATCATCCTAGTGATTCAAGTGAGAAAAGGGGAGGTGAGACCCCATTCCCAGTGATGTGGATGAAACCTCCCTTAAAAGGAGGTAGAAGCACAATTTATACATTCTTGATATCTGTAGGAAAGTGAATGTGAGCATTCCATTGCTTGACACCATGAAGAAAATTCTATCTTATGCAAAATTCTTGAAGAATGATTGCTCTTTCAAAAGGAATATTATTAGAGGAATGCCAAAGGAAGTGAATCTCATCAAGCAAGTAATAATTATCTTGCAACAAACACTTCCCCTTAAGAAAAAGGACTTTGAAGCCCCTCTCATCCCTTTCCACATGGGTGACAATTTGATTGAATTTTTTTGATAGATTTCAAGTGAGAACCTCATGGACTATATCATTTATCTTCATTTGGGCTTGGGTAAACTAAATTCGAGAAAATTTACACTACAATTAGCCAACTTGTCTATCAAAATTCTAAGGGTCATGGTGGATGACGTTCTTGTAATGCTTAACATGATGACAACAATGGTTATCCTAATAGAGTTCATTGTTCAATATATAGATGTGAAGGATAAGAATATTTCCATTATATTAGGAATACCCTTCTTGGCTATATATAGTTTTTTTCTACACCCATGTACATACCACCACAATGACAATCACCTTTATGAACTTGAGTGTAATGACCCATTTTCAAATTAGTCATCTAATTAGGGTTTACTTGGATGATTGTATGCTTAACTAAGTTGATCATATTTTAAAGCTTGATTAGTGATGGTACTTAATTTTTGATATTTTAAATATAATGAGAATGTTTAATCATACTTTGATTCACATAATTAGGGTTAAGCTTTGGAAACCCTAATCGGCCCAAATTAGGGTTTTGATGACATATGAATACAGAATTTGATAAATATAGTGTCTCACTAAATGATTTTTAGTATTTTATTTGTAACTCTTATTTAGATCAAATTTGCATAAAATTTGTATATATCAAATGTGAACATTCTTGGAAAATATCAGAATTTTTGAATAATGTTCTAAACTATTTGTCAGTAGAGTTTCAAACTCGACCGATCATATTTTCAGATTGATATAGTAGTGTGAAATTGAATTTTATCTTTTTATTGGTATATCCAATTGATCTCAAATTTTAACTTTAGTTGTTAAACTCCATTATAAACACCTTACTAAATTGGTGTAATTTTTTGATGATTTTTTATCTCTACAGAGAGGGGTGTTGATCGAGTTATGTGAAGGACAAACTCGGCCAAACATGCTGTTGACTGCAATATAACAGTGTAGTGTTTGATTTTAAATTATTTATTGGTAACTCCAAATGATCTAAAATTTTAATATTTATTTTAAACTTAATTTAAGATATTGGGTTAAATATTCATAATTTTTGGATGAGGCTTGAGTTCTGAAACGTGTGGTTTCAGTCGAGTTTATAACTCCGCCGACCAATCAGTCTGAGCAAAATAAAAATACATTGAGGGGCTTGTTTGCAAATGTTCTAAGAACCTCAATTCATCTATATGACTAACCTAACACACAAGGAGCTCTTATAACTCATCATTCCTATCAAAGAAATGAAATTCTTAAGAGAGAGGAGAGCTAGGGTTTTGAGTAGAGAAAGTGGTGGAGATGTTGACCTAGGGTTTCTCTATCCAAGATATGATGAAATCAAGTAAGTTTAGCTTCTTTGCATATAATTTCATGGTGAATATTCTCTCACATGTCAAGATTCCATCCCCATTTCTAGGGTTTCCAAGTTGAGAGGAGAAAGAATTGGATTCTTTTGTGAGAGTTTAATTGGGTTTCCAAAAATTCAGAGGCTAACCTACGTTTTTAAGGTGCTTGGCACCTAAGGTGAGTGTTTTTCTCCCTCCTAAGCTTTGTATTCATGTTGAAATCCTAATTCCATCTGGACAAAATAATCAAAAACCCTTCTTGTATATGTATGTGACTGGATTTGATTTGGGAAAGATATTAGGGGATCAACTTCTACTGATTTTGATTATTTCTCATTGATTAAAGCTTGATTAGTTCCTGATATATTGATTTAGGATCCATGTAGAATCATATGAATAGATGAAAATTCTATTTCAAGCGAATTTTGCTTAAATGTCAGCCTAATGGCTGATATGCTTGGAATTGAATTAACATGAATAGATTCATATTTGAATTGTATTAAATCGTATTATACAAGTGTATTGTTGAATGTTAATGGATTTGAATGACCACATATCCTGATTAGGATTTGTGTGGAGGAAGTGAATCAAATGAGTCAATTGATCAATGTATACTTATGATTGTTGAATGAAATGTGTGAAAATGGAAACTAGGGTTTCCATGTTTGTGAATAACCCTGATGAACCCTTGAGTCATGATTGGATTATTGAATGATATGATTCTTATGATATGTTGAACTAAGGAATGACTTCTTAAAAACCCTAAAAGTTTATTATTAAGAATATTATGAGTGATAAAGCTAGAACTTGTATATGATGTTGTAAATGTGATCAAATGCTGAAGTTGTAAGTATAAATACTTCAATTGAATATGATGAGTCTTATTAATATCATCTAAGTCTAATGCATTTGTTTTAGTATAATAAAGAATGATCATTGTTGATTATGGGAATGACATTAGAAGTCAATGACATGGTACACTTATCTAAATATAAGAAAAGATATGAAGAAAAAAATGTATTGATGGTGATGGCAAGTTAAATAGGAAACTAATGAAGTTATTATGATGAAGTCTTTAATCCTTTGTTTTAATTACATGTGGATTAATCCAAATTGAATGAAACATACTAAAACTAGACTTTGATTGATATCAATGAAAATAGAAGTATTGTATGTCAAGTGAGTTAAAAATGATTGGTTCCACTAATTTAATGAACATGACATGAGAGAAGTTGAGATTCATGAATATGAAATTGAAGGAAAAATATGAGAATTAGTAGAAGAATTTAAGAAACAAACTCTAACCCTAAAATGTTGAGCTAGATGGTGCTAATAAATAACAATATCAAATAATGGATTAAGGAATGTACATAATTGTAGTTTAATTCAACTAAAAGATGAAACTCAAGTATTTGAATTGATTTACAAGAATGTGTTCTTGTATTATGATTGTTTGATAGAATAATTGTACTACGAGAATGAACTATTTTGATGGAATTCAAATGATAATCAACACGTGTTGATTAGTAACCCGTATGAAGAATGTGAAATAAAAGAACAAGAGAACTAAATCTGCTATGCATGTATATGCATGAAATTTATTTGCATCTATTGAGATTGGATGGAACAAGCATATGTTGTATGATAAATCTATTCTGAATATGATGACATGATGTCTATATGGTTTTACTATTGCTAGTTCTAATGCATGTGCTAATATTTTTTAAGAACTATGATATACAATGAACTGATAAGGAATATTTTGAAGTTGAATTTAATATGCACTCCTTACATATTGAGAAACCCTGATAAGGGTAAATATTGCATAATGAGATCATGTATAAGGTTGAAAGCCCAATGATGATGATAAAAACCTGATGTGGTAAATGTTGGACAATAAGATTATGTCTATGACTGTAACATCCCTGACCTGGGTTATGAGTTAACCCTAGGTGTTTTGCCTAAATATGTAATTAAATCTTTGTGATTAACTCTGATCATGTAATTAAGTTTCTCAGAAACATATATTTCAATATTTGCTCCTTTTTATTTAAAGTTGTAGCATTGTTTTGATATACAGGGACCTATGTGCAATTTACCCAGTTGAAAGGGTTAGCTTGCAATTTGCACATGATGAGATGTTCCTCTAATGTTGAGACATCATGAGAATATTTTTGGTAAAGTTTGAGGGATTTCCCAAGCTTGGGCACCAAGGTGCAGCTGTGGAAGCAATCCCGGTGCTTGAAACCCTAATTTGGGGTAAAATGCAATTTACCCAAATTAAGGGATGCAATTTGTAAAATATATCATCTAATGTATCTTTCTAGATTCTTGCCATCATTTAGAGAAGAAATGATGAGGAAGTCACCTCAATTGAATTATCAAGTTATGAAATATACCTTGTGATTGAATAATCAGGGTATATGTACAATATCCCTTTTATGTATGTACCTTAGTATTAGATTGATCTTCTTTGCACTCTTTTTCTAGACCTTAAGAGAAGTTTTCTCCTAAGAATAAAGAGGAAGGGACGAGCAAGTAATGAAGGAAGGACCTAGTTGGATTTATGGGAAACTTATGGGCCTTTAATGAAACCTCACCCATGTATATATACACTTTACCTCTCAAGCAAAGGAACCTTTCCTTCGTGCATATCACTGTTTCCCCTTGCTTGGCCGACTAAGGACTGTCTTGGAGCTCAAAGAGGAACGACCAAGGGTGCAAGGTAGGTTTGAATCCCTCTTCTTGCCTAATTCCATGGTTAGAACTCGAATTCAAGGTCAATTTGGTGACTAACTCACGAAACCCTATCTTTCTAGTCAACTCTTTTCGTCTTTCCTTGGGGTTTTCACCTTGGCCAACCTGTGGGAGCTCAAGGAAGCCATTAGAGCTTGGAGCTTGAAAGCTTGGAGCTCAAGGAGCAAGCTTTAGGCGGGTTTTATAACTCTAAACCCATGCTTTACTATGTACATCTCTTATATGCGGTTAGGTGATAGCTCTTCATGTTTCCCTACTTTTCTTTGCTATTTTGCAAGCAAATCCATGGGATATCCGTACTGTTCTTGATCTAGGATATGAAGGCGTGATTTCCAAGAAAAACCCACCGCTTTTCACTTTCTTAAACGGTCCCAACAGTTTGCTCTCTCGGTCTCAGGACCGCGATGTGAGCAAACGGTCTCTGGACCGCGAGAGGGCAAATGGTCTTCACGACCGTTTGGACCCGTTGACCGAGCGTGGACCGTATAAGAAATCTGTTCCGAATTATATAGGCTAATCACCCTCAAAATTTGAGAGGCTAACTCCAAAGGAATCGGGAGATATGACCTTTTTAAATAACAACTTTAATTGAATTTATTCCTGATTTTCAAACGGTCTGAAATTGCCTTTTTGGGCAAACGGTCTCAAGACCGTGTAAGGTCGTTGACCAAGCGTTGACCATATGAAAGTACTGTTCAAAATTATGTTAATTAACAACTCTCCAAGTTTAATGGTCTAATTCCAAACGAGCTAAGAGTTGAAGGGTGATTACTAGGGCTAACCCTAGATGAAATCAGTACTGAAATTATGGTGACCTAATTAGGGTTTTTAGGGTTGATTGACCTAAACGGTCTCAAGACCCTTTGGGGGTCATCCAAACGGTCTCAAGACCGAGAGGGCAACCAACCATGACCGTTTGGAGGTCTGGGGTCAAGAATAGTTGACCAATTGAAGGTACATTTATACCAAATTATATTGCAATTAAATATTGATATGATCATCAACTCAATAGGTCAGACCTTGATGAATTTGCACTGGAATCCAAAATTGGATGGGCAAACGGTCTCAAGACCATTTGGAACTCATCCAAACGGTCTCAAGACCGAGAGGACAATCACCCAAGACCGTTTGAAGGTCTAGGGTTAAGCTAATTTGATTAATTGAGGACCCAATTTCCATAAGTTATCAAATTGATTAAAATACTGATTTTGTGACTCAATCATGGTTCAACCCCTATCAAATCACATTAGATCTTGATGAAATCTTGGGAAAACGGTCTCAAGACCATGTGGGGTCCACCCACATGATCCCAAGACCGTTTGGGCCAAGTTTGGGCCCAATTGGAGCTCAATTGAAGGGTTCAACCTTGTGTTGATACACATTGTTGAGTGTTGATGGGTGAACATTGATAGACCCTAATTGAATCGACTCCAACCCTAATTGGTCAACAATTGAGGGTCAATTGAATGACCAATTGGCTAAGCATAATCTTAATTGACCTAATTCATAAGTGGTCACCATGTCTTTGACCTTTTGAGGGCTTCAACATTGGTTGACATCATCGGTTGTAACCATTGAACCTTGTTGATGGTCCAAGCGGTTGAGACCATGTGAGCTCGCGGTCTCAAGGTCGTGAGGAGGCTCGCGGTCTCAAGGTCGTGAGGAGGCTCGCGGTCTCAAGGTCGTGAGGAGGCTTGCGGTCTCAAGGTCATGAGAGGGCTCATGGTCTCAAGACCGTGAGGGGCCTCGCGGTCCTGAGGTCAAAGGTGGGCAAACGGTCCACACCATCCTCGCGGTCTTGAAATCAAATAAAGGCTCGCGGTCTTGAAGAAGGTTGAGAGGGCTCGCGGTCTTGGAAGAGGTTGAGGGCTCGCGGTCCTAAGGTCAAAGGTGGCTAAACGGTCAAATCACCCTCGCGGTCCTGAAAGTCACATTGGTTAAAAGGTCAACTCAACCAATGGGTCTCAAATCGATTGAGGGTTGATGGTTGAGATCGATCAAGATAATTCAAGGTTGACTTCATTCAATCAATTGATAATATAAATAGTTCAATGATGCCCTAATATAAAACCTAATTATAACCTAGGATATTAAGGGGTTAACTGACTAAGGTTGTGACCATGATGATGATGATCAATGGGGTGAATTACCAAAATACCCCTAAAGGGTCAATTGAGTAATACCTTGCTCGATTCAAACCCTAATTACATGAGAATGATGTTTTTAACCATAATGATTCCATCCAACTTGATCTAGTCTAATGTTATCATCAATCACTAATATGAAGAAAGAGAAAGTATTCTAGAGAGAGAAAGTACTCTAGAGAGAGAAAGTACCCTAGAGAGAGAAAGTAACCCTAATTGGATGGAAACTTAAGTGAAGCATCTTCAATGCACATGAATGTGTATAATTAGGGTATGATTCACCTGTGTGAAGTCATAGAAACCCTAATTATGATAAATGATGAACCTTTAACTAATCTGAGAGCATCAATGATGATGTTACTCATACATGATGATGATATGAGATCAATTCACCTTAATGTGAATAGTAAACCCTAATTCAGGGGTAATGGCATGCAAATAAGTATTAAACTCCGATTGATGAGAATCAGAGGATTTAACTCTTATGACAAAAGTGGGAAGTATATTCCTTATTTTGTATTACCTTTATCAGTTGAGTTAACCATGCAGGTTCTGATATGAAGGTGATCATATCCAGGTATGGATGTTGATATTATATTCATTGAAGGCATGATGTTAGCCTTATGAATAAGAAAAGTAACTTGATGCCTTGTCAATGGCATCCTATGTTGATAATGGGCTGTGAGAGCCATGAATACCATCAAAGTCATGCTTTGGAGATGACTTGTGATGAGTATGATGAGAAATTATGATTGATATGAGTTAGGCCTGTTACATTTAGTATTCTCTTATTTTAGTTGTTATGCTACTGATTATTGTTTGAAGAACAATGTATGTTGTTAAAGAATATTGAATGTACCTAACTAATCAAGTATAATGTAGAGCCCTGATCATAGATCCATCATTGTCAGAGATCAAGTGATGGTGAAACAGGTTTTCCTCAGGGAATTCCTGGAGCACATACTTTTGAGTATGTGGGGTACATGGATGTGTATAACCTTACATCCTAGTGTAGGAAAGTGACGTAGATGCATAATCCGTCCATCCTTCACTATAATTCCATACCGTATCAGTGGTAGGTAAACATGAAACCTCCCGATGACGAAGAAAACACAGATATCCGTATCAGTGGAGATAAACATGAAATCTCCTGATGACGAAGAGAGTACAGAACGCCATTGTGACTCTAGAATAGCGAAGGACCAGTTTACCCTCGTGAGCTATAGTAGTAGAGACACGAGATGTCCTACAAGTGATCCTCTCACTGACTGAGGAAGGTGAAGGTCATGAGAATCCGGCTCTCTTAATGACCTATGTATGATACTGATGTGACTTCGCAGCGATCAGTTGGAGTATGAGTGGTATACCTCATCTCCACAGGGCATAATGTTGTTTGAAAAACATAATCAACCATGTAGTATACTTGTTAGAGATAACTCCAAGTTAGTTGATTGATGTTACACTGTTATAGTGCTTCTACTTCTTCATATCTCATAAATGTTGAGATCTTGTTATAGTTGCAACTGTTATCTACTACTTTGAAGGCTTTACTGCTTAAGATAATCTCTGATGGTATATTAAAGCTTCTGGCAGAGAGTTATAACTCTCGCTGGGACAATTATGTAAAATTGTCTCACCCCGTAGACTTCAACTTTTTAGGTGGACGTCGGAGACGAAGGAACCAGCCTACAGGTGACCAGTCTCAGCAGCAGCAGCACCAGGAGCAGCAGTAATCTCAGGTGGAGATTTAGTCTGCCATGTGGTGTAGTTAGAGTCAGTCCTATGTGTCCTATGTACTCTCAGGTCTTGGAGTCTTGTGTTATGTGATCTTGAGATTTTGTATCTTGATGTATATAATTACTTAAGAAGTAATTATCCTGAGATGTAAACAAGTTTATCTCACTTTATGAAAGGAGTTTTTATGGATCCAAGCTCTTGTCTCGAAAAGTTTTAATTTCCCGTGATTTTTGTCTTCAGCTGATTATCGAATCGCTTCCGCTAAGTTTTAATCGTGTTTATGTCATGGTTTGGAGATCAGATCCCACAATTAGTGGTATCAGAGCTCTAGGTCAGTTGAGTCTACAGAGGCATAGGACTTAGGATGTCGAGTCTATCTTTAGTACTCCTTCCTTATCTAATAGAATCTTCTGCTCCTCAGGAGGAGAAGATACCTAAGGATGTCAGAACATCATGATGAGTATGTGGCAGAGAGTAGTGCTAGTGCACCTCGAGGTGGTGCAAGGGTTCCGAGGATAGAACAACCTGCACCTGAGTCGCCAAGAGAGCCACCCCAGTTCGACCCAGCTGACATGAGTAACCCAGCTGTACAGACGATGTTCGGGCAGTTCATGACTGCCATGACACATATAACTGATAGGATGCCCATTCCTGCACCTAGGGCACCTGTCCAGCCTGAAGCACAAGGTATCGGTAAGACATTCGAACGACTTCGTCGTGTCGGAGCTATCGAGTACTTCGGGACTGCCGACCCTGCAGATGCTGACTTATAGTTGACAGAGTTGGAGAAGGCTTTCAGGATTCTTATCATCCCGGAAGCTGAGAAGGTTAGACATGCTGTCTATCTTCTCAAAGGCAGTGTTGGTCACTGGTGGAACATGGAAGAGCAGAAGAGACCTGGAGTAGAGTTCTCATGGGAAGAGTTTCGTCGGGAATTTATCAATAGATACTTTCCAAAGACCTTCCTAGATGAGAAGATCTCTCAGTTTGAGAAACTAAGGCAGGGTATGATGAACATTAGTGAATATGAAGCTAAGTTCATGGAGTTGTTGCGGTTCTGTCCGCACATGGCTGCTACGGATGAGGAAAGAATCAGAAGATTCGAGAAGGGTTTGAATTCTGATATGTCAACCCCTGTGTCTGCCTTAGAAAACAGAGAGAGATTCTCTACCTTCGTTGAGTCAGTCCGAAGGATAGAGAGATCTGTGGTTGAGAAGAGACAAACCCATAAAAGATATTCACAGTTCCAGGGTTCTTCATCTAGGGATTCCAAGAAACCTAGATTCTCTGCACCTAACCCTCCACCACCCAGATCGAGTTTTCAAACTCAATGGACACCAAGCAGAGGTAGAGGACGGAGTCAACCGCTTCAAGGGATGCACAGTTCTGCATCTGTGTCAGTCACTGGACCACCCAGACCACAACAACAGGAGAGGAGTTGTTACAACTATGGTAAGGTGGGACACCTGATGAAGGATTGCCGTTCTAGGCCTACTAGTGTGACACAACAACCTCCGAGACAGAATCAACTGAGATCTCAGAGCAGACAACATCAAGGAGCAGCTCGAGGACGTGGACAAGCGTCTCAAGCTGGATCATCAGCACCACCTCAACACCAGGTGATGGTGAGGTTCTATGCTATGAACCCACCTAAGGCAGTGGTCAATCCACGGGTAGTGGCAGGTCAGATGAAACTTTTATATTCTGATATGCCTACATCCTGTGTTGTATCCGTTCTGATTGATCCGGGTGCTACACACTCTTTCATCACTCGTGAACTGATTCGTAACTACAATGTGACTGTTAGTCATAGAGCAGATAGTTTGTTGTTAGAAACTCCGTTGAGTGGGTCTGCCGTTTTGCAGGAGGTATGTTCTCCCTGCATCCTCTTCTTTTCTGACCATCGCATTCAAGTGGACCTTATACCACTTGATATGAAAGGATTTGATATAATCCTCGGGATGGATACCTTAGAGAGGTATAGAGTTGTCTTGGATTGTGAATCCAAGTTGGATGTGTTTGCTGATGAAAGCAACACATGGATCTTTCAAGGTGAAAGAAAGATTCTGCCCACCTGCCTTGTGTCAGCTATGGTTGCTGATAAGCTGTTGAGGCAAGGATGTTATGCATTCTTAGCCCATGTGGTAGATGTTACCAAGGAAAGTTCCAATCCTACTAAAGTTCCTATAGTCAGGGAATTTGAAGATGTGTTTCCTGAAGAACTTCCTGGTATACCACCACCTCGGGAGATTGATTTTGAAATCAATCTGATTCCAGATACGAAACCCATAGCTCAGACTCCGTATAGAATGGCGCCTGCCGAGATGGCAGAACTCAAGAAACAGCTTCAAGAGTTACTTGAGAGAGGTTTTATCCGACCGAGTACTTCACCTTGGGGTGCTCCGGTCTTGTTTGTTAAAAAGAAAGATGGGTCAATGCGGTTGTGCATCGACTACAGACAACTCAATAAAGTAACAATAAAGAATAAGTACCCTCTACCGAGGATTGATGATCTCTTTGACCAGTTGCGTGGTGCAACAGTCTTTTCAAAAATAGACTTGAGGTCTGGATATCATCAACTCCGTATTAAGGATAGTGACATATCCAAGTCCGCCTTTAGGACAAGATATGGTCACTATGAGTTCACGGTTATGTCGTTTGGACTAACCAATGCACCAGCTGCATTTATGGAACTCATGAATAGAGTTTTTCGACCTTTCCTTGATCAGTGTGTTGTCGTCTTCATAGATGACATTCTGATCTATAGTAAGGATGCTCAGCAACATGAACAGCATCTTTGCCAAGCTTTGACCTTGCTAAGAGAACATAAGCTGTATGCTAAGTTTAGCAAGTGTGAGTTTTGGCTACCGGAGGTATCTTTTCTTGGTCATGTGATATCTGCCTCGGGAATTCGTGTTGACCCTACGAAAGTAGAATCTGTTCTACAGTGGGAACAACCGAAGACACCGACGGAGATTCGAAGTTTCTTGGGGTTAGCTGGCTATTATCGAAGATTCATTAAGAACTTTAGTTCTATAGCCTTACCCTTGACCAAGTTAACCCGGAAAGATGTTCCTTTTTCTTGGAGTGATAAGTGTCAACAGTCTTTCCAGTTGCTGAAGGAGAGATTGACAAGTGCACCTGTGCTAGTGCTACCTGAACAAGGAAAATGATATGTAGTCTTCTGTGATGCTTCCAAGAATGGACTTGGATGTTTTTTGATGCAGGATAAACAAGTGATTTCTTTTGCTTCCCGACAGCTTAAGAAACATGAGGAGAATTATCCGACACACGAACTAGAGTTAGCTGTTGTGGTTCATGCCTTGAAAATCTGGAGACACTATCTCTACGGAGAAACATTCCAGATTTTCACAGACCACAAAAACCTTAAGTATATCTTCTCTCAGCATGAGCTCAACATGAGGCAACGTCGCTGGATGGAGTTAATCAAGGACTATGACTGTACAATTGATTACCATCCAGGAAAGGCCAATGTTGTTGTAGATGCCTTGAGTAGGAAATCAGCAACATCAACCATGACTAGAGCACAACTAAACTCTTTAGTATGCTCTAGGAGAGATATGCTTATCTCTTTAAGGCAAGACAATGTACAGTTGAAGGTGTCATTGTTAGCCGGTTTGTTAGCTGAGATGCATATTAAACCTACCCTAAGAGAGCAGATTAAGGAAGCACAGCTAGGTGATGCTGCAGTTCAACAGATTAGATCTGAGTATGGAAATGAGAAACAAGATGGTTTTCATGACTCAGAGGATCAAGTAGCTTGTTATAATGGAAGGATGATAGTACCGGATGTGGACAACTTGAGAAAGTTAGTCCTGGAAGAAGCCCATTCTTCCATGTATGCTATGCATCCAGGGAGCACCAAGATGTATCGGAATTTGAAAGATCTGTATTGGTGGCCTGGAATGAAGAAGGATGTTGCAGGATTTGTTCTCAGATGTCCTGTGTGTCAGCAAGTTAAAGCTGAACACCAGAAGCATGCAGGGACAATGCAACCTTTACCCATACCACAGTGGAAGTGGGACCATGTGACCATGGACTTTGTTGTTGGCCTACCCAGGACAAGCAAAGGACATGATTCCATTTGGTTAGTTGTTGATAGGTTGACTAAGACAGCGCATTTCTTACCTGTCAAAACAACCTATTCTGCTGAAAAGTTATCAGAGTTGTATGTTCAAGAGATAGTGCGCTTGCACGGAGTTCCTGTTACAATAGTTTTTGACAGAGGTCCTCAGTTTACGAGTCGTTTTTGGGAACAGTTACACAGAGCCTTAGGCAGCAAACTGAGGTTTAGTACGGCCTTTCATCCACAGACTGATGGACAGTCGGAAAGGACCATACAGACCTTAGAAGACCTGTTGAGAGCATGTGTTCTCCAGTTCACCGGAAGTTGGAATCTACACCTAAGCTTGATAGAGTTTGCCTATAACAATAGCTATCAGCATAGTATTGATATGGCACCTTATGAAGCCTTGTATGGTAGACGTTGTAGATCACCTTTGTGTTGGTTTGAGACTGGAGAACATCAGTTGTTAGGTCCTGACCTTGTGCAGCAGACCACAAAAAAGATTAAAGTAATACAACAAAAGATTAAGACTGCTCAGGATAGGCAGAAATCTTATGCTGACAAACGTCGTAGACCCTTAGAGTTCTAGGTTGGAGACAGAGTGTATCTCAAGGTCTCACCTTGGAAAGGAGTCCTCCGTTTTGGAAGGAAAGGGAAGTTAGCTCCTAGATTTATGGGGCCTTATCCAATCATTGAACGGATTGGAAAGGTAGCATATAGACTAAAGCTGCCCCCAGAGTTACAGAGGTTACACCCTGTGTTCCACATTTCTATGCTGAAGAAATGTCACCCAGACACGAGTCAGTTCTACAACCTATGGAGGTAGAATTGAATGATGATATATCCTATGAGGAGGGACCAGTGTCAATCCTTGATAACAGAATTAAAAAGTTAAAGAAGAAAGATATAAGTCTTGTGAAAGTCCTCTGGAACCACCGTGGTGTTGAAGAAGCCACTTGGGAATTAGAGAATGAGATGAGAAGGAAGTATCCTGCCCTTTTCTCTTAATATGTCTTATCGATTTCGGGGACGAAATCTTTGTAAGGGGTGGATAATTTGTAACATCCCTGACCTGGGTTATGAGTTAACCCTAGGTGTTTTGCCTAAATATGTAATTAAATCTTTGTGATTAACTCTGAGCATGTAATTAAGTTTCTCAGAAACATATATTTCAATATTTGCTCCTTTTTATTTAAAGTTGTAGCATTGTTTTGATATACAGGGACCTATGTGCAATTTACCCAGTTGAAAGGGTTAGCTTGCAATTTGCACATGATGAGATGTTCCTCTAATGTTGAGACATCATGAGAATCTTTTTGGTAAAGTTTGAGGGATTTCCCAAGCTTGGGCACCAAGGTGCAGCTGTGGAAGCAATCTCGGTGCTTGAAACCCTAATTTGGGGTAAAATGCAATTTACCCAAATTAAGGGATGCAATTTGTAAAATATATCATCTAATGTATCTTTCTAGATTCTTGCCATCATTTAGAGATAAAATGATGAGGAAGTCACCTCAATTGAATTATCAAGTTATGAAATATACCTTGTGATTGAATAATCAGGGTATATGTACAATATCCCTTTTATGTATGTACCTGAGTATTAGATTGATCTTCTTTGCACTCTTTTTCTAGACCTTAAGAGAAGTTTTGTCCTTAGAATAAAGAGGAAGGGACGAGCAAGTAATGAAGGAAGGACCTAGTTGGATTTATGGGAAACTTATGGGCCTTTAATGAAACCTCACCCATGTATATATACACTTTACCTCTCAAGCAAAGGAACCTTTCCTTCGTGCATATCACTGTTTCCCCTTGCTTGGCCGACTAAGGACTGTCTTGGAGCTCAAAGAGGAACGACCAAGGGTGCAAGGTAGGTTTGAATCCCTCTTCTTGCCTAATTCCATGGTTAGAACTCGAATTCAAGGTCAATTTGGTGACTAACTCACGAAACCCTATCTTTCTAGTCAACTCTTTTCGTCTTTCCTTGGAGTTTTCACCTTGGCCAACCTGTGGGAGCTCAAGGACGCCATTAGAGCTTGGAGCTTGAAAGCTTGGAGCTCAAGGAGCAAGCTTTAGGCGGGTTTTATAACTCTAAACCCATGCTTTACTATTTACATCTCTTATATGCGGTTAGGTGATAGCTCTTCATGTTTCCCTACTTTTCTTTGCTATTTTGCAAGCAAATCCATGGGATATCCATACTGTTCTTGAGCTAGGATATGAAGGCGTGATTTCCAAGAAAAACCCACCGCTTTTCACTTTCTTAAACGGTCCCAACAGTTTGCTCTCTCGGTCTCAAGACCACGAGGTGAGCAAACGGTCTCTCGACCGCGAGAGGGCAAACGGTCTTCACGACCGTTTGGACCCGTTGACCGAGCGTGGACCGTATAAGAAATCTGTTCCTAATTATATAGGATAATCACCCGAAAAATTTGAGAGGCCAACTCCAAAGGAATCGGGAGATATGACCTTTTTAAGTAACAACTTTAATTGAATTTATTCCTGATTTTCAAACGGTCTGAAATTGCCTTTTTGGGCAAACGGTCTCAAGACCGTGTAAGGTCGTTGACCAAGCGTTGACCATATGAAATTACTGTTCAAATTTATGTTAATTAACAACTCTCCAAGTTTAATGGTCTAATTCCAAACGAGCTAAGAGTTGAAGGGTGATTACTAGGGCTAACCCTAGATGAAATCAGTACTGAAATTATGGTGACCTAATTAGGGTTTTTAGGGTTGATTGACCTAAACGGTCTCAAGACCCTTTTGGGGTCATCCAAACGGTCTCAAGACCGCAAGGGCAATCAACCATGACCGTTTGGAGGTCTGGGGTCAAGAATAGTTGACCAATTGAAGGTACATTTATACCAAATTATATTGCAATTAAATATTGATATGATCATCAACTCAATAGGTCAGACCTTGATGAATTTGCACTGGAATCCAAAATTGGATGGGAAAACGGTCTCAAGACCATTTGGAAATCATCCAAACGGTCTCAAGACCGAGAGGAAAATCACCCAAGACCGTTTGAAGGTCTAGGGTTAAGCTAATTTGATTAATTGAGGACCCAATTTCAATAAGTTATCAAATTGATTAAAATACTGATTTTGTGACTCAATCATGGTTCAAACCCTATCAAATCACATTATATCTTGATGAAATCTTGGGCAAACGGTCTCAAGACCATGTGGGGTCCACCCACATGATCCCAAAACCGTTTGGGCCAAGTTTGGGCCCAATTGGAGCTCAATTGAAGGGTTCAACCTTGTGTTGATACACATTGTTGAGTGTTGATGGGTGAACATTGATAGACCCTAATTGAATCGACTCCAACCCTAATTGGTCAACAATTGAGGGTCAATTGAATGACCAACTGGCTAAGCATAATCTTAATTGACCTAATTCATAAGTGGTCACCATGGCTTTGACCTTTTGAGGGCTTCAACATTGGTTGACATCATCGGTTGTAACCATTGAACCTTGTTGATGGTCCAAGCGGTTGAGACCATGTGAGCTCGCGGTCTAAAGGTCGTGAGGAGGCTCGCGGTCTCAAGGTTGTGAGGAGGCTCGCGGTCTCAAGGTCGTGAGAGGGATCATGGTCTCAAGACCGTGAGGGGCCTCGCGGTCCTGAGGTCAAAGGTGGGCAAACGGTCCACACCATCCTCGCGGTCTTGAAATCAAATAAAGGCTCGCGGTCTTGAAGAAGGTTGAGAGGGCTCGTGGTCTTGGAAGAGGTTGAGGGCTCGCGGTCCTAAGGTCAAAGGTGGATAAATGGTCAACTCACCCTCGCGGTCCTGAAAGTCACATTGGTTAAAAGGTCAACTCAACCAATGGGTCTCAAATCGATTGAGGGTTGATGGTTGAGATCGATCAAGATAATTCAAGGTTGACTTCATTCAATCAATTGATAATATAAATAGTTCAATGATGCCCTAATCTAAAACCTAATGATAACCTAGAATATTAAGGGGTTAATTGACTAAGGTTTTGACCATGATGATGATCAATGGGGAGAATTACCAAAATACCCCTAAAGGGTCAATTGAGTAATACCTTGCTCGATTCAAACCCTAATTACATGAGAATGATGTTTTTAACCATAATGATTCCATCCAACTTGATCTAGTCTAATGTTATCATCAATCACTAATATGAAGAAAGAGAAAGTATTCTAGAGAGAGAAAGTACTCTAGAGAGAGAAAGTACCCTAGAGAGAGAAAGTAACCCTAATTGGATGGAAACTTAAGTGAAGCATCTTCAATGCACATGAATGTGTATAATTAGGGTATGATTCACCTGTGTGAAGTCAGAGAAACCCTAATTATGATAAATGATGAACCTTTAACTAATCTGAGAGCATCAATGATGATGTTACTCATACATGATGATGATATGAGATCAATTCACCTTAATGTGAATAGTAAACCCTAATTCAGGGGTAATGGCATGCAAATAAGTATTAAACTCCAATTGATGAGAATCAGAGGATTTAACTCTTATGACAAAAGTGGGAAGTATATTCTTTATTTTGTATTACCTTTATCAGTTGAATTAACTATGCAGGTTCTGATATGAAGGTGATCATGTCTAGGTATGGATGTTGATATTATATTCATTGAAGGCATGCTGTTAGCCTTATGAATAAGAAAAGTAACTTGATGCCTTGTCAATGGCATCCTATGTTGATAATGGGCTGTGAGAGCCATGAATACCATCAAAGTCATGCTTTGGAGATGACTTGTGATGAGTATGATGAGAAATTATGATTGATATGAGTTAGGCCTGTTACATTTAGTATTCTCTTGTTTTAGCTGTTATGCTACTGATTATTGTTTGAAGAACAATGTATGTTGTTAAAGAATACTGAATGTACCTAACTAATCAAGTATAATGTAGAGCCCTGATCATAGATCCATCATTGTCAGAGATCAAGTGATGGTGAAACAGGTTTTCCTCAGGGAATTCCTGGAGCACATACTTTTGAGTATGTGGGGTACATGGATGTGTATAACCTTACATCCTAGTGTAGGAAAGTGACGTAGATGCGTAATCCGTCCATCCTTCACTATAATTCCATACCGTATCAGTGGTAGGTAAACATGAAACCTCCCGATGACGAAGAAAACACAGATATCCGTATCCGTGGAGATAAACATGAAATCTCCTGATGACGAAGAGAGTACAGAACGCCATTGTGACTCTAGAATAGCGAAGGACCAGTTTACCCTCGTGAGCTATAGTAGTAGAGACACGAGATGTCCTACAAGTGATCCTCTCACTGACTGAGGAAGGTGAAGGTCATGAGAATCCAGCTCTCTTAATGACCTATGTATGATACTGATGTGACTTCGCAGCGATCAGTTGGAGTATGAGTGGTATACCTCATCTCCACAGGGCATAATGTTGTTTGAAAAACATAATCAACCATGTAGTATACTTGTTAGAGATAAATCCAAGTTAGTTGATTGATGTTACACTGTTATAGTGCTTCTACTTCTTCATATCTCATAAATGTTGAGATCTTGTTATAGTTGCAACTGTTATCTACTACTTTGAAGGCTTTACTGCTTAAGATATTCTCTGATGGTATATTAAAGCTTCTGGCAGAGAGTTATAACTCTCGCTGGGACAATTATGTAAAATTGTCTCACCCCGTAGACTTCAACTTTTTAGGTGGACGTCGGAGACGAAGGAACCAGCCTACAGGTGACCAGTCTCAGCAGCAGCAGCACCAGGAGCAGCAGTAATCTCAGGTGGAGATTTAGTCTGCCATGTGGTGTAGTTAGAGTCAGTCCTATGTGTCCTCTGTACTCTCAGGTCTTGGAGTCTTGTGTTATGTGATCTTTAGATTTTGTATCTTGATGTATATAATTACTTAAGAAGTAATTATCCTGAGATGTAAACAAGTTTATCTCACTTTATGAAAGGAGTTTTTATGGATCCAAGCTCTTGTCTCGAAAAGTTTTAATTTCCCGTGATTTTTGTCTTCAGCTGATTATCGAATCGCTTCCGCTAAGTTTTAATCGTGTTTATGTCATGGTTTGGAGATTAGAGCCCACAATGACAGAAAGCCCACTGTTAATTATTGCTATGAGATGAAGTAGAATATAGAAATAATCATATGTGTTGCAATATATAGATTTATTGTGCTTCTTGCTTTGATCATTGTCCTTATTGATAAACTTGATCTGTTTCATGTTATTCTAGTTACGCGAGAATACACACATATGATATATGATGTTTTGAATTCTTATAAGATGAGTAAAAGAGAGTAATAATAAGTGAAATGATGGAACATCTAGTTAGGTGCCCTGAACACCGTGAGTTTCGCCTGAGGACCACACTGGGGAAACAAAACGGATGTCCTTGTAGTAATCGATGAATTATGAGAAGGATTTCCAGAGTGTGGATCGAGACCTTAAAGGTTAGACCATCAAGATTTAGGAGTGAGTCATCTGGTGTGGCTCTTGCCCTAAATCCTTGCTGTGATTTATATCTATTCTCAATATGAGTTGGATTGCCTGCTATTTGATAGTATTGCTTGGTAGATATGTATTATGTGTACTTCAGCTTCAGGACTGCAAGATGTGTTCCTGGTCCAGCTGGTGGAGTGTCACAAATATAATGTTATAGTTATGTATTGATTCAAAATGCTAAGAACTTGACTTATTACTCATGTAGTAGGATTCTTAATCTGAACTAAGAAGTATCTGTTGATTTGTTCATAGACATGCTTTAAAAGATGTTTCAAATTTATAATTGGTTTAAGTGATTACCTTATGTATTAGATTAGATTACCATTGTAAGCTAGATTTGACTCATGATAGAACTATCTTCTAGATTTTTAATATCTACATGTTTATGTTAAGTTTATTATACTTATTCTGATGTTGATGCATGTACCTAGCTTGAGTGGTAGGTATCCACTCACTGGGGCTCTATATGATTCACATGAGGTTGTTTCAAATGTTTTTAGGTATAATACTATCCATCGGAGAGGTTGTGACAAAGAAGAGATAAATAGCATAATCTAGATGGATTCAAATGTCCTTGTACTCTCTCTTTCCCGAGATGGGTTGTAGATTAAGTTTGTTCATCCATGTACATGTATATGATGTAAACTGAACTACATATGAGAACAAGATTTGATTTTGGATTTTATGGAGTTGAATATGATTTGTGATATTTGAATGTGATGTCATTGATGTGACATTGATTTATGAGTTTGTGAACAAAGAAAAAGGAAAAATGTATCCATGTTATTCATTGTTTATTCGTCTTTGTCGAGAATTCATTGTTTTATTTCATAATCTGGGTTTATGTTTTGGGATTATCTCTAATGATTGGTATTTATACTGATCAAAAGAGTGGGTCTCGACAAGTGTGGTATCAGAGCCTAGGTTAGATGAGTCTATAGGAACAATAGGGTCTAGGACTAAATGATAATGTGGATGTTGAATATAACCTAAATGATGTGCATACTGATGGAATTCAGTATCCAGATACTCTGGTCAAGTATATGGGTATTGAGCTAAGCTAGTATGGATGTGCTAACTGTACTTCTTCTGGATGCCCTGACCAAGTATTCAGATGAACACAGTTGGTGGTATAAAAAGATGCATGATGATAAAATTGTGAAAAAGAAAAGGATTTTATAATTCAATATGGAACCTATGGAAAGCATGAAATTTCATATAAGAAAGATGGAAGCTTAATGGATTATGAAGACAAACTCTAATGAGTTTGAATTTGAGTATGAAATCTGAAATTGTGAGAAAAACCTATGAACTAAGATGCACACTAGATGATTTTCTTCATAAAGGAAATTGATGAATGAGGATGATAATATGTGAATGAGTCATAATCTTATCCATGAGATACACAATCAAAATTTTAAAAGGATGAAAAAGGTGATGTAAATCATATCTTGATAAATGATGTATTACTAATATTTTTGAAGTAAGTGTTTGTAATACTCAAGGAGAGATATGATGATGACAAGGGATGAAATATCCATTAAATGCAAAAAAAATCATATGAAAGAAAGATAAAATGGAAAACTTTCTAACTGGATGTAGTGATAGATGAATGATTAGATGATATGATATTCTTCCATATCTTTTCTTGGATTTTGGGATGAAATCCTAAAATGAGGGAAGAATTTGTAATGAACCATTTTCAAATTAGTCATCTAATTAGGGTTTACTTGGATGATTGTATGCTTAACTAAGTTGATCATTGTTTAAAGCTTGATTAGTGATGGTACTTAATTTTTGATATTTTAAATATAATGAGAATTTTTAATCATACTTTGATTCACAAAATTAGGGTTAAGGTTTGGAAACCCTAATCGGCCCAAATTAGGGTTTTGATGACATATGAATACCGAATTTGATAAATATAGTGTCTCACTATAACTCTAATTTAATTCAAATTTGGATATGATTTGTATATATCAAATGTGAACACTCTTGCAAAATATCAGAATTTTTGAAGAATGTTCTGATCTGTTTGTCGGTCGAGTTTCAAAGTCGACCGATCATATTTTCAGATAGATATAGCAATGTGGAAATTGAATTTTATCTTTTTATTGGTATATCCAATTGATCTCAAATTTTAAATGTAGTTGTTAAACTCCATTATAGATATCATAAATTGGTGTAATTTTTGGATGATTTTTTATCTCTACAGAGAGGGGTGTCGGTCGAGTTCTGTGAAGGACAAACTCGACCGACCATGCTGCTGACTACAATATAACAGTGTATTATTTGATTTTTAATTATTTATTGGTAACTCCAAATGATCTAAAATTTTTATTGTTTCTTATAAACTTAATTTCAGACATTGTGTTCAAGTTTCATAATTTTTGGATGAGGTTTTGGTTTTGAAACGTGTGGTTTTGGTCGAGTTTATAACTCAGCCAACCAACCAGTCTGAGCAAAATAAAAATACATTGAGGAGCTTGTTTGCAAATGTTCTAAGCACCTCAATTCATCTATATGACTAACCTAACACATAAGGAGCTCTCATAACTCGTCATTCCTGTCAAAGAAATGAAATTCTTGAGAGAGAGAGGAGAGCTAGGGTTTTGAGTAGAGAAAGTGGTGGAGATGTTAACCTAGGGCTTGTCTATCCAAGATATGATGAAATCAAGTAAGTTTAGCTTCTTTGCATATCATTTCTTGGTGAATCTTCTCTCACATGTCAAGATTCCATCCCTCCTTTGTTTTGATTTGAAATCACATCAAATCTCCCCCTTTTCTCACTCGTTCTCTTCTAATCCCCATTTGTAGGGTTTTTGAGTTGAGATGAGAAAGAATTGGATTCTTTTGCAAGAGTTTGATTGGGTTTCCAAAAATTCAGAGGCTGACCTACATTATTAAGGTGCTTGGCACCTAAGGTGAGTGTTTTTCTCCCTTCTAATTTTTGTATTCATGTTTAAAGCCTAATTCCATCCAACTAAAATAGTCAGAAACCCTGCTTGTATATGTATGTGACTGGATTTGATTTGGGAAAGATATTAGGTGGATCAACTTCTACTGATTTTGATTATTTCTCATTGATTAAAACTAGATTAGTTCTTGATATATTGATTGAGGATACATGTAGAATCCTACGGATAGATGAAAATTCTATTTCATGTGAATTTTTCCTAAATGTCAACCTAATGGCTGATATACTTGAAATTGAATTAACATGGATAGACTCATATTTGAATTTTATTAGATCGTATTATACAAGTGTATTGTTGAATGTTAATGGATTTGAATGACTACATATCTTGATTAGGATTTGTGTTGAAAAAGTGAATCAAATGAGTCAATTGATCAATGTATACTTATGATTGATGAATGAAATGTGTGAAAATGGAAACTAGGGTTTCCATGTTTGTGAATAACCCTAATGAACCCTTGAGTCATGATTGGATTACTGAATGATATGATTCTTATGATATGTTGAAATAAGGAATGACTTCTTGAAAACCCTAAAAGTTTATTAAGAATATTATGAGTGATAAAGCTAGAACTTGTATATGATGTTGTAAATGTGATCAAATGATGAAGTTGAAAGTATTAATACTTCAATTGAATATGATGAGTCTTATTAATATCGTCTAAGTCTAATGCATTTGTTTTAGTATAATAAAGAATGATCATTGTTGATTATGGGAATGACATTAGAAGTCAATGACATGGTACACTTATCTAAATATAAGAAATGATATGAAGAAAAAAAATGTATTGATGGTGATGGCAAGTTAAAGATGAAAATAATGAAGTTATTATGATGAAGTCTTTAATCCTTTGTTTTAATTACATGTTTAAATCCAAATTGAATGAAACATACTAAAACTAGACTTTGATGGATATCAATGAAAATAGAAGTATTGTATGTCAAGTGAGTTAAAAATGATTGGTTCGAGTAATTTAATGAACATGACATGAGAGAAGTTGAGATTAATGAATATGAAATTGAAGGAAAAAGATGAGATTTAGTAGACGAATTTAAGAAACAAACTGTAACCCTAAAATGCTGAGCTAGATGGTGCTAATGAATAACAATCTCAAATGAGGGATTAAGGAATGTACATAATTATGGTTTAATTCAACTAAAAGATGAAACTCAAGTATTTGAATTGCTTTACAAGAAAGTGTTCTTGTATAATGATTGTTTGATAGAATACTTGTACTACGAGAATGAACTATTTTGATGGAATTCAAATGATAATCAAGATGTGTTGATTAGTAACCCGTATGAAGAATGTGAAATAAAAGAAGAAGAGAACTAAGTCTGTTATGCATGTATATGCATGAAATTTATTTGCATCTATTGAGATTAGATGGAACAAGCATATGTTGTATGATAAATTTATTCTGAATATGATGAAAGATACATGATGTCTATATGCTTTTACTATTGCTAGTTCTAATGTTTGTGCTAATATTTGTTAAGAACTGTGATATAAAATGAACTGGTAAGGAATATTTTGAAATTGAATTTAATATGAACACCTTACATATTGAGAAACCCTAATAAGAGTAAATATTGCATAATGAGATCATGTCTAGGGTTGAAAGCCCACTAATGATGATAAAACCGTGATGGGATAAATGATGAACAATAAGATTATATCTATGGCAGAAAGCCCATTTTGGATGATTGTTATGAGATGAAGTAGAAGATAGAAATAATCATGTGTTGCAATATATAGATTTATTGTGCTTCTTGCTTTGATCATTGTCATTATTAATAAACTTGATTTGTTTCATGTTATTCTAGTTACACGAGAATATACATATATGATATATGATGTTTTGAATTCTTGTAAGATGAGTAAAAGAGATTAATAATAAGTGAAATGATGGAAAATATAGTTAGGTGCCTTGAACACCATGAGTTTCCCCCGAGGACAACACCGGGGAAACAAAACAGATCTCCTTGTAGTAATCGATGAATTATGAGAAGGATTTCCGGAGTGTGGATCAAGACCTTAAAGGTTAGACCACTAGGATTTAGGAGTGAGTCATCTGCAGTGGCTCTGGCCCTAAATCCTTGTTGTGAAAGTCTATATTTAGATGGAATAGACTTTGTTGAAATGAAATATGTGAAATGTGAAATGAAAAATATGTGAAATACTGTGATATGTGATATACTGTTTTGCTGGTTCCTATCTTGTGTACATGAGATGAGGACGTGAGCCTCTTTAGGCAACCCTGAGGTGGCCAGGGTCTGCTGTTGATATCTTAGGGTGGCCGGCTAAACCCTAAGATGGTGACGGTGAGTCGTTGACACAAGAATCAGGCGTGACAACTTCTACTTGGTGAGGTACAAGCCAAGTAGTTTCAGGGCAAATGAATAAAAGATGATAAGCCGTGTAGAACATGATTTGAATGATTATTGCATTCCTTGTACTGCTAGTTGATGATTTGCCATTGTTGATTAAGCTTCATGTTGTGGAAAGTAATCATGTTGCTATGGACATTTTCTATTTCATATTATGATCTGTCATGCTGAGAAGTTATAAATGATGGGATTTATATGCATTCTGAATATGAGCTGGATTGCCTGCTATTTGATCATATTGCTTGGTAGATATGTATTATGTGTACTTCAACTTCAGGACTGCAAGATGTGTTCTTGGTCCGGCTGGTGGAGTGTCACAAATATAATATTATAGTTATGTATTGATTCAAAATGCTAAGAAATTGACTTATTACTCATGCAGTAGGATTCTTAATCTAAACTAAGAAGTATTTGTTGATTTGTTCATAGACATGTTTTAAAAGATGTTTCAAATTTACAATTGATTTAGTTATTAACTTATCTGTTGGATTAGATTACCATTGTAAGCTAGATTTGACTCATGATAGAACTACCTACTAGACTTTTCAATATCTACATGTTTATATTAAGTTTATTATACTTATTCTGATGTTGATGCATGTACCTATCTTGAGTGGGAGGTATCCACTCACTGGGGCTCTATATGAGTCTCATGAGGTTGTTTCAAATGTTTTTAGGTATAATAATATCCAGCAGAGAGGTCATGACAAAGAAGAGATAAATAGCATAATCTAGATAGATTAAAATGTCCATGTACTCTCTCTTTCCTGGGATGGGTTGTAGATTAAATGTGTTCATCAATGTACATGTATCTGATGTAAACTGAACTGCATATGAGAACAAGATTTGATTCTATATTTAATGAAGCTGAATATGATTTGTGATATCTGAATGCGATTTCCTTGATGTGACATTGATTTATGAGTTTGTGAACAAAGAAAAAGGAAAAAAATATATGTGTTTTTAGTATATTGTGTATTCACCTTGTAGAGAATTCATTGTTTTATTTCATAATTTGGGTTTAGTTTTTGGGATTATCTCTAATGATTGGTATTTATACTGATCAAAAGAGTGGGTCCCAACATTGAGATTGACTATCAATATCTACAACACATCATCATCCCAAGAGGAGGAGGAGAAATAAAGACTTCATGAAGAAAGTTGGTAGGACCCCAACGACCCTTGGATGGAAAAGAAATTGTTAGATTCCAATTAGAAGGCATTGTACTTCAATAATGTGAATTTGAGTTTCACCAACAAATGAAGAAGAACAACAACTAGTCTGGCTGAAGGCATGAAATTCAGCACTTGTGGGAGTCAACCCACCTAACTTTGAGATTTTTTCACTCAAATCACATTTTGGATATAATTTTGTTTTGACACTTTCCAAGAAACATATGTACCAGAATTGATAGCTTTGTCATTTGTGATTCATTTAAGAATAGGAACATAGATGATAGAATGATACATGGGAGTGTCCAAGCCATCAAGAAATCAAAGTTGAGAAGTGAAGAAGTGAATTGAACTTTAAAAACTACAAAAAAGCAACCACCACGACTGTTTCTCCACCATAGTTGTGGTTTTAGCAATCCAAAATGGTCCTTCTTTGCAGAATAGTCGTATTTGGTTGTGCCACGATCGCTTGAGTAACACTTGAATTTTTCAGCTGGTGTAGATTAGACACCTCATTTCCATGATGATTACCCTATCATCTAAGCTTTTATTTCATGTTGAGTACAACATAGTTAAAAATCATGGGATGGTAATCCCTTGTATAGCTTCATTTTCTTTATTCTGATTTCTATTTTTGATGATCAACAACATGACTAGCTACCATCCTTGTCTAGATACACTTTATTATTACATTTTACATACTTACATGTCATTTAGTTTGTTTCTTTGCAATTTGTTGTAATGTTTCAAAAGAATTGAACTTTTTGTAAGGCCACACATCCACTTCGCATTGCATGTAGGTTTTGGCAGTCCCTTGTGTGTTGTTATTTTATCTTTTCTTTTAGGACATTTCTTATTTCATAGCTTGAATTCTACTGAGAATAGGGGCACTTATCACCATTTTGTTTATACTATTGTGTTGATTGGCAAAAGTAAAGATAGTTTCAATGATAAAGTTGAACTTTAGAGAAATGTGTTTGAGTCTGATACTTATAAAAAGTGTAAAAATAGCATGTCTGATATAACCCCGTGAAACAAAATAACACACAAGACATCAGAATTTGTCATATTTATCCACCATAGACCTCCAATCTCTGTGTGTTTCCTTGAAAAGCTATATGATTTCTTTCCACATAAAAATGGCAAGAACCACAAGAATAGTTTGTGATGACTAGATTGATGATAGTACATTAGAGTAGCTCAGGGTTGACAATTTCTACCTTTTCTTAAATTACATTAAACCAATCTATTTTAACTTTATCACAAAATCTTGCGACGTGTGTGTGTGGTAATATGTAGGATGGTCCACTTGTCTATATCATGTGAATTTCACGACCACGGCCGAAGGGCTATAGAGTCGATAGATATTTATTGTGAGTTAAGAGCGAGATGCTTTATATTAACTTCTTTAAATCCAATCAAAAATGACATGTCATGCTTGTGGAAATAAGGAGATGTCATTTTCTGTTAGTTTTACCAACATTTTGTATTCTTATGTTATACTGCCAATCTTCCATTGTGTGCTAGATCATCATCCATGAGGCAATAGTTGGAATGTAGTCCTATAGTAATTTAGTAGGATCCAATAAAAATGTGTTATCTTGCACATATATTTTTTCTCATTCCTTTGTATGGGGTTTTAAATAGAAAAGATGCATTCTGATTGGTTGTCCTATGCTAATCCTATAGGACCATCCTATACTACAATTTACCCAAAGTTGAGGGTGAGAAAATCATTATCAGGTCAGTCATGACCATGATCCCATGAAAAACCTACTAGTGACCAAGCAAACCCCTTGCTCCACGACGTGTCTATGAAGCCATGTAGAGTTTCTACCATGCATGATGATCCCATTGTTGATAGCATGAAGTGTATTGAACTCATAAATTACAATCACTTGAACCATAAAGTTTACTATGGACATTAGAATTTCCTTTATAATAGACCACCACATGGGCGTTGAATCAATGCATTGAAACCTATAGTACCCTCTAGTTTTATATGCAAGTGGGTCTCTGCCTTTTGTTGATGTCTAATATTGATTCCACATGATTTTGTTGCCACCTTACTGAAACCAATGTTTCATTGGCTTGATTCACCTACATGCACATTCTTATGAGGTTTTCATCATCAATGATGATTATCTTTTTACACGATTCACATATATAAAGATAGATAATAGGTTGAATAAATTGGGGAAAATTCCAATAACTTTAATATTGAAAAGAATGAAAACAAGACCTGAAGGTTACAAATGTGTTTCAAAAAGGAATAGACGCTGAGTTTGATTTTGATGCAACGGTGTGCAAAACCTTTTCGTT
Source organism: Alisma plantago-aquatica (assembly GCA_963693085.1). Classification (NCBI taxonomy): domain Eukaryota; kingdom Viridiplantae; phylum Streptophyta; class Magnoliopsida; order Alismatales; family Alismataceae; genus Alisma; species Alisma plantago-aquatica. The sequence continues at coordinate 830,999,896 of OY856409.1, forward strand.
ACACATTATAAGTGATGGATAGGTAAATAAGACATCTTAGACATCATGCATAAGTTGCACATAACCTATCCCTTGAGAGAAGGAGCAAGCAGACTACTATATAAACACTTACAAAACATACTATAGTAACGAATGATTCTGAATTCTACATGGATCAACATCATACATCCTCCACAACACCTTAGGGCCCACGTATTCATGGCTCGATGTCATCTAGTTTAGGAAGTGGGTAAAGGGGTTGATGCAGGACAAAAAGATGTGGAATAACCTACACGTATGGACTAGGCATGAAAAACTAATATGAAAACAAGCAACCACAAGAACACCAGAATTTTACGTGGAAAACCCCCACAATGTGTGAGGGAAAAACCATGGGGTCAAAGCCCGACGGAAAACTCCACTAATCAATAGATTACAATGTTCGACTCAAGTTTAGACCCAAAACTTGAGGAATACATAGCAAAGGAAGAGATACAAATAATACCAAACCAGCATGTCACCACACCAAAAGGCCTCCCAAAAAAACACCTCCTTGCAGAGAATACTATGGTGGAACAAGAATAATGGTTGTGATGGAGAACTCGGTGTAGATCGAAGAAGAGAACTAGAGTGGTTCCACCCTCTTTCCTTTCCCTTCTTTCTTCTTTCTTCCTTGGCTCTTGTCTTTTCGTCAATAACAAAGAAAGGAGCAGCGACAACTACTTTTCTTTTGATCTGCGGCTGTGTGGATGCGATTGCTTTGTTCTAATAACCTTGTCTTAAGGCATGGGTATTTATACCTAGCCAGAGGCACTCATGCCCTAAAGGGCTGCCCATGTTGGGCTAGAAGCTAACAGGGCCTTACGCCCAACAATCTCCCCCTCCAACCCAAAGGAAAGACTATCCTAACGACTCCTCAGGTGGAGTTCAATCTGGAAAGCTCCTTACAAGTATCAAGCTTCTTTGTAGGAACTACCTTCGTCAGCATGTCAAAAAGATTGTCATTGGTGTGAACTTTCTTCAGCTTCAACTAGTCATCACTGATAGCTTCACGCAACCAGTGGTATCTCAGATCAATATGCTTTGTCCTGGAGTGAAAAGAAGAATTCTTGCTCAAGTCCATGGCACTCTGACTGTCACAATAGATAATATACCCATCCAGTATCAAACCCAGTTCTTGTAAAAAAATGCTTGAGCCAAACAATTTCTTTTCCTGCTTCACAAGCTGTGATATATTCTACCTCAGTAGTAGATAAGCAACACACTTTTGCAATTTAGACTGCCAACTAATAGCTCCCCTACAAAAGTGAACAGAAAACCTGAGGTAGACTTCTTGTGATCAAGATCACCAGCTAAATCTGCATTTGTGAAACCTATAAGAACTGGTGGTGCCCCTCCAAAGCATAAACAAGCACTAGAAGTACCTCTCAAATACCTGAGTATACATCTAACAACATTCCAATGCTCCTTATCAGGGTTAGATAAAAATCTACTAGTCACACTAACTGCATGTGCAATATCAGGCCTAGTGCACACCATAGCATACATAAGATTTCCTACTACAGAAGAGTAGGGTATGTGAGCCATCTCTTGCTTTTCCTGCTCAGTAGAAGGAGATTGTTTTCTACTCAGTATGAAGTGACTGGCTAAGGAAGTCTCAACTGGCTTTCCCCCCTTCATGTTGAACCTGTCAAGTACACGCTCAACATATTTCTCCTGTGACAACCAAAGTTTCTTTGCTTTTCTGTCACGCTTGATGTCCATGCCAAGATTTTGTATGGATGGTCCCAAGTCTTTCATGTCAAAAGACTTGAACAATTCCTTCTTCAGCTTGGCAATCATCTGAGCATCCTTGCCAACAACCAACATATCATCAACATAAAGCAAGAGAATAATAAAACTGTCACCTGAAAATCTCCTGAAGTAAACATAGTGATTTGCCTCAGTCCTGTGGTAACCTTGCTTCAGCATGAAAGCCTCAAACTTTTTGTACCACTGCCTTGGTACTTGTTTCATCCCATAGAGTCTTTTCTTTAATCTACAAACCATGTGTTCTTTGTCTTTCACTACAAATCCTTCAGGTTGCTGCATATAAATCTCTTCCTCTAGCTCACCATGGAGGAAGGCTATCTTCACATCAAGTTGCTTAATATCAAGGTCCAAGCTAGCTGCCAAGCCTAAAACTGTGCAAATGGAAGTCATCTTCACCACTGGAGAGAATATCTCATCAAAGTCAATGCCCATCTTTTGCCCAAAGCCTTTCACCACAAGTCTAGCTTTGTATCTCACAGTGTTATCACTCCCATCTTTCTTTAGCCTGAAGACCCACTTGTTCTTTAAAGCTTTTTTGCCTTCAGGAAGTTTGCATAACTCATAGGTATCATTTTTCTTCAATGAGTTCATCTCATCTTGCATTGAATGCATCCACTTATGCTCTTCTTGATGAGACTTTGCTTCCTCGTAGCTTTCTGGCTCCCCCTCTTCTGTGATCAATGACCATTCTGAATCAGAATATTTAGTAGACACCCTTTTCTCTCTAGTAGACCTCCTCAGCTGTGGACCTACTGGATCTACTGGTTGATGTTGCTCCCCCTGATCAAGAACATCCTCATCATGGACGCTATCTGTATCGGGATCATCCTCTGTCATATCATCATGTGGGATCTCACCATCCTCAACATGGTTTGCATCAACATTCTACTGGACTGGAGAGGGAACTGACACATTAATCATAGTATCATCTTTTACCTGCTCAGGCTCTGTCGTCAATGTATCAGAAAACATCTTGTCCTCAAAGAAAATCACACCTCTAGATATGATTATCTTCTTCTTTTCTGGGTCCCAAAGCTTGTAGCCAAATTGCTCGTTACCATAGCCAACAAAAATACAAGGAACAAATTTGTCATCAAGCTTCTGCCTCTGCTCCTTAGAAACATGTGCAAATGCCTTGCACCCAAAAACTCTAAGGTGAGAAAAAGAAGTTGTCTTCCTTGTCCACACACTCTCTGGAGTGCCAAAACCCAAAGGAACCGATGGTGACCTGTTAATCAAGTAGCAAGTAATGTTTACAGCCTCTGCCTAGAACTCCTTAGGTAGCTTTACATTCTTCATCATGCATCTGAATCGCTCCATAATGGTTCTATTCATTCTTTCAACCAAACTATTGTGTTGTGGGGTACCAGGAACAACATTCTCATGCCGTATGCCAGATCCTTCACAGTAAGACCTGAACTCCTTGGAAGTATACTCACCCCCATTGTTAGAATGAAGACACTCGGGCTTTTTACCTGTCTCCCTTTCAATCATGGCATGGAACTTCTTGAAAGTATCAAAGACTTGATCTTTCCTCTGCAAACAGTAGACCCACACTTTCCTAGATGCATCATCAATAAACATAACAAAGAATCTACTTCCACCCAAGGAGTTGACTTCCATAGGACCACAAACATCAGAATAAATCCTATCTAACACATTAGACTTCTTCTCACATTGAGCACTGAACTGGACTCTTTTTTGCTTCCCAAGCAAACAACTTTCACAGGGGTTAAGAATCACATTCTTACCACAGGGGATCAAATCTTTCTTTGCAAGCACCTGTAAGTCTTTCTTACTCATGTATCCAAGCCGCTTGTGTCATAAATCTGGAGAACTAGAGTTGTCCACAACATTGACATTGTCAGTACAAACCTTTATATTCATCTTGTACAAAGTGCAGCAAACTTTGCCTCTAGCCACGACCAATTGTCCTTTGGTAACAAAAGTTCTCAAGTCACTAAAATGATATTTAAAGCCTTGAATGTCGATACCATAGCCGGAAATGATGTTATAATCAACTTCAGGAATATGTCTAAGATTCTTCAGCAAGATGGTATAACCCAACTCGGTCTCAATGCGCACCTCACCAATCCCACGAATCTTCGCATAGCTTTTAATAGCCATCTTCGTCATTCCAAAGTTCCCAGACTTGTAGGAGCAGAAGAAGTGTCTATGAGGAGTTATGTGGTACGAAGCACCAATGTCCAACACCCACTAATTGTTGTCGCTGATATGTAGACAGTGTCCCACAAAAACTCCACATGTGAGTACCTCTTCGGCATTTGTAACGACTACAGCTCTGTTGCTATCATCATCTGTCACCTTCTGCTTTCCTTCTTTAATTTCCTTTTTGCGATGCCTGTAGAATTTCTGTATATGACCTAGCTTGTTGCAGTAATGACAAACTACCTTACTTTTGGACTTTGACCTATGCTTTGACTTTCCTCTATCACTACCCTGGCCACGACTGACTCCTCCCCCTGTCCTCAACAAGAAGAGCATGTGAAATTGACGTCTCTGCTGAGCTATGTCGTCCTGTCTCTTCATTCAGCAGGGTATTAGATACCAAACTCAAAGTCAACTTCCTGTCTAGAGCAGAGTTGCTAACAAAAATCACCAAGATCTCCCAACTGTCAAGTAAAGAACCAAGAAGTAGAAGCGTCTGTAACTCGTCATCAAGTGACAAACCCATCGTGGATAGCTGATTCATCGTGCTCTTAAAATCATACAAATGCACTGTCACATTCACAAGCTTCTTAATCATAATCACTTTGTTCCATGCAGTCTTCCTCTTGTACAACGACTCGATATTCTTCCACAAAGAGTGGGCACTGATTTCGTTGGCGATGTGATGGAAGACAGACTCGTCAACCCAGCGTCGGATGATGTCCATGTATTTTCTGTTCATCTTTATTCAATTCTCCTGTTTTGTATCTGTTGGCTTGCTCGCATCTCCCTGAACCGGCTCATAACGATCATTGTAGTAAAGCAAATCCTCCATCTTTATCTTCCACGTCGGCCAGTTTGATGCTGTCAATTTCATCATATTATTTGCGCACTTCATCTAGTCCACGTAGCCAACCCTCACTCTGATACCACTTAAAGGGGTTGATGCAGGCCAAAAAGATGTCGAATAATGTGCACTTATGGACTAGACATGCAAAAATAATATGAAAACAAGCAACCACAAGAACACCAGAATTTTACGTGGAAAACCCCCACAATGTGTTAGGGAAAATCACAGGGTCAAAGTCCGACGGAAAACTCCACTAATCAGCAGATTACAATGTTCTTCTCAAGTTTATACCCAATAACTTGAGAAATACATAACAAAAAAGAAGAGATACATTTTTATCAGCGGCTACGTGGATGCGGCTGCTTTGTTCTAATAACCTTGTCTCAAGGCATGGGTATTAATACCCAGCCGGAGGCACTCATGCCCTAAAGGGCTGCCCATGTTGGGCTGGAAGCTAACAGGGCCTTAGGCCCAACAGTGGGAATCGTAGAATGGCGGCAATGCCGGCATGCTGGGCCAACTGCTCTCCAGAAACATGCATGGATGAGAATACATGGACTTCTCCTCCTGCGCTCTTGACCGATTCCACCAAACCGATGTATTTCTTCCTCGTCGCTACGTCGGAGCTCCTGAAGAGGCTATCAGTTATCAGAAGTGTCTGGATCGCCATCTGTTCGTGAGAATACTCCACATGCTTGGGACCGTAACAACCGCGATCTGAATCTTTGCACAGCATATCGAAGAAGTCGCTGAGAGCCTGGACCTCACGAGCAGCTATCGTATCTTTTACAAGAGCCATGACCTTCGGAGCGTTCAATACGTCTTTCAAACTGTGCTTGTACCCAGAAGCCGAGTGTGCGAGGATCAGGCGCGACTTGTTCTAAAGAATTGGTTTAATCTGCCTCCTGCTTCCAGCAACAAGTATTTCTGGAACTGGCTGTTGGTGAACCCTGGACTTGCAATGACGACGCACCGGACGACGTCGAAGTCGATATTTCTGGTCACATCCTGAAGAACTTTCTCAAAGAAGCTGTTCAAGGCCGATTCATAAGATGCAACACCAGGGCCTCCTCGACCGCGTGACCGTGACGCTGCCGCCGACAAGCAACAGGTGTGTGAGACCTTCTTGCATCAGAATCACGGCCAAGTCGGCGCTCTTCCCTGGATCGCACGCCAGGGTGAAGATATCCAGGGCGACTGTATCCCAGAGGGCCTTCGTCAACGTGAGAGGACGGTGTAGCTCGATCTCAAGCGTGTGAAAGTGACCCACCTGGACGTGCGAGCTCTGCGTCCTGTTCTTCCCAGTAATCCGCAGCGTAGAGCCTTCTTTGCTATAGTCCACGTCGTGGACTTTGATCTCCAGGTTCAGGATCATCCTCACCGGGTCCCGATTATATACCGCCGCTGGGTTTCTCGGTGACTACCTTCCGGACGGTAGAGGCTAAGAGGGTGTCTCCCTTTGCAATCATGTTGTATATGTGGCACATGCCCTCCTGGACCAAGTCCTTGGGAATCAGAAAGATCTGTTTTTCTCCAAGATGAGACAAGGGAGGCGAATGTATGGTCATTATATAGGGGTCAAAAAATCAAAATGACAGAATATTTTAATGGGAAAAAAACCCAAATAGCACAGTTTCTTAAAAAAATTTATCCAAATAGCACTCTTCCCAACTTATTTCCCGAACTAGCACACTTCCACCTAAAATCGCCACATTAATTGGCGTTTTTCTGTTGCAGGGAGTGAAGTGCAGAGATTGAAAATGCCACTTTGACTTGTGCTTTTCTGGAAGACGCCACATTATTATCTGGCGTTTCTTCAAGATGACGTTTTTTACTTCTAATCAAATCTCCGCCAAGCACTCTTAAAAAAATTTATCAAAATAGCACTCTTCCCAACTTATTTCCCGAACTAGCACACTTTCACCTAAAAGCGCCACATTAATTGACGTTTTTCGGGAGTGAAGTGCAGAGATTAAAAACGCCACTTTGACTGGTGCATTTCTGGAAGACGCCACATTATCTGGCGTTTCTTCAAGATGGCGTTTTTTACTTCTAATCAAATCTCTGCCAAGCAGCGCGCTTACTTCGATCGACCGTTTGATTCGATGAAACAGGAAGATAAGGCTCTATAATCAAATCTTCACCATGGTAGTGCTTGGAAGCCCACGTCGGATGGCCCTGGACAATGTGCAGGAAGAATACGGAAGTAAGGTGGATATGGTCAGTGAAGTGGAGGGTTCTGCTGAAGAGCAGCATGCGTAATTCATCATCCAACCTTAATGATGATCGATTTTGTCTGCTGGAACTCAAGAGGTATAGGCAGCGAAGCGAGAAGACGAGCTCTAAAAGAACTAATGTCTATTCACAGACCCGAACTTGTTGCCATCCTTGAACCAAGAATTAGCAAAGATAAAGCTATGAACACTAGCTATCACCCGCCTAGGTTTTGCTAATTCCTATAGGGTGGAGGCAAGGGGATACGCTGGGGGTATCTGGCTGTGCTGGAACGCGGATAGGTGCTCAGTTGAGATCGTGTGTAGCCACAGGCAGTTCATTACCTGCAAAGTAAACGGTGCCTGCTATGTTACGGTCGTTTATGCTAGTCCTCAAATTACAACCAGACAGATCTTGTGGAAGCACATAGTGACTATGGGGCAGCGGTTTAAGAAAGCGTGGCTCTGCCTCGGAGATTTTAATGCCATTCTTAGCCCGAGTGAAAGAAATGGCACCGACTGCTTCAACAATCAAGAGGCCACTATATTTCAGAATACTCTTATGGAGGCAGACCTTACAGATCTCGATTTCTCTGGCATGACATTCACGTACAGGCATGGGCTTCTCCAGAAGAGGTTGGATAGAGCCACGGGCAATAGCGAGTTCATCTCAAACTACCCTCATGCTGTGATCGAACATCTACCCAAGATGGGGTCTGATCATTGCCCGCTCCTCGTTCGAAATTTTGCCAGGAAGAAAGGGCAATACAGGTTCTGCACTCGCGCGTCTTGGCAAAGCTCTGCCACCTTCCCTGTTATGTTAAAGAGTGTCTGGCAACCAGAGTTGAGCTTCAGCGAGGCACTCCATGAGGCCCAAGGCCCGATATCAAGTTGGAACAAAGACATGCAGAAGGAGAGGAGGAGAAGGAAGGATCGACTAGGTATGTATTTGGCCTATGCTGCAACCATCTGTGATTTGAGCTCTTCACCCATTCAGGGCGAAGAAGCCAGCTTCTGGTTTCAATCCTCAAGTCGGATTATGCATGCACACACCAAATTCATACCAATAGAAGAAACACAAGTGTGTGGAACCTGCATCGTGCAGACGGAATGCAGCAATTACTGAAACATCGTAATGTGATGCTCCGCTGTCATTGCTTTGCCTCAAAGGCATGCCAACTTACTTGCCTCTACGATAGAAAGCCGTACAGAGCCTTATCTTCCTGTTTCATTGAGTCAAACGGTCGATCAGAAGCTAGCGCGCTGCTTGGCGGAGATTTGATTAAAAGTAAAAAAAGTCATGTTTGGCGTGTTCCAAAGAAACATCAGATAATGTAACGGAAAAACGCATGTCAAAGTGATGCTTTCAATCTCTGCACCAGAAAAACGCCAATTAATGTGGCGCTTTCACTTCCTGCACCATAAAAATGCCAATTAATGTAGCGCTTTTAGGTTAAAGTGTGCTAGTTCGGGAAATAAGTTGGGAAGAGTGCTATTTCGGTAAAAAATTTTAAGAAACTGTGCTATTTGGGTTTTTTTCCCTATTTTAATCATCAAAATGACATGATGCAGAACTTAGTTTTCAAAATTACAAGTTTGCTAGGCAATATGTCCCCAAAGAGGACGTATTGCTCATGGTGGGGCCAATACATCTAATCGGTAGACGTATTACTATTTTAAATCAACAATACGTCCCCAGTGGAGACGCATTGCCTCCAGCAGAGCAATGCGTCCCTAATGAAGATGTATTACTTTTTTTATTTATTTTTTACTTTTTTTTATTATGATACCATGTACGTCATATATATATATATGTATATATATATATATATATATATATGTTAAATTGTTAAATGAAAATAATCTACATTAACTTATATACAATTTACCATATATTTTAAATAATACCTGAACATAATAAATAATAACATAATATTATATTTCATTAATACATAATATTTATAAATGTCGATAAAAGTATTTAAAATTATATAGTAACGTTTAAAATTATAAAAATAAAACAAATACATACATACATGTGTATATATATATATATATATATACTTATATATGTATATACCACACATTGATATGCACAATATATATATATACTTATATATGTATATACCACACATTGATATGCACAATATATATATATATATATAATCCACGATATATAATATCAAAAAATATAAACATGTCAATTATGCAAAGTAAAATATAGTAGAACAATAACAATGAACAATCAAATTAAAATACATGATACATACGATTTTAAATTAAATAAAAATCATAATATATTTGATTTTTATTATATTATATTTGTCTTTGAACTGGATAAAAGATGCAAATATTATTATATTATGATTTATGTTTATATATTATTTTTTAAACATAATTAAAAGTTTTCTCCATAATATATTATAATTTTTTATGTGTTGCATTTATGATCATATGTATCATATATTTTATTTTCATTATCTATTGTTATTGTTCATGTATATTTACTTTATATAATCGACATGTTTATATATTTTTTGATATTATGTATCATGTCTTTAATATATATATATATATATATATATATATATAGAGAGAGAGAGAGAGTCAGGCTAGAATACAATCGAGTGTACGGATCGCACGAATACACTCAAGTGTGTTTGTATATCAAGACTATTTTTTGCAAAATATAAACCATTGATCTTCACTGTCATACTATAAATAGGTTACATACAAATTTTGAGCCCAATTGGATGAGTGTAAGTTACTCATCCAAAGGCAACAAAATCGACGCGCTAAACTAATTTGAAATGTATAATTTTTGCGGTCTTCATAACATAAGCTATACATATCCAAATGTGCTCAAATTTTGCGTATGAGTTGTTCACGAGATGTTTAATAAGATATTAGATTTTAAAAAAAATATGGCATCATGAAAACCTATTTGAGTGTATTCCACTCTGGATACACTCGAGTGTATTCTAGCCTGACTCTCTCTCTCTCTCTCTCTCTCTCTCTCTATATATATATATATATATATATATATATATATATATATATATCTGTGTGTGTGTGTGTGTATTTTATGTGCACCATCGTGTCTTATATACTACTATATTAGTTTTTATTTTAGTATTTTTTTATTTTTATTGCTATGTTATTTTTCATTTTTTTCTAAGTTTACAAATAAATACATATATATATATATATATTCTTTATTTGTATAATTTTAAACTTTATTACATAATTTTAGTATTATAACCATTAATTTTAAATACTTTATCTAAATTTATAAATATTATGTATTAATAAAATATAATATTCTGTTATAATTTTATTATCTTCAGGTATTATTTTAAATATATTTTTAATTATATATAAGTTAATGTAGATTATATTCATTTAGCAATTTAACATATATATGTATATATAATGTACATGGTATCATAATTAAAAAAAGTAATATAAAAGAAAATAAAAAAGCAATACATCCTCACTTGGGACGCATTGCTCTACTGGAGGTAATACGTTTCCATTGGGGGCGTATTTTTTTTAAGTAGCAATACGTCTCCACAAGGGACGTATTGGCCCACCAGAAGCAATGCTTCCTCTTTGGGGACATATTGTCTCATAAACGTGCCAATTTGGGAATTAAGTTCTGAATCGTGCCATTTTGGAAATTAAAATGTCCAAATATGTCATTTTGATTTTTTGGCCTTATATAGGCAAACGCCACCTGTGCAGAGTTGTAGCACGAGCGGGTCTCCGTCGGAGTCAAATTGCTCCAATCCTGCTTTGACTTGAACCACATGCACGTTTTCCGAGTTAGTAAAAACTTTGTTATGCAACTCCTTTTATGTCACAAAGAAACCAGAAATAGGAGTAGGCAACTCCTTTTTATGTCACAAAAAAAACTAGAAATAGGAGTATGCAACTCCTTTTTATGTCACAAAAAAACTAGAAATAGGAGTATGCAACTCCTTTTATGTCACAAAGAAACTAGATATAGGAGACAATCCTTGCGGTTACCTTCTTCTTTCGGTTTCATTTTCCCTAATCTTGGTAAAAGTCGGATTCCGTAGTCAACTGTAATGTTTGCTCGCTCAACCCCGAGTTTCGTCCCCATCATATTCTTCAATCGTATTTTTTTATAATCAACTTCAATCGTATATGTATGTATTCCTGTTGCAAACAAGGACCGAAGTGTGTGATTGGACAACCTTGCAATTTCTTCTAATAAGCTGCAATGCATGCTGAAGGAGAGTTTGAACTATTGAAGGATTTTGACGGGTTGCATTCTAATGGGCGTATTTGTTAGCTGTCACTTGTGCTTAAGTTAGGACATACACATTGGATTCGTACATTCCTTTTCTGATTTTTGAGATATTTTAAAAGCTTTATTTAAAAAGGATTTATTTTATTATAAGTAGAGAACCAAGTTTGTGTCCACCCTGCAAGTTGCAAAGGTATTGACTTTTAAAATTGATTGCGTTGGCTTGTTTGGTTGCCCTTTGGTTTACAAAACACACACAAACATGCACCGTCGCAGCCCCGCCCGCAATGGTAGTATAGGAGACATTCTATACTTATTCAACAGAACAACCAATAAGAGTCCAACACTCACAACAAAACCCAATCCCTATAAAAAATGAAGAGAGCAACATTATTTCTATACTAAAAAAATTAACATTAAAATAAAGTATCATTAGTTTCCTACCATATTTCTGTAGGAAGCCTCCTAAAAAAAGTTGTCCCTCTCTATCCAGTTCACTCGAGAGTGATGTGCGCGTTTATCTTCTTTTTTAAAATCTAAAAGTTTGTATTTTGTATGGCCTTTTATTTTTTTTGAAAATTAGTGATACACCATATTTTTTATATAAGTACCAATTATTTAATGTCATCCTTGATCATGATCTAGAATATTTTTGAAAGCCCAAATTATCTTGAATCTCTCAAAATGTCTGTTCGGGCTGTATGACCTTGTATAAGACTGATACATTATATACGAACAGACTTGGCTTTAAATATGATTGTATGCTTTTGACAGTCAATCGAATACTCCATATTCGATAGAAATATAATTATTATTCGACATATATGTTATGTGTCTTGTCCTCGTGTACATCCATTAGATTAGATGTCTTTTCTTATTTGGTAGAATATATATATGCTCGATAGGATGTTTCTTTTCTAATCTGGTCTAATACACTTGTACTCAAGCCTCTACAACAACATACTAGACTTCTTCCTGAAGATTTGATCATACACATTTCTTGGAATATCTGTGTGGGCTCTGATCTCCAAACCACGATATAATCACGATTTAAACTTAGCGGAAGCGATTCGATAAACAGCGGAAGACAAAAATCACGGGAAATTAAAACTTTTCGAGACAAGAGCTTGAATCCTTAAAAGCTTCTTTCATAACAAGAGATAAACTGTTTACATCTCATGATAATTACTTCTTGAGTAATTATATACATCAAGATACAAAATCTCAAGAACTCATAACAAAAGACTCCAGGACCTGAGAGTACAGAGGACACATAGGACTGACTCTAACTACACCACATGGCAGGCTAAATCTCCACCTGAGATTTACTGCTGCTCCTGGTGCTGCTGCTGCTGGGACTGGTCACCTGTAGACCTGTTCCTCCGTCCTCGACGTCCACCTAAAAAGTTGAAGTCTACGGGGTGAGACAATTGTACACAATTGTCCCAGCGAGAGTTATAACTCTCCGCCAGAAGCTTTATAATAGTATCAAAGAATAACTTAAGCAGTAAAAGCTTTCAAAGTATTCAATAGAAGTTGCAACTATAAACAAGAGTTCAATCATTTATCAAGCATGAAGAAACATATGCACTATATAGTGTAACATCAATCAACTAACTCGTAGTTATTTCTAACAGGTATACTACGCTGTAGAGTATGTTTTTCAAACATTACTTTTATGCCCTGTGGAGATGAGGTTTACCACTCATACTCCAACCAATCACTGCTAAGTGCCTCGGTATCATACTGGTCATCGAAAGAGCCGGATTCTCATGACCTTCACCTTCCTCAGTCAGTAAGAGGATCACTCGTAGGACATCTTGTGTCTCTACTATTATAGCTCACCAGGGTAATCTGGTCCTTTGCTATTTTAGAGTTACAGTGGCGTTCTGTACTCTCTTCGTCATCAGGAGATTTCATGTTTATCTTTCACTGATACGGATATCTGTGCTTTCTTCGTCATCAGGAGGTTTCATGTTTACCATCCACTGATACGGTATGGGATTATAGTGAAGGATTGATGGATTATACATCTACATCAAATTCCTACACTAGGATGTAAGGTTCTACACATCCATATACCCCACATACTCAACAGTATGTGATCCAGGAATTCTCGTAGGAAAACTTGTTTCACCATCATTTGATCCCAGACAATAATGGATCTATGATCAGGGCTCTAGATTTCACTTGATTAGTTAGGTACATTCAGTATTCTTTTACATCATATATTGTTCTTCAAACAATAACAGTAGCATAACAGCTATAAAAGTAGAATACTAAATGCAACACACCTAACTCACATCAATCATCATTTCTCAGTATACTCATCACAAGTCATCTCTAAAGCATGAACTTGATGGTATTCATGGCTCTCACAGCCCATTAAATCATAGGATGCCACTGACAAGACATCAAGATATTTTACTATTCATAAAGCTAACAACATGCTTTCAATGAATATGGTATCATCATCCATACCTGGATATGATCACCTTCATATCAGAACCTGCATGGTTAATTCAACTAATAAAGGTAATTCAAAACAATGATTATACTTTCCACTCTTGTCATAAGAGCTAAGTTCTTTGATTCTTATCAAATAGAGTTTAATACTCATATAACATGTCATCACCTTTGAATTAGGGTTTACTATTCACATCATATGTCATTACCCTTGAATTAGGGTTTACTATTCACATCATATGTCATTACCCTTGAATTAGGGTTTACTATTCACATCATATGGTGAATTGAACTCATAACATCATTATGTATGAGGAACATCATCATTGATGCTCTCAGATTACCTTAAGATTCATCATATATCATAATTAGGGTTTCCATGATCTCAAATAGGTGGATCATACCCTAATCATGCACATTCATGTGTATTGAAGGTTCTTTACTTGAGTTTCCACCCTAAAAGGGTACTTTCTCTCTCTTAAGGTACTTTCTCTCTCTTAAGGTACTTTCTCTCTCATCATACTAGTAAATGGTGATAAAACCACCCTAGATCAGGTTGGGTTAAGTCCTCATGGGCTAACATAAGCCAAAACATCACTATCATGTGATTAGGGTTTGATTTGAACAAGGTTTTACTCAATTGAACCCCTCAAGGGTATTTTGGTAATTCGCCCCATTGATCACTGTCATGGGTTAATTCATTAGTCACTTAGTCCCTTAATATCCTAGGTTATCATTAGGGTTTAGATTAGAGCATCATTGAACCATTTACACCTTCAATTGATTAAGTGAAATCAACCTTTGAATACCTCAAACGGTTTCAACCTTCAACCTCCAAACGGTTTGAGACCGTTTGGATGAGTTGACCGTTTGCTAGGGTTGACTCCAAGACCGTGTGACCTTCAAGGTCGTTTTCCCAAACCGTGTGAGGGTGTAGACCGTTTAACAAGTTTGACTTCAAGACCGAGAGGGCTTACACGGTTTGAGACCGTTTGGTGTCTCTCGATCTTGAGATCGTTTGAGTCCAAACGGTCTTGAGACCGTTTGGCCCCAAATGGTCTTGAGACCGTGAGGCCTCACACGGTCTTGAGACCGTGTGACCTCAAACGGTCTTGAGACCGTGAGGTCTCAAACGGTCTTGAGACCGTGTGACCTCAAACGGTCTTGAGACCGTATGGTCCACTTGGTCTCAAACCGTTTGGACCTCCAACATGGTTCAATGATTTCAATCGTTTATGATTATCAATGTTGAAGCCTCCAAATGGTCAAAGCCATGGTAACCACTTATAGATTGAGTTAATTAGGGTTATGCTTAACCAATTGGTCACTCAATTGACCCTCAATTGCTATCCAATTAGGGTTGAAGTTGGTTCAATTAAGGTCCATCAACATTCAACCATCAATACTCAATAATGTGAATCAACACAAGGTTGAACCCTTCAATTGAGCTCCAATTGGGCCCAAACTTGGCCCAAACGGTCTTGAGATCGTGTGGATGAACTCCACACGGTCTTGAGACCGTTTTCCTAAGATTTCATCAAAATCTAATGTGATTTGATAGGGGTTGAACCTTGATTGAGTCTCAATTCAGTATTTTGGATTAATTCAATAACCCATTGCAATTGGGCCCTTAATTGATTAAATTACCTTAACCCTAGACCTCCAAACGGTCTTGGGTTGTCACCACACGGTCTTGAGACCGTTTGGATGAGTTCCAAACGGTCTTGAGACCGTTTGCCCATCCAACTTTTGTATTCTAGTGTAAATTCTTCAAGGTTGGATCTATTGAGTTGATTATCATATCAATACTTAATTGCAATGTAATTTGGTATCTTTGTACTTTCAATTGGTCAACTATACTTGACCCCAGACCTCCACACGGTCTTGAGACCGTTTGGTTGATTCCCAAACGGTCTTGAGACCGTTTGGGTCAATCAACCCAAAAACACTAAGTTATTCATTGAGATTTCAGAACTGATTTCAATTAGGGTTTACCCTAGTAATCATCCTTCAACTCTTAGATCGTTTGGAATTAGTCCATCAAATTTGGTGATTTGTTAATCAACATTATTTTTAACAGTAATCTCATACGGTCAATGCTTGGTCAACGTTCTTACACGGTCTTGAGACCGTTTTCCCAAAAAGGGCGATTTCAACAGATTGGAAATCAGGAGTGAATTCAATTAAAGTTGTTGATTAAAAAGGCCATATCTCACGATTACTTTGGAGTTATCATCTCAAATTTTGTGGGTGATTAGCCTACATAATTGTGAACAGAAATATTATACGGTCCACACTCGGTCAACGCGGCTAAATGGTCTTGAAGACCGTTTTCCCTTACACGGTCCTGAGACCGTTTGCTCACTACACGGTTTTACAAACCGAGAGAGCAATTTGTGGAGACCGTTTAGTAAAGTGAAAAGTAGTGGATTAACTTTGGAAATAACGTCTTCATCTCATAGCTCAGGAACAGCAAGGATTTCTCACGGATTTTCTTGCAAGGTAGCAAAGGAAGGTAGAGAAGAAGAAGAACTATCATCTAAAAGCATAAACGAGATGTATATAACAAAGCATAGGTTTAGAGTTATAAAACCCGCCTAAAGCTTGCTCCTTGAGCTCCAAGATTTCGAGCTCCAAGCTTTTAATGGCGTCCTTGAGCTTCCACAGGTCGGCCAAGGTGAAACCTCCAGGGAAAGTCGAGAAGAGATGGCTAGAAAGGTAGAGCTATGTGAGCTAGCCATCAATTTGACCTTGAATCCGAGTTCTAACCATGAACTTAAGCAAAAGGGAGGATTCAAACCTACCTTGCCCTCCTTGGTCGTCCTCCTGAGCTCCACAGATTCTCTTTAGTCGGTTTGGGTGAATAGAACAGTGAAAGGAACGAAGGGAGGGTTTCCTTGCTAAGTGAAGTGGAGAGTATATATACTTGGGGTGAGATTTTCAACATAAGCTCATAAGTTCTCCATATTTTCAACTAAGTCCCTCCATCATTCTATGCTCGTCCCTTCATATTAGTTCTAAGGACAAACCTTATTATAAGGTCAAGAAATGAGGGCAAAGAAGATCAACCTTTTAGTTAAGCATACACATAAAATGCTATTGTACATACACCCTGATTATTCAATCACAAAGGTGTTTTTCATTATATGATTATTCAATTGAAGTGACCTTTCATCATTTCTTCTCTAAATTATGACAAGAGTCTTAAAAGATATTTTAGATGATGTATTTTACAAGTTTCACCCCTCAAATTGGGTAAATTGCACTTTTCTCCAATTTAGGGTTTTCAAGCACCGGGATTGCTTCCACAGCTGCACCTTGGTGCCCAAGCTTGGGGAAATCCCTCAAACCTTACCATCATCATTCTCATGATGTATCAACATCAGAGGAACATCTCAACATGTGCAATTTGCAAGTTAACCCTTCTAACTGGGTAATTAGCACATAGGTCCCTGTATTACAAAACAATGCTACAACTTTATATAAAAAGGAGCAAAAACTGAAATATATGTTTCTGAGAAACTTAATTACATGCCCAAAGTTAATCACAAGGATTTAATTACATATTTAGGCAAAACATCTAGGGTTATCTCATAACCCAGGTCAGGGATGTTACAATCTGGCTAGAAAGAAATAATAGGAAATTCAACATCTTCCGGCCTACCCAACATATGCTAACTGAAATTAAACATTCCTTATTTATACATTTACATTGTAGGGCAGACGTCAACATCAACACAGGTGATAGCAGCCGAAGATGACCAAGTCAACATGTTTGAAGACCACCATGGTGGAGGATGCTACTCTTTAGAGGACATCATCGCAGACAAAACTGGATTCTGATTTCTAGATCATCACATAGTCAGAATCCTAGCATCATAGTTGCTTCCACTTACATCTTCTTCATCATGATGTTGGCGCCTATGTTAAGGGGTATCTCCCCCACGGACATCTTTGGTGTCTCCCCCACGATCATCTTTACTATAATTTTTACTTTCATCTTGCTTTAATGCTTAGCAGCGAGATAACATTTGTGTTTGCTTACCTACTCTAGAACTCTTTCCGTATTCTATGCTTGCAGACATTCCGTTTGTAAACATCTCTTTAATTTTAATGCAAGGACTTTCTATAAAAAAAACACATGTACTCAAGCGGATGACATGTATATCCAATCAGATATAGTTATATCGTTCTAGCATTCATGTCCAGTTATATAAACTGTATCATCATGTATCCTTTCTTTTGTTGGTGTCTGTCCAAATCATGTATGTTTCTTTGAACTAGAAGACAATTATTCCAGGAGGGAAGGATGAAAAGATGTATAAATACTCTTTATCAATCATCCTTCCATAAAAAAATGATTTTGCCTCTTTGAAACACGTCTCGGTTACTATTATTTTCTCAAATGTAGTTACATCTGAGCAGCATGTTCTTATTTATTCTGTGTGATTTCAGCGTTTTCTTACACTCCTCTTCATTTTTACTTCTCTTTGCAACCAAAGATACTCACGGTCTTCACCTTGTGTAGCTTTCAAGTGCTTCATGATCCCACTATACCTTGTGATAATTGATGTGTATTCATACTTCCATCAAGACATATAAAGGCCAATAGCTTGTCTGATCATAATTTTCCTGCTGGAATCAAATGGGAATTGAGTTATAGGAGGTGGTTGACCGTAGGAGTCGGTATACTATCTAGTTCGTACACAATAGTGATAAAATTTATCTACATGGTACTGATCATCTTGATGCGTCTTTTTTCCTAGGACCACATTTTTCAAAACTTTGTTTGGTTGAACTCATGTTATTAGAAACTGGTTCAAATATTAAAAGTTTGTCTTAAAAACCTACTAGATGTTGTTCTCTAACATTATTGAAGAGAAATTTATAACTTTTAATTGCTATAAGTGTTTAATTTTAAACATCTGCGATCTTTATGGATCTTTGAAGTGTGTTGAGAACCGAAGATAACTACTCCCATAGACTGAAAGGACCATGGGTTTTTATTTCCATATATGGAAACACAAAGTGAAGTTATGGTTGACACCTTTTGCATTAAAAAGTTCTTGTCATGGCCACCTGAAGAAAGGAAAGCAATTTTCTTTGCTCCTAATGCAGTTGATCATCTTAAGGCAAATATCATTATCATTCTTCTCTCTTGTCTCCTACTAATATAATAAAAAATACACATGATATTTTTCCTGGTAGTTCTATATACCTTACATAGTGAGCTGTATGAAATTTAGCATAAGTGTGAAAGTATCCAACTGTCTTTAATCTCTAACGTGATCTAATGAAAATTTAAGATGAAAGATAACGTGATGGAACACTGTCATCCAATTATTTATTGAACATATATGGAGGGAAAAAAGTCTATTTGAGCCCAATTTTTTGAATGCCAAACCCTTGTATCTTAGTTTATGATGAATCCGTTTTAAGAGATGGGAGTATGTAAGTGAAATCTCCCATAAATAAACTACATCAATCATGTAAATATTTTACAATCCCTCTTCATCACTAAAAGTAGAAGATGAATGTGTTGAGTCCAGCCAAATCCTAAAACTAAAGGCATGCACTAAGGTAAGGACAAAAGGTACCTCTTGTTAACATTTTTAGCGACATCAAAACCAGGAAGAAACCTAACAAGATCTATCCCAAATCAAAATTCTTGCAAGAAATGAAAGCAACCCAATATGAGTACAAACATTGATTCTTAAAGGCAAGACTTTTATTCTAAGTATGGAATGATGATTTGTCTTGATAAGCTAGTGAAAATCACAAATGGTAAGAAAAGTAACCTCCCAAAATTTTTCAAGTGAACATTGTTGGATCAATTAATGGGCTCTAGAGGGGGTGAATAGAGTTAAAACCACTTCAATAAAATTCATATGACCTTTAAGATATTTTCCAACATACTACTGCAAGAAATGTTGGTGCAACTAAACATGCATAGCCAGGGAGAGAGATTGAACAAACACCAAATAACACAAGTATTTATAGTAGTTTCAACCTCCAATCTTGGAGATATACATCCATTCCTAGAGGGGTCAACCTTTAAGACTACCTCTCCTAGAAATCTCCTACTCATCCTAATAGACATAGCAAGTGATTAAGATGATGAGAGTGGATGGAGGCTCTTTGGAATCAAATCTATGTCAACTATAGTATAGAGAACTTCATAGTACATGGATAAGTATGGAACAAATCCCAAGGGGTCCTATTTCTAGTTGAGGATGCCTCCTAGCCATTAGAATCATTTAGGATGGATTCTAGCCATTATCAGGGTCTCTATAGATGCATTCAATGTTTATATTTAAACATTAGAATGGCTTGCTATAGTACGGTCACTGGTGTTGTAACTCAGTTGACAAACCTTGTTGTGTGAGCAAGTTTCTGGTCAGTCAAGTTGCAAACTGGCAAAAAACTTGGCCAATAAAAGGTTCTGGAAACACTGATGAATAGTGGTATTGATCGTGTTACCCGAGGGGAATACTCAACCGATTGCTCGTGTTATTTTGGGTGTTCTAAAAGCACCTAAGTACAATATAATTCGTCAAATTCAATTCCACAAATGAGCTTAATTACAAGTTGTACAATCATTACAAGTGATTTACATAAATACCTAAGGAGAAAATAGTTTGTTCTTCAATTTGGATCTTTCTACTTGTATGCATTGATTTCTCCAAATCAGGATTTACAAGTTTAGGCATTTGGGTGTGTCTATCTAAATCTGAAATTGTTCAAGTAGAAGCATTAGACACAAATAATTAGAATGGTTTCGTTATTACCAAAGCAAGGTATTAGTCAATTTAGACGTTGACTCAACATTCTCCCCCTTTTGAAGATGACAAACCATTTTATAAATACATTGTAAGAATTCTAGTAAAATCATAACTTTGGAGAAATCTAAGGGTTTCATAGAATTCGGTTCATGTGACCCCCCTCAATTGATGCTAATTGAGTTCACATACTCCCCCTCAATTTACTATATTTATTTTTCATGGTTAGTTTTCACAATATTTATAGAAAGTATGCCGTCTCCTCATGTATGTTCTTCATTTCTCATATATCTCTTATTCCCTTTACATAAGACAATATCTCCTCCTCCTTTGTCATTTAAAAATGTGAGTGTTTAAAGATCTAAAATGCAACTTGTCTAAAAAAAGGGAGAGTAGAAGAGAAAAAACCAAGGGCATGTCCAAGCAATGTATGTAAATACAATCAAGACATGCATTTGAACACCCTAGATGCAGTTCTATCAAATAATCAAGGTAACACTATGTAAGCAAGTAAACAAGATAGTAGATTTGCACATCAAGGAACAAGATTCAGTATGAATGAAACAAGATACATGCATAGCATACAATTGGATACCAATTCATGAACAAAACTAGAATAATATGTAGATAGACTACTAGTAGATGATATCACAAGTTAGGAATACTAGTAGGATCTTGGTCATAGAAAAGGATTTACAAGTTAAAACAAGCTATGAGTAGCTATAGAGGAATATCCATGTAAATAAATATGCAATTCAAGAAGCATGAAGGAATAATACTCACTAGAATTACTCATCATTGCCAAAAGATGATTACCACTAAAAATGCTTGGTTGCATCAAAACAAGATATACATTTAGATGCATGTAGAAAGTTAGAGCACAAAAAAAGTAAGTCAATCACAATCATAGGTTCCATATAGATCATCATTAAAACATCCACAACAACTCAAGACAAGTTATTGTAAGGTATAGAGATATGAAGATCAACAACAATTACTAAGACAGAGTTGTATACAAGATAGGAAGTTTAAACAATGGCAATATCTTTTTATACAAAAAGGTATTAGGGGGAGTGCCAATGGAATAAGACTACTGTTGAGAAAATCTAGTTGAGAGGGAATTTCTAATCCAAAAATCCATTTGTATATTTAGTGCACATTTTTGTCAGCCATGTTGTGTCAGAGGGTAGTTGAGAGGGAAGTTCTCATCCTCGTCATTGTTCATCTTACCTTGTTGCCTGCAAACGAGTTTGTGGTAGGTTCGTTCGATCTTAGGATCAAAGTCTAGTCTTCGATCGACAGTAGAAGAGCGACACATGCACTAGAATTGGTTCCTGAGGAAGAAGAACTACCATGAGCAAGATGACTGAGGTGGATATGAATTCAATAAGATATGTAGTTGTATCAATTGGAAAAGAAAAACCCTAACTAACCCAAGTTGGTTAATAAGATCAGAAAATTTTATTTTCCCAGGCAATGTCGCTACAATTTGACATGGATATTATTGCACCGGAAAATTTTCTAGGGGTTAAACCCCTAGAGTGTATAGTTACTAATGCACAATAATCACAACACACAAGCGAACAGATTTTATTGTAGTATAGTTCAGGATGAACACGAAGGGCAATATTTTTAAGAACTATTCTGATCAAAGTAATTGGAGAAGAACTAGTATGTAACACAAGATTTGGATTGGGTTGTTGATTATAGTAAGTTGTAAGTAGTAAAGTGTAAGGACCCTAACCTTCATTTTGGGATTACACTATTTACTTTGCCTAAACCTTGTGTTTAGAGGCTTGCTCAATCACCAGAGGTGTGATTTGTGTTTGTTGTGTTTTGTTGTGGGGTTGAGGTGCAACTTGAAATTTACCTAAGTTCTAGGGTGTCTATAAGGACCTTGACCTCCATTTTGGGCTTACCCTATTTGCTTTTCCTAACTTTGTGTTGAGATGCTTGCTAATCACCTAAAGTTGTGATTAGGGTTTGTTTGTGCTTTGTTGAGAGGTTGAGGTGCAACTTGCAAATTACCCAAGTTTTAGGGTTGGTCTGCAAAGTTTGTCACCTTGAGAGATGTCCTTATCTCTCCTTACATCCTCTAGGTCTGAGAGGATGGGTTGGACTCGTTTCTTGAGTAGCTTTGGGCTTTGTTGAGCCTTATCGGGCTTTGTTTTGCCTTGTTGAGGCTTGGTATCAGGCAAGGCTGAGCCTGGTGCTTTGTATCGGCCAGGATGG
Source organism: Alisma plantago-aquatica (assembly GCA_963693085.1). Lineage (NCBI taxonomy): Eukaryota > Viridiplantae > Streptophyta > Magnoliopsida > Alismatales > Alismataceae > Alisma > Alisma plantago-aquatica. Next base: position 831,022,669 of record OY856409.1, read on the forward strand.
TGTATTGTCCAAGGGTTTTGGTGGATTTGTGGGGTTGCCATATTGGGTGACACACACCCTCCACCCTAGCCTCATTTGTGTCACCATCTTGGGACAAGTGGTGGTTGCTTTGCTTAGTGGGTGGCAAGTCATGGACATGTGGTTTTGAGGGTGCTAGCATGTGGCATGACCCGAGGACAAGTGTACTAGGGTCGGGTGCCACCTTGCCATGCTCTCCTTCTTCACCCCTAAGTATATACTCGACCCTTCTTGCTTGCTAGCAGCTCCTTTAGTTCCCTTAGTTGCTCCTTCTTCCCTTGGTGGTCGAGAAGGAGAAGAGAGGAGCAAGTGGTGGTCGACACTACTGGTGTGTTGGGCGTCACACCTTGCTAGTTTATCCCTTTCCTTCTCTTGTGGTGGTGCCTTGGAGCTTGGAGCTTTAGAGCTTGAGGCGGGTTACATAACTCCTAACCCTAGCTATACTACTTCTTTTTCATGTTCCATGCTATATGTGCTATCTTGATCATCCATGTCATCTTTTAGTTATGTTTCTTGTTTTAATGGTTATAAGGTTGCTTTAGATGTACCCTAGACTTTGTGGGGATGGTTATCTCTCACTTTATTGTTGAGAGGTGAGACTAGGGTCTCCTAATCCAAGGGTGAGTTGAGCTTTGGTTGGTTGGCCGATATGAGATGATGATGGACCTCCTTGTTTCCTAATAGGTGATGGAAGTTGTGCAATACCCATATCTCACTTAATTGTCTTGAGAGGTGAGCTAACTCTCTTGAATTCTTAGGGCTTCTTTGTGGCAGTCTTGAGGTTGGAGATGATCAACCCGTCATGGCCTTGAACTCTTGCACGATACCCCCCCCCCCTTTATGGTGTTTTGCAATATGCTAAGTGGTGTTCGACCCTTCTGATCGATATGAATCTTTGCCTTAGGAGGCGTTTGTGGGCGTTATGCCCTTGGCCGATGTGATGTTTGGTAGATATCCCTTCTTAGTGCCCTGGACAACATGGGTTGGTTTTGGTGTTGCCCGATATGAGTCTTGGGTGGTGAAACCCTAATTGGACGATATTCTTTGGCCGATAGGGATGTGCCTTGGGCGTTAGATGGCCTATGTTGGGCGCCATGGCGTGTTGGCACCTTGCACGACATCCTCTTGGATGGTGCTGCCTGACACCTCACTAGATGATGCCTTACCCGTTAGACTGGATGACAGATATGTCTGATGGCCATTATCAGGAGAGTATGGTGATGTTGCATTTGGGTTGGGCGTTAGGCATTGATGTTGCTTTGCACGATATGATGGTGTATTGCTTGGGCATCACAGGTTGAGCATTGCTCGATACTAGTGGGCAGGTGTTGCTTAGCACGATGTTGTCTGTTATGTGGCATTGCATGTTGCCTGGTATGGCGCCGCCCGATAGGGTGTTGCACGATATGGCTCTGTCTGATATGATGTTGCATTCTTAGGCGTTGTAGGTGGTGAAGTGTTGCTTGATAGGGGTTCTGCTTGTTATCTCCTTGTGGTGATGCTCGATACCTGAGTAGTCATAGTTGGCCATTATGGATGATTGGTTGTAGCCCTAGATGGATGCTGGCCGATACAGTAGAATGCTAAACCAAGGTAGTGTCGGGTGTCACACTCTTTGGTGAGAGATGATATGCCTTTAGTGAGGGTTGTCCCTCACCTGATACACCTATAGTGAGGGTTGTATATTGTGCTCGGTTGATAACCCTAATGCTTGCTATGCTTTGATACATCCAACTATGTTGCAATGTTGATTCTCATATTAAAGTAAGGAGTTGTAAATGTTCCTTGTATAAGTATATTTGCTCCTTGTGATTTCACTAACCATGCAGGTAACATTTGTAAGGTGAGGCCATGTTGATGGCATGATAATGATATCATGTGGAATATCAAGGGTTGTGATGAACCCAGTGATGTATGATGGGTGTTACCCATGGAATGGAAATGTGTGCCTTGATGATGGGATTGAGTCTCTGTGATGTTGATCCTTGAAATGGATCTTGGTGATTGGAAAGAGGCCAAGTGGTAACGTGTGACGATGGATCCTTACGATGGATCAGGATGTTGTTTATGGCACTAAAAGCCTTAGTGACAATGTAACGCAAGATAATGTGTTTGATGTTTATTCATTATATAACTTGGTTGAATCTTGCAATCCTGTTAAAATGTACTAATTAATTATAGATGAACATTTCATGTAGTATTCCCTGGCCATAGATCCATCATCGTCAGTAGTTGGTGATGGTGAAACAGGTTTATCCTGCGAGATTACCTGGAGCGCATATTGTTGAATATGCGGGGTTTCTCCTAGTCGAAAGTAGGAGGATTAGAGTGCAACTATGGTTGTGGACTCAAGATCTGTATAAGAGCATGGTGAACAAGCCCATGACTCAGTGTGATGGAGCATGAATGTGTTCATGGCTCAGGAGCACGGTGAACTGGCACGTGGCTCAAGTATACTAACATCGTGACCTATACCAAGGCGGGCTAGATAAAATTGTAGACTGCATGAGCTAATCCTATGGTTGAGGCCACTCAAGCAAGAGACTATGGTCCTACTTTAGTTATTATGCACTGACCATGAAAAGGTGAGGTCGTGGAGTCCGTCTCTTCCATTGACCTTGTATGGCACCAGTTTTGGGCTTCACAGCTGAAGGTTGGATTTGAGCAGTACATCTCACTTCCTCAGGGAATAATAAATCGTAATCCAGTCGTGTAGTATATATTGCTTAAGGCAAAACATAGTACATTGGTTGAGGCCTTGCTTGTGTAGTTTCTCTAGTTATATCTTGTAGTTATTTACACGTTCCTCATATATTGTGATAAGTTCTTATAAAGCTTCTCTTATCAATCATGTTCAATAGGAAAATATCTAGTTATATGCCTCCTGGATATCTTGGTAAGTTGTAATAAAGTTAAGCTTTGTTCAGTATGTTGCTTATATCAGTTATCTGCTTTACTTGTTCTAGCTTTCCTGAAGTTTTAGGTTTTGGCGGGGAGTTATGTTTATCGTTGGGACTGTGTGTCTCACCCCGCTAGTTTACAACCTTTTTAGGTGATCGTGCTAGATGTGGTGGTGGTCGTGAGGTTGCGACTGAGCAACAAGAAGAATAGTAGGAGGCAAGAGATGGATATGATGTTGTAGAGTCCTAGAGTCATCCATGTACACTTAGGTCCTTGGAGGTGTTTTGACGACGTTTCATGATGTAGCTTTGTTTATCCTGATGTTGGCTTGGTATGGCCTATTCTGTATATAAATAGGTGGTGAACTCTTTGTGCCTATGTGACAGATGGTTCCTATAAGTTGTGGACACATATCAAGGTTTATTTATGATTATATAACATGTTTCCTTGCAGGATAAGGATCTGGATGTAATAACCCCTTTCTTATATGCTTTTCGCAATCAGTTTTAATTAACCCATGCTTTTGGTAATATGATGCTTATGATGGTTCCACACATTTTCACGTGGCATTTCGTTGTCTGTGTAATAGCGGGATGTCACAATAGGTTTGGTATTAGAGCCCTAGGTTCGCTAAGTCTATAGGGATCTAGGACTAGGTTTGTGTTTGTTCTTGTGAGTTTTCCAGATTTTCTTACAATAACCTTCTTCCCCCAGTAGAAGATAAAGCTTAAAGATGTCTGGAAATCATAAAGAACATGCTGCCGAGAGTAGTGATGATGCATCTATTGATGGAGCACGAGTGCAGGCACATGAAGATCGAGTGCTTGAGGTCCCCCAGCTTGACCCAACCATTCTCAAAAACCCTGCCTATCAGCATCTTATGGGGAAGTTAATGGCTACGATGAATCTCATGGTGGAAAGATTTCCAGTGCCTCCGCCAAGAGCACAAGCTCCCCATGGTGAATCTTCAGGTATTGGGAAGACCTTCGAGCAGCTTCGCCGAGTTGGAGCTTCGGATTATGCTCGAACGACTGATCCAATGGATGCAAATCTGTGGCTGATAGGTCTTGAGAAGGCCTTCCAGATCCTCGACATCCCCAAAGCATACAAAGTTAAGCACATTGTCTACCTTCTAAAAGGTAGTGATGGTCATTGGTGGGCCATTGAGGAGGAGAAGTGGCCTGGTGAGGTGATCTGTTGGTACGTCTTTCGGCGGGAGTTCGTGAGCCGATACTTTCCAAAGACCTATCTGGATGAGAAGATCAACCAGTTTGAGCATCTGTGCTAAGGATCGATGAGCATCACTGAGTATGAAGCCAAGTTTATGAACCTGCTGAGGTTTTGTCCTCACATGGTGGTGACAGATGATGAGAGAATCAAGCGGTTTGAGAAAGGTCTGAGTGATGAGCTGACGAAACCTACTGCTGCTTTAGAAAACTGAGAGCGGTTTGCCATGTTTGTGGAGTCTGTCCGAAGGATCGAGTGGTCGGTCAAGGAGAAGAGAGAAACCATGTCCAAGAAAAAGCCTGCTCAGTTCCCGAGGCAGAGGTTTGATGGCTTCAAGACACTGAGGTTTTTTGCACCTTCTGTGATGTAGAGTTCTAGTGCACCGTCACAGTGGTCTCTGAGTAAAGGAAGAGGGCATTGGTTTTCGCCATCTAAAGTCCACAGTACAGCTTCAGTGGTAGTGACAGGGCCATCTAGGCCACAGTTAGAAGACAGGTCATGCTATTTCTGTGGACAGATTGGGCATTTGAAGTTGAATTGCCCAAGGAAGGATGTCAAAGTGACGCAACAGTCGAGGCAGAATCAATAAGGGTTAGATAGACAGTAGTTTAGTGGTGCCCAAGGGCGAGGATGCGGTCAAGCATCGCAAGTAGGATCATCTTCTCAAGGAAGCAGAGGACATGGACAACAAGCAACGACTCGATTCTATGCTATGAGTCAGTCGGAAGCGTTAGTCAACCCACGAGTGGTGGTAGGTCAGATGGAGTTATTTCACTCTGATTTGTCTTCTTCTTGCTTTATATCTATTTTGGTTGACCTGAGTGCTACGCACTCTTTTATCACTCATAGTATGCTTGAGAACTATCTTTTACCTGTTAGTTGTAAGAAAGATAGCTTGTTGTTAGAAACCCCTCTTGATAGTTCCTCGATGCTTCGAGAGGTGTGTTCATCCTATATTCTATCTTTTTCGGGACACAAGTTACAAGTGGATCTTATACCACTTGATATGAATGGATTCGATGTGATCCTTGGGATAGATACCTTAGAGAAGTATAAGGTTGTGCTGGACTGAAGTTCCAAGCAAGCGGTGTTTGCTGACGGTGGTGAGATGTGGATCTTCCAAGGAGATAGGAAGATTCTTCCGACGTGTCTGCTGTCACCTTTGGTGGTAGAGAAGTTTCTGCGGCAAGGATGTAAGGCACTCTTAGCTTATGTTATGGACACCAAAGTGAAGGGTCCTAACCTTAAGGAGGTGCTTGTTTCCTGAGAATTTTCATATGTGTTTCCTCATGAGTTTCCCGGTGTTCCCCCACCTCGAGAGATTGACTTTGAGATCAATCTAGTGCCAGGGACACAACCAGTTGCTCAGACACCGTACAGGATGGCTCCAGCTGAGATGACAGAGCTAAAGAAGTAGTTATAGGAGTTCCTGGATAAAGGTTTCATCAGACTGAGCGGTCGGTCAAGGAGAAGAGAGAAACCATGTCCAAGAAAAAGCCTGCTCAGTTCCCGAGGCAGAGGTTTGATGGCTTCAAGACATCGAGGTTTTCTGCACCTTCTGTGATGCAGAGTTCCAGTGCACCGTCACAGTGGTCTCTGAGTAAAGGAAGAGGGTGCGGGTTTTCACCATCTAAAGCCCATAGTATAGCTTCAGTGGCAGTGACAGGGCCATCTAGGCCACAGTTAGAAGACAGGTCATGCTATCTTTGTGGACAGACTGGGCATTTGAAGTCGAATTGCCCAAGGAAGGATGTTGAAGTGACACAACATTCAAGGCAAAATCAACAAGGGTTAGATAGATAACAGTTTAGTGGTGCCCGAGGGTGAGGATGCAGTCAAGTATCGTAATTAGGATCATCTTCTCAAGGAAGCAGAGGATGTGGACAACAAGCAACAGCTCGATTCTATGCTATGAGTCCGTCGGAAGTGTTAGTCAACCCACGAGTGGTGGCAGGTCAGATGGAGTTATTTCACTCTGATTTGTCTTCTTCTTGCTTTATATCTGTTTTGGTTGACTCGGGTGCTAAACACTCTTTTATTGCTCGTAGTATGCTTGATAACTATCTTTTACCTGTTAGTTGTAAGAAAGATAGCTTGTTGTTAGAAACCCCTCTTGATAGTTCCTCGATGCTTCAAGAGGTGTGTTCATCCTGTATTCTATCTTTTTCAGGACACAAGTTACAAGTAGATCTTATACCACTTGATATGGATGGATTCGATGTGACTCTTGGGATGGATACCTTAGAGAAGTATAAGGTTGTGCTAGACTGAAGTTCCAAGCAAGCAGTGTTTGCTGACGGTGGTGAGACGTGGATCTTCTAAGGAGATAGGAAGATTCTTCCGACGTGTCTGGTGTCAGCTTTGGTGGTAGAGAAGTTGCTGCGGCAAGGATGTAAGGCATTCTTAGCTCATGTTATGGACACCAAAGTGAATGGTCCTAACCTTGAGGATGTGCTTGTTGCCTGAGAATTTGTAAATGTGTTTCCCGATGAGTTTCTCGGTGTTACCCAACCTCGGGAGATTGACTTTGAGATCAATCTAGTGCCAGGGACACAACCAGTTGCTCAGACACCGTATAGGATGGCTCCAGCTGAGATGACAGAGCTAAAGAAGCAGTTATAGGAGTTGTTGGATAAAGGTTTCATCAGAGTGAGCACATCACGGTGGAGTGCTCCAGTTCTGTTCGTAAAGAAGAAGGACAGATCAATGCGTCTATGCATAGACTACCAATAGTTGAACAAAGTTATGATCAAGAACAAGTATCTTTGCCAATGATAGATGATCTATTTGATCAGTTGCGTGGTGCTACGGTGTTCTCAAAGATCGATCTATGGTCTGGATATCACCAGTTGAGGATAAAAAATGAGGACATTCCAAAATCAACTTTTAGGACGAGGTATGGTCACTATGAGTTTGTGGTTATGCCATTTGGGCTAACCAATGCACCTGCTGCTTTCATGGATGTAATGAACTGGGTGTTCCGTCCATTTTTAGACCAATTTGTCATGGTCTTCATAGACAACATCTTGATCTATAGTCGAGACAGTCAACAGCATGAACAACACCTTCGACAAGCGTTGACTCTCCTTCGCCAGCATCAGTTGTATGCCAAGTTTAGTAAGTGTGAGTTTTGGTTGAAGGAAGTGACTTTCTTGGGTCATGTGATATCCACAGAAGGAGTCAGAGTGGACCCCAAGAAGGCGGAGTCAGTTGCGGAATGGGATCAACCGAAAACACTGACTGAAGTTTGTAGTTTTCTGGGTTTAGCAGGATACTATCGAAGGTTTATAAAGGACTTCAGTGTGATTACGTTGTCATGGACAAAGTTGACCAGGAAGGGTGTACCTTTTGTTTGGGATGATTGTTGTCAATGAGCCTTTCAAGGCTTGAAGGAGAAGTTGACTAGTGCTCTAGTGTTGGTGCTGCCAGAGCCTGGGAAAGGCTATGTTGTTTTCTGTGATGCTTCCATGAAAGGCTTAGATTGTGTGTTGATGCAGGAAGATCATGTGGTTTCTTTTGCTTCACAACAGCTTAAGAAACATGAGGAGAGTTATCCAACACATGATTTGGAGCTGGTGGCGGTGGTACATGCATTAAAGATTTAGAGACACTATCTTTATGGGGAAGTGTGTCAGATCTTTACGAATCATAAGAACCTGAAGTATATCTTCTCGTAGAGTGAGCTGAACATGTGACAATGATGCTGGATGGAGCTGATAAGTGATTATGATCACACCATCGAGTATCATCCTGGTAAGGAAAATGTAGTAATTGATACGCTTAGTAGGAAGTCTTCTTCCCTTCCTACGAAGAAGGCACCATTGAGTTCTTTGATATGTCGTAGGCGGGACATGTTCGTCTCTTTGCAGCAAATGAATGTACAGTTGGATGTATCCTTGTTAGTAGGATTGTTGGCACAGATGAAAGTGAAGCCTACGTTGATGCAGTAGATCAAAGAAGCACAACAAGCAGATGCTATAGTACAGTTGATCATATCAGAGTTTGGCAGCGAGAAGCATGATGGCTTCCATGAGTCTAAGGATGGACTAGTCTGTTACCATAATAGGATGGTGGTCCCCGATGTTGATGATCTAAGGAAGTTAGTGCTCGAGGAGGCACATATGTCAATGTATTCTATGTATCCAGGTGTCACCAAGATGTATTATAATCTAAAGGACCTATATTGGTGGCCCAGTTTGAAGAGACACATGGTCGAGTTTGTGGCTAGGTGTGCGGTATGTCAGCGGGTTAAGGATGAGCATCAGAAGCTGGAAGGTACATTGCAACCCATATCGATACCATAGTGGAAATGGGATCATATAACCATGGATTTCATAGTTCGTCTTCCAAGGACATCTAGGAATCATGATTCCATTTGGGTGATAGTGGACCGATTGATGAAGTCTGCTCATCTCATACCTGTAAAGACAACGTATACAGTAGAGAAGCTTTCTTAGGTGTATGTGGATGAGATAGTGTGTTTGCATGGTGTGCCCACAACGATAGTCTCCGACAGAGGTCCCCAGTTCACGAGTCATTTTTGGGAACAGTTGCACAAAGTATTGGGAATGCAGATGAGGTTCATTACCGCTTTCCACCCATAAACAGATGGACAGTCTGAAAGGACTATTCATACTTTGGAAGATCTTCTCTGAGCTTGTGTTTTTCAGTTCCTAGGCATTTGGGATGTGCATCTCAGTTTGATAGACTTCGCCTACAACAATAGTTACCAATGGAGTATCGACATGGCACCTTATGAGGCGTTATATGGCAGGATGTGCAGATCTCCTCTATGTTGGTATGAGTTTGGTGAGTATCAGCTTTTGGGTCATGAGTTAGTGCAGAAGACAATAGAAAATATCAAAGTGATACAACAACAGTTGAGAGTGGCACAGGACAGACAGAAGTCATATGCAGATAATCGTCGATGACCTCTAGAGTTTCAAGTGAGAGACAAGGTGTATCTCAAGGTCTCACCATGGAAAGGTGTGCTGAGGTTTGGTCAGAAAGGCAAGTTGGCACCCAGGTATATGGGGACATATCTGGTAATAGCACGTGTTGGCAAGGTAGCTTATAAGTTAAAACTACCGCCAGAGTTGCACAGGTTACATCTGGTGTTTCATGTCAGTATGCTGAAGAAAAGTCATCTGGGGACAGAGACAATAATACATCTAGTTGAGGTTGAGCTTGATGAAGATGTGACCTACGAAGAAGGTCCAGTGATGATCCTCGACAGAAGAGTGAAGAAGCTAAATATGAAGGACTTGGTTCTTGTGAAGGTTCTTTGGCACCATCGTGGCATTGAGGAAACCACGTGGGAGCTTGAGGAAGAGATGAGGAGGAAATATCCCTTGCTTTTCTCTTCAGATTTCAGGGGTGAAATCCTTTTGTAGGGGTTTATGGCTTGTAAGGACCCTGACCTCTATTTTGGGCTTACCCTATTTGCTTTGCCTAACTTTGTTTTGAGATGCTTGCTAATCACCTGAAGTTGTAATTAGGGTTTGTTTGTGCTTTGTTGAGAGGTTTAGGTGCAACTTGCAAATTACCCAAGTTTTAGGGTTGGTGTGCAAAGTTTGCCACCTTGAGAGATGTCCTTCTCTCTCCTTGCATCCTCTAGGTCTGAGAGGATGGGTTGGGCTCATTTCTTGAGTAGCTTTGGGCTTTGTTGAGCCTTATTGGATTTGTTTTGCCTTGTTGAGGCTTGGTATCAGGCAAGGCTGAGCTTGGTGCTTTGTATCGGCTAGGATGGTGTATCAGCCAAGGGTGTTGGTGGATGTGTGGGGTTGCCATCTTGGGAGACACACACCCTCCACCCTAGCCTCATTTGTGTCACCCTCTTGGGACAAGTGGCGGTTGCTTTGCTTAGTGGGTGGCAAGTCATTGACATGTGGTTTTGAGGGTGCTAGCTAGCATGTGGCATGACCTGAGGACAAGTGTACTAGGGTCGGGTGCCACCTTGCCATGCTCTCCTTCTTCACCCCTAAGTATATAATTGACCCTTCTTGCTTGCTAGCAGCTCCTTTAGTTCCCTTAGTTGCTCCTTCTTCCCTTGTTGGCTGAGAAGGAGAAGAGAGGAGCAAGTGGTGGCCGACACTGCTGGTGTGTTGGGCGACACACCTTGCTAGTTTATCCCTTTCCTTCTCTTGTGGTGGTGCCTTGGAGCTTGGATCTTGGTAGTAGGAGCTTGGATCTTTAGAGCTTGAGGCAGGTTACATAACTCCTAACCCTAGCTATACTACTTCTTTTTCATGTTCCATGCTATATGTGTTATCTTGATCAGCCATGTCATCTTTTAGATATGTTCCTTGCTTTAATGGTTATAAGGTTGCTTTAGATGTACCCTAGACTTTGTGGGGATGGTTATCTCTCACTTTTTTGTTGAGAGGTGAGCCTAGGGTCTCCTAATCCAAGGGTGAGTTGAGCTTTGGTTGGTTGTCCGATATGAGATGATGATGGACCTCCTTGTTGCCCGATAGGTGATGGAAGTTGTGCAATACCCCTCTCTCACTTAATTGTCTTAAGAGGTGAGCCAACTCTCTTGAATTCTCAGGGATTCTTGGTGGAATTCTTGAGGTTGGAGATGATCAACCCATCATGGCCTTGAACTCTTGCATGATACCCCCCTGTTATGGTGTTCTTCCCGATATCCCTCTTTTAGGGATGGGTCTTGGGCGATATTCTAAGTGGTGTTCGACCCTTCTGACCGATATGAACCTTTGCCTTAGGAGGTGTTTGTGGGCATTATGCCCTTGGCCGATGTGTTGTTTGGTAGATATCCCTTCTTGGTGCCCAGGACGACATGGGTTGGTTTTGGTGTTGCCCGATATGAGTCTTGGGTGGTGAAACCCTAGTTAGACGATATGCTTTGTCCAACAGGGATTCACCTTGGGCGTTAGATGGCATGTGTTGGGCGTCATGGTGTGTTGGAACCTTGCACGACATCCTCTTGGATGGTGTTGCCCGACACCTCACTAGATGTTGCCTTACTCATTAGACTGGATGATAGATATGTCTGATGGTCGTAATCCAGAGAGTATGGTGATGTTGCATTTGGGCTGGGCGTCAGGCATTGATGTTGCTTTGCACGATATGATGGTGTGTTGCTTGGGCGTCACAGGTTGAGCATTGCCCGATACCAGTGGGTAGGTGTTGCCTGGCACGGTGTTGTCTGTTATGTGGCATTGCATGCTGCCTGGTATGGCGGCACCCGCCATGGCATTGCACGATATGGCTCTGCCCGATATGATGTTGCACGCTTGGGCATTGCAGGTGGTGAAGTGTTGCCCGATAGGGGTGCTACTCATTATCTCCTTGTGGTGCTACCCGATACCTGAGTAGTAGTAGTTGGTCATTATGGCTGATTGGTTGTAGCCCTAGATGGATGTTGGCTGATACAGTAGAATGCTAAATTGAGGTAGTGTCAGGCGTCACACTCTTTGGTGAGAGATGTTGTGCCTTTAGTGAGGGTTGTCCCTCACCCGGTACACCTATAGTGAGGGTTGTATCTTGTGCTCGGTTGATAACACTAATGCTTGCTATGCTTTGATACATCCAACTATGTTGCAATGTTGATTCTCATATTAAAGTAAGGAGTTGTAAATGTTCCTTGTACAAGTATCTTTGCTCGTTGTGATTTCACTAACCATGCAGGTAACATTTGTAAGATGAGACCATGACGATGGCATGATAATGATATGATGTGGAATATCAAGGGTTGTGATGAACCCAATGATGTATGATGGGTGTTACCCATGGAATGGAAATGTGTGCCTTGATGATGGGGTTGAGTCCCTTTGATGTTGATCCTTGAAATGGATCATGGTGATTGGTAAGAGGCCAAGTGGTAACGTGTGATGATGGATCCTTGCGATGGATCAAGATGTTATTTATGGCACTGAAAGCCTTAGTGACAATGTAATGCAAGATAATGTGTTTTTTATTTATTCATTATATAACTTGGTTGAATCTTGCAATCCTATTAAAATATACTAATTAATTACATATGAACATTTCATGTAGTTTGCCCTGGCCATAGATCCATCATCGTCAGTAGTTCGTGATGGTGAAACAGGTTTATCCTGCGGGATTACTTGGAGCGCATATTGTTGAATATGCAGGGTTTCTCCTAGCTGAAAGTAGGAGAATTAGAGTGCAACTGCGGTTGTGGACTCAAGACGTGTATAAGAGCATGGTGAACAAGCCCATGACTCAGTGTGATGGAGCATGAATGCGTTCATGGCTCATAAGAATAGTGAATTGGCCTGTGGCACCGACTTTGGGTTTCACAATCGAAGGTTGGATTTGAGCGGTATGACTCAAATCCTTAGGGCATAATAAATGGTAATCCAGTCGTATAGTGTATTTTCTTAGGGAAAACACGAAACATTGGTTGAGGCCTTGCATAATGTATGATTGTCTTATATAAATGCCCTAAGTATTCCTTGAAGTTAGTTATATGCTTCTCAAGTATCATGGTAAGCTATTATATATGTATAATCATGTTCTTCATATGTCATATATGATCTGGTTATATCTGCTACATGTTTTATATGCTCTAGCTTATCTGAGGTTTTATAGTTTGGGGGGGAGTTATGTTTCTCGCTGGGACTGTGTGTCTCACCCCGCTGGTTTCAACCTTTTTAGGTGATCGAGCTAGACATGGTGGTGGTCGTGAGGTTGCAGCCGAGCAACAAGAAGATCAGTAGAAGGCAAGGTTTGATATGATGTTGTGGTTGTTTTGTAGTAGAGTCCTAGAGTCATCCCTGTACTCTCAGGTCCTTGGAGGTGTTTTGACGAGGTTTCATGATGTATGATCTCCATATGGCTTTTTGTAACCTGTTGTTGGCCTGGCTAGGTCTGATATGTATATAAATAGGTGATGTATCCTTGATGTATATGGAACAGACAGATCCAATGTTTTGATGGACATATATCATGCTTATGTATATACAACATGTTTCCTTACAAGATGTGGATCTAGTTGTAATAATTCCGTTCTTATGACGTTTTCTGCAATTGGTTTTAATTAACCCATGTTTTTTATAATATGTGGTTTATGGTGGCTCCGCGCGTTTTTGCGTGGCATTTTGTTGTCTATGTGACAGCGGGATGTCACAAGTAATTTTGGTATCAGAGCTCTAGGTTCGCTGAGTCTACAGGGATCTAGGACTAGGCTTGTATTTGTTCTTATGATTTTTATAGATTTTCTTATAATGACTTCTTCCCCCATCAGAAGATAAAGCTAAAAGATGTATGGGAATCATGAAGAACATGCTGCTGAGAGAAGTGTTGCTGCATGTGTTGATGGATCTAGTACATAAATACATGAAGATTGGGTGCCTGAGGTCCCCCAGTTTGACCCAGCCATTCTTGAGAACGCTACCTATCAACACCTTATGGGGTAGCTAATGTCTACGATGAATCACACGGTGGAGAGATTACATGTACCTCTGCCAAGAGCACTGGTTCCCCATGGTGAATCTTCAGGTATTGGGAAGACCTTCGAGTGGCTTCTCCGAGTCGGAGCTTCGGATTATGTTAGAACGACTGATCCAACAGATGCAGATCTATTGCTGACAGGTCTTGAGAAGGCCTTCCGGATCCTCGATATCCCTGAAGCAGACAAAGTCAAGCATGTTGTCTACTGTGTGAAAGGTAGTGTTGGCCACTGGTGGGCCATGGAGGAGGAGAAGAAACCTGGTGAGGTGATCGGTTGGGATGTTTTCCGGTGAGAGTTTGTCAGTTGATACTTCCCGAATACATATCTAGACGAGAAGATCAGCCACTTCGAGCGTTTGTGCCAAGGTCCTCTGAGCATCACCGAGTATGAAGCCAAGTTTATGGAGCTACTGAGGTTCTATCCTCACATGTCAACAATAGATGATGAGAGGATCAGGCGGTTTGAGAAAGGTTTGAGTGCTGAGCTGACAACACCTATTGCTGCTTTGGAAAACTGGGAGTAGTTTGCTACATTTGTGGAATCCGTACGAAGTATAGAATGGTCAGTTCGAGAAAAGAGAGAGGCTATGTCCAAGAAAATAGGGGTGAGCATCGGTCCAAAACCGGACCGGACCGGACCGGACCGGACCGGACCGAGGACCGAAAATCAATAATTTTTGGACCGTTGACCGGACCGTTTGGTGGTCGGACCGGACCGGGACCGGACCGTTTTAACCGCGGACCGGACCGGACCGGACCGTTTGGACCGCAATCAGCCTTTTTTAGATGTTTTACAACTTATTTAATTATACAAAGTTGATAATCTTAGTCACTTCTAACAATTATATAACTTTAGTATCAAACATTTATACTAGTAGTACTTATATATGTACTTTATTTGTAGTTATTATAGAATACACCTTCAAATATATATGGATTTTATATAAAAGTTAGTCTGCGGTCCGGACCGGACCGGACCGGTTTTGGACTAGACCGGACCGGACCGGACCGAAGACCGAATTTATCGAATTTATTGGACCGCGGACCGGACCGAAGTTGAAATGGACCGGACCGGACCGGACCGAATTGAGCGGTCCGGTCCGGTTTTGCGGTCTGGACCGAGATTTGCTCACCCCTACAAGAAAAGGCCTTCTCAGTTTCAGAGATAGAGGTTTGATGGCCCCAAGAAGCCAAGGTTTTTTGCACCTTTTGTGATGCAAGATTCTAGTGCGCCGTCACAATGGTCACCAAGTAAAGGAAGAGGGCATGGTTTTTTGCCATCTAGAGCCTACAGTACAACTTCAGTAGTCATGTCAGGGCCATCTAGGCCACAGCTAGGGGATAAGTCATGCATTCTCTTTGGACAGACATGGCATCTGAAGTTGAATTGCCCGAGAAGAGACGTCGAAGTGATGCAACAGCCGAGACGATATCATTAAGGATTAGATAGACAATAGTCTAATGGCACCAGAGGGCGAGGATGCGGCCAAGCATTGCAAGCGGGATCTTCTACTCAAGGAAGTAGAGGACATGGGTGACAACAAGTAATGGCTCGATTCTATGCTATGAGTCAGCCAGAGGCGATAGTCAACCCACAAGTGGTGGCAGGTCAGATGGAGTTGTTTCATTATGATTTGTCTTCTTCTTGTTTTATATCTATTCTAGTTGACCTGGGTTCTACGCACTCTTTTATCGCACGTAGTATGCTTGATAGCTATCTTTTACATGTTAGTCGTAAGAAAGATAGCTTGTTGTTAGAAACCCCTCTTGTTGGTCCTACGATGCTTCAAGAAGTGTGTCCATCTTGTATCCTATCTTTTTTGGGACATAACATACAAGTGGGTCTCATACCACTTGGCATGCATGGGTTCGATGTAATCCTTGGAATGGATACCTTGGAAAGATATAAGGTTGTGCTGGACTGTGGTTCCAAGCAGGCGGTGTTAGCTGACAATAGTGAGAAGTAGATCTTTCAAGGAGATAGGAAGATTCTTTCGACGTGTTTGGTGCCAAAAATGCAGTAAGGTTGTAGAGAGTTCTTGGCTCATGTTGTGGACACCAAGGCAAAAGGTCCTAGCCTTCAGGACATATCTATCATCAGAGAGTTTGCAGATGTGTTTCTTGATGAGTTTTTCGGTGTTCCTCCACCTCGAGAGATTGATTTTGAGATCAATCTAGTACCAGGGACATAGCTTGTTGCTCAAACATCATACAGGATGGCTCCAGTAGAGATGGCAGAGTTCAAGAAATAGTTGTAAGAGCTGCTTGATAAAGGTTTCATCAGGCCGAGCACATCACCTTGGGGTGCTCCAGTTCTCTTTATAAAGAAGAAGGATGGAGCTATGCACCTATGTATAGATTACCGATAGTTGGACAAGGTTACGATCAAGAACATGTATCCTTTGCCGAGGATAGACGATCTGTTTGATCAGTTACATGGTGTGACAGTGTTCTCAAAGATCGATCTGCGATCTGGATATCATCAACTCAGAATCAAGGAGGATGACATACCAAAGTCAGCCTTCAGGACAAGGTATGGGCACTACGAGTTTGTGGTTATGTCATTCGGGCTAACCAATGTGTCAACATCATTCATGGATCTGATGAACAGAGTGTTTCATCCATTCTTAGATCAGTTTGGTATAGTCTTCATAGATGACATCTTGATCTATAGTCGAGACAGCCAACAACATGAACATCATCTTAGACAAGCGGTGTCTCTTCTTCGATAGCATCAGTTATATGCCAAGTTTAGTAAGTGTGAGTTCTGGCTGAAGGAAGTGACTTTCTTGGGCTATGTGATCTCAACAAAAGGAATCATGGTAGATCCCAAGAAGATGGAGTCAGTAGCAGAGTGGGAGCAACCAAAGAAACTGACTGAAGTCTGTAGTTTTCTGGGATTATCCAGATACTACCAGAGGTTTATAAGAAACTTTAGTGTGATTGTGTTGTCTTTAACAAGATTGACCAAGAAAGATGTACCTTTTGTTTGGGATGGTCAGTGTCAGCAAGCTTTTCAGAGTTTGAAGGAGAAGCTGAAAAGTGCTCCAGTGTTAGTGTTGCTGGAATAGGGGAAAGGCTATGTTATTTTCTGTGATGCTTCCAAGAAGGGCTTAGGTTGTGTGCTGATGCAGGAAGATCATGTGGTTTGTTTTGCTTCTCGACAACTTAAGAAACACGAGGAAATCTATCTGACACATCATTTGGAGTTGGCAGCAGTGGTTCATGTGTTGAAGATATGGGGACACTATCTTTATGGGGAAGTGTGTTAGATCTTTACAGATCACAAGAACCTGAAGTATATCTTCTCATAGAATGAGTTGAACATGCGTCAGTGGTGCTGGATGGAGTTAATCAGTGATTATGATTGCATCATCGAGTATCAGCCAGGTAAAGCGAACATAGTAGTGGATGCACTTAGTAGGAAGTCTTCTTCTCTTCCCACAAAGAAGGCACAGTTGAGTTCTTTGATATGCCATAGGCGGGATATGTTCGTCTCTTTGCGGTAGATGAATGTACAGTTGGAAGTCTCTTTGTTGGTAGGACTGTTGGCATAGATGCAAGTGAAGCCCACGTTGAGACAACAGATCAAAGAAGCACAACAAGTAGATGCTACAGTTCAGCTGATCATATCAGAGTTCGACAACGAGAAGCGTGATGGTTTCCATTAGTCTAAGGATGGGCTAGTGTTACCATAATAGGATGATGGTTCCCGATGCTGATAATCTAAGGAAGTTAGTTCTCGAGGAAGCACACACGTCTATGTATTCTATGCATCCAGGTGTCACCAAGATGTATCACAATCTGAAGGATCTGTATTGGTGGCCCGGTTTGAAGAAAGATGTAGCCGAGTTTGTGGCAAAGTGTGCAGTATGTCAGCAAGTTAAGGCGGAACACCAGAAGCTGGCAAGTACGTTGCAACCCATGCCGATACCGCAGTGGAAGTGGGATCATGTAACCATGGATTTCATAGTTGGTCTCCTGAGGACAGATAAGAATCATGATTCCATCTGTGTGATAGTAGACAGATTGACGAAGTCTGCTCATTTCATTCTGATAAAGACAACTCACATAGTAGAGAAGCTCGCTCAGATATATGTTGATGAGATAGTGCATTTGCATGGAGTTCCAGAAAAGATAGTCTCTGATAGAGGTCCTCAGTTCACATGTCATTTCTAGGAACAGTTGCATAAGATGTTGGGAATGCAGTTGAGGTTCAATACCGCTTTTCATCTGCAGATAGATGGACAGTCTGAAAGGACTATTTAGACTTTGGAAGATCTTCTAAGAGCTTGTGTTCTACAGTTCCTAGGAAGTTGAGACATGCATCTCAGTTTGATAGAGTTTGCTTACAACAACAGTTACCAGTGGAGTATTGACATGGCACCTTATGAAGCATTGTACGATAGAAAGTATAGATCTCCTTTATGTTGGTACAAGTCTGGCGAGTATCAGCTTTTGGGTCCTGAGTTAGTGTAGCAGACAACAGAAAAGATCAAGGTGATACGACAACAGTTGAAAGTGACACAAGATAGATAGAAGTCTTATGCAGATAATCGACGTCGACCTTTAGAGTTCCAGGTGGGAGATAAGGTGTATCTCAAAGTCTCTCCATGGAAAGGCATGCTAAGGTTTGGAAGGAAAGGCAAGTTAGCTCCCAGGTATATGGAACCATATCCAGTGATAGCACGTGTTGGAAAAGTGGCTTACAAGTTGGAGTTACCTCCAGAGCTGTACAGATTGCATCTAGTGTTCCATTTTAGTATGCTAAAGAAAAGTCATCCGGGAACAGAGATAGTGATACAACCAGTTGAGGTCGAGCTTGATGAAGATGTAACCTACGAGGAAGGTCCAGTGTTGATCCTTGACATACGGGTAAAGAAGTTGAAGAGGAAGGACTTGGTTCTTGTGAAGGTTCTCTGGCATCATCGTGGCATTGAGGAAGCCACGTGGAATCTTGAGAAAGAGATGGGGAGGAAGTATCCCTCACTTTTCTCTTCGAATTTCGGGGGAGAAATCCTTTTGTAGGGGTTTATGTCTTGTAAGGATCCTTCCCTTTGTTTTGGGCTTACCCTGTTTACTTTGCCTAAACCTTGTATTTAGAGGCTTGCCTAATCACCAGAGGTGTGATTTGTGTTTGTTGTGTTTTGTTGTGGGGTTGAGGTGCAAATTTCAATTTACCCAAGTTCTAGGGTTTCTGTGCAAGTTTCCCACCTTGAGATATCTCTTTGTATCTCTTTGCATCCTCTAGGGTTGAGAGGATGGGTTGGGCGCCTTGCTTGAGTTGTTTTGGGCCTCGTTGAGCTTGTTTAAGCTTGGGGTTGTTGTTGGGATTGAAACCCTTCCTCCTTGCTTGAGTGCGTCGGGCAAGGGTGTGTTTTGTGCCTTGTGTCAGCCATGGTGTGTTGGCCAAGAGGTGTATCGACCAAGGGTGTTGGTGGGTGTTTCAGGTTTCCATGTTGGGCGACACACACCCCTCCACCTAGCATCATTTATGTCACCCTCTCTTGGACACATGGTGCTTATTTCTAGCAAGTGGTGAGACCTTGGACAAGTGGTATTTGGGGTGTTAGCATGTGACATGGCCCTTGGACAAGTGGTCCTTGGCAGATGCCACATTGCCTTGCTCTCCCCCTTACCCTCTTGCATATATACCTCTCTTCTTGCTTGCTAATAGTCCCTTTAGTTCCCTTAGTTGCTCTCTTTCCCTTGGAGACCGATATCCCTTGGAGAAGAGTGGTGGTCAATACATCTTGCAGCTGTGGTTCTCTTCTTTCCTAGTGGTGGTCAAAACCCTAGTGTTCTTGCTCCTTTCTTCTCTACTTGGTGAGTATCTCTCTTCGTTCTCCCTTGGTACCATATCCTTCTTTATCTTTTAGCCATGGTGGTAATAGGGTTTCTCTTATCTTCTTGAGGTGGACGAAGGTGGTGCCATGGAGCTTTGGATCTTGGAGGAGTGTGCTTGAGGTGGGTTTCATAACTCCTAACCCTAACTATACTATCTCCTTTACATGTTGCTCTGCTATGTTATCTTGATCGGTCTTGCATACCTTTCAAGTAATGCTTCTTGCTTTAGTTGGTTATGTTGTGGCTCTACATGTGCCCTAGATCATGTTGGACGTTATGTGGTGAGTTGGTTTCCCTTTGTGTCGGCCTACCCTTTGGATTAGGGGATCTTAAGTAAAAACCCTCTCTCGCTTTAGTTGAGAGGTGAGCTTCGGGTTCCTTAGTTCAAAGGTGTGTGTAGTGTGTTTTTAGGCAAAACCCTTCTCTCTCCTTAGACTTGAGAGGTGAGCCTATGCTCTCGTTGCTTAGGCAAAACCCCTCTCTCTCCTTGGTTGTTGAAAGGTGAGCCTATGGCCTAGATGTTCGGGACGATATGTGAGTTGGTTGGCCGATAGGGTGTTGTTCTACCCTTGTTGCCCGATATGCTTGAGGTTGTGCAAAACCCCTAACACTTAGTTGTTGAGAGGTGAGCCAACACTCTTGGTATCATTGGGTGATATGGTGTGGATGGTTGTGATGAGGTTGAGACCTTCTAACCCTAGTAACCCGAGATGGTTTGTAGGTGTGGTGACTGATATCCCTTTCCTGCCCTAGGGTTAGGGTTTGGATGATATAGTAGGTGGACGCCTTGTGAATCCCTTGGACGTTAGAACTGAACCTTGGATGGGATGGTTCCTGATATGTTGTGCTATGTTGGCCATTTGTCGTTGCACGCAATGGTGTTGCCCGATAGCGGTTGGCTTGAGACATTGTGTTGCCAGACTGTGGCATCGCCTGTTATGGTGTTATGACCTTTTTTAGCTTTGGCGATATCGGCTTGATCAAGGCTTTCCCGATATCGACCTGTTGATGTCAGTTGGCTAGGTGATTTGCCCGTTATCAGTCTGTATAATTAGCTTAGTGTTAGCTTGCTTGGATGCTGACCCTTTTGTTGGGCGACATGGCCTGGCGTTGCCTGACATAGAGTTGCACGATAGGACGCTTGCTGGCCTTTGGGTGGGCGACATGGTATGGACGTTGCTGTCATGGCATCACACAATATGATGCTACTTGTTATCATCTTGCTAGGTGTTTGTCTGATATGGGTGTTAGCCGATGGTGTTGGCTGACACAACAAGCTGTGGCTAGTTGTTGGTTAACCGATACCATAAGGTTGGGTTGTGGCTTGATCTTTTGGTGAGGGCTAGTCCCTTACCCGATATGCTTTGGTGAGGGTCGTGGTATGTTTTGGTGAGGGTTATCCCTTACCTGATATGTTGTTGTGAGGATTATGCTTGAAACCCTAATATCATTTGGAATGCTTATATATGGATGTTATATGCATGCTCATCTAATGTTGCACAAATATATCTCGATGATGAAGTGTTTATCTACTCTTGAGCATACTAACCATGCAGGTTTCATCAATTGAGATGTGTACTGAGGTATGAGCTATAATGATGTCATTTGCATCATTCTCTTGATGTTGAGATAATGAGGAACACTATGTTATGAGAACCATGATGGTACATGATGAGTGTTGCCTATGTGTTGGCAACATGTGCTTAATGGTGGGATGGAATCCCTATGATGTTGGATCCTTGTGATGGATCATGATGATTGGCAAGTGGCCAAGTGGCAACATGAAATGTTGGATCCTTGAGATGGATCATGATGATGTTGATGACATTGAGAATAGCAGTAACAGTGTGACACAAGTTAATGGAATCTATGTTGTTTACTCTTGTTTATGGTTTGCATAATATAAATTAGTTGACCCCAAAAATCCACTTAAAATGCATTAATTAATTACAGATGAATCTTTCATGTAGTTTTCCCTAGCCATAGATCCATCATCATCAGGAGCTGGTGATGGTGAAACATGTTCTCTTGTGGGTTAACTTGGAGCACATATTGTTGAGTATGCAGGGTTTCTCCTAGCCGAAAATAGGAGGATTAGAGTGAAACTTTGGTTGTAGACTCAAGATGTGTATAAGAGCATAGTGAACATGCCCATGGCTCAGTGTGATAGAGCATGAATGCATTCATTGCTCAGAATCACGGTGAATAGGCTTGTGGCTCAAGATATACTAACGATGTGACATGTACCAAGGTGGGATAGAGGAAGGGTAGCCTGCGGAGCTAACCCTGTGACTGAGGTCACTTAAGAAAGAGATTGTGGTCCTGCTTTAGATATCGTGCATTGACCACGAGGAGGTGAGGTCATGGAGTCCAACTCTTCCATTGACCTTGTATTGCACTGGCTTTGGGTTTCACAACCGAAGGTTGGATTTGAGCGGTACGGCTCAAATCCTCAGGGCATAATAAATGGTAATCCATCCATATAGTATATTTGCTTAGGGCAAACATGAAACATTGGTTGAGGCCTTGCATAATGTATGATTGTCTTATATACATGCCCTAAGTATTCCTTCCAGTTAGTTATATGCTTCTCAGGTATCATGGTAAGATGTTATATATGTATAATCATGTTCTTCATATTTCATATATGATCTGGTTATATTTGCTACATGTTTTATCTGCTCTAGCTTATCTAAGGTTTTATAGTTCGGAGGGGAGTTATGTTTCTTGCTGGGACTGTGTGTCTCACCCCATTCATTTCAACCTTTTTAGGTGATCGAGCTAGACCCAGTGGTGGTCGTGAGGTTGCATCCGAGAAGCAAGAAGTTTAGTAGAAGGTAAGGTTGGATATGTTGTCGTGATTGTTTTGTAGTAGAATCCTAGATTCATCCTTATACTCTTAGGTCCTTGGAGGTGTTTTGACGAGGTTTCATGATGTATGTTCTTAGTATGGCTGTTTGTAACCTGTTGTTGGCCTGGCTAGGTCAGGTATGTATATAAATAGGGGACATATCCTTGATGTATATGGAACAAACGGATCCAATGTGTTGATGGACATGTATCATGCTTATGTATATACAACATGTTTCGTTGTAGGATGTGGATCTGGTTGTAATAGTTTCTTTCTTATGATGTTTTCTACAATCAGTTTCAATTAACCAGTGTTTTTGATAATATGTGGTTTATGGTGGCTCTGCGTGTTTTTGCGAGGCATTTCATTGTCTATGTGATAGTGGGATGTCACATAAAGGATGAATTAAATGTTTGATAAATCAATGGATAGGAACAATATGGTGGAATGGGTTTCACAACTACTACCTATCATTCACTCTCTCACTACCTCATATTAAGTAGAAACATATATTTTGAGTCCAAGAAAATCCTCATCTCGACATTAGTATTAAACATGGATAGACATCACTCTAAGCTCATTGTCGCAACCTAGAGTTCATGTGTCTATCATCTTAGAAAAAACCTCTCAAAAAATTTCATCAAGGGTTTCACATGAATCAAACAATATCCTAGATTCTAGCTTTAAAGTTCTCTACACCCAAGAACTGATTTTTATATAAACTTGCTGATCAGGCAAGAATATAATCATTAAAATATTTAATTCAAAACCTATACTCATCCATACAATAAGAGATGCAGATAAGAGAACAAAATCAAGTAGTGCGGCTACTCCCCACACCCTACTGAGGTGACTACCCCCTCACAACAATAAGAACAGAAGAAGAAAAAAAGAGAGAAAGAAAGCCATGATCACAGAAGCAAAAGAAAGGAAATTTGTGATGTGCAGAAGCCTATCTTTATGCTACAAACCAATGGTGGATGAAACAGTAGCAAGACCGTCCTCAGATGATTGTAGAATGTGGAAATGGAGTGTCATTCTTCCTTATTCAATGTCAAATCTCATCACTACAGGGACGTAATGTCCTGAGATTTGAGGCCTCAGATAAAACGATCTTATAAGGAATGGTTGGATTATCCATATCACCAAGGTGCACCTCTTTTTCTGGGAGCCCATTACTAAAGAACTCTACAATTAAGTGTGCTCATCCCAGAGTAGTACTAGGATGGGTGACTAGTAAGGAAGTGAGGACAAAGCACATAGTTAAAGCTAGTGGTGGTCTGTTGGTACAGTCGTATTTCTTGAAACCTTACTAGATCCTTGTGCAGTGGGCCCGAGTGATACAAATGGTATCAGATCCATAACCCCTCTAGTAGGTGGGGCGCACATGGGCATATGGCATGCCAGTATTTGAACCATGCGGTCCAGGTATGTTGGAAAGAGTAATCTGTGGTGATGGTTCCACCCTTGAGCTAGTATTTGTGACAGGGAGTTGGGTGTACATGTTCATGTTGGGACTGCACTAATGGGGGAGGACGTTAAGAGTCTAAGTAGGGGAGATTGCAACGTCCCATAATTTGAGGCCATGGATAAAATGATCTTATAAGGAATGATTGGATATCACCAAGGTGCACCTTTTTTTTTCAGGGAGCCCATTTCTAAAGAACGTTGTGGTTAAGCATGCTCAGGCTAGAGTAGTAATAGCATGGGTTACCAGTAGGGAAGTTTATCATGCCTTGTGTGTGAGTGAGGACAACACTCACAATCAAGGCTAGTGGTGGTATGTGGGGCCAGTCGTTATTCCTAAAACCTTACTAGAGCCTTAGGCAGTGGGTGCAGGTGTTACAAAGGAGGACTAGTATTTCATGAAGGCTAGGATCATCAAGCAATGGTGATAGGTTTTGTATGATAGACCTCCTTCAAGGTTCCAACCTTGGAGCCTTAGTGGAGCAAAGGTAGGAGCTTCCTTCATTGATATTCTACAATCGATGGTGAAATGGTAGTTGGAGGTTAAAGGTATGGAGAGAAAGTGGCAGTTTGGCACGTCAATGGTGGGATCCCCTATTCGTAGGTCTTCCCCTTCTATTTGTCGTAGTTTCAATCAATTCGATACTCCAATCAATCGGTACAACACCTTGAACACTATGATATTGAGCTATCAATCGATTGAGTGTTTAATTGAACTACTAAAATCCTTTAGTAATCAATCTAAACATGGTTTGTGGATAAACTCCTCTTCCAGATTAAATCCTATGTGTGTGACCCTGCAGGTCCATTTCACGTTGGTAGTGAAAGTCCATAACACTTATGACTTCATAAGTAAGGAGCGGTGCCTAGTCGCACATCAGAGATACCCAAGTGAAATAGAAAGCTGGAGAACAACTTTCGATCCTACAATCTATGAATGGTGTTACAGTGAATGTATAATTCCTTTGTCACTGATATCCTGAATGAACTCAAGGCATGGAACAGTCATCCTGTCAACGTTCATTCACTTTCTTGATCTCAGAGTATATTAGAGGAGATATGTATGACATCAATATCACATACTGATTCACACATGCGTGTGCACACCTATCTCAATCCTACTCATCAAGTGGCCATGGATATCAAACTCCCTCAGGAGGGACAAATCCCATATCTATCACTCACCCCTCAAAAGCCCCATGTGTCAAAGCCATCCAATCATCACCTTTATAACAACCCATGTTTCAGGACTGCGTTTGATGATGTCAAAGTGTACCCAACGACATGTGTTGAGTGTAGTGATTTTAGGTCAAAGAATCACACTCACCACCATCACTGTGAGAACTGACTGTGACTACCATGTCATGGTTCCATGTGTCAAACTCACGGTGGGTCTGTCCGGTAAACTTGTTCTCTAACAAGTACCTATGTGTTTGGTTTGATATCTCCATATCATGACTAATGAGATTCTGTCATCAACCAACACCACAATCTAGTCTTGTGTGTCATTGTTGTCTATCTACCTTCCACAATGACATCCGACTAGGGACATAATAAGAATGTACAAACTCTTAGCATCCATATGATCTCATCGTTCAGGTCCTGAACCTGAAGGCATACATCATTGAGTACTATCATTCTCTAGACATTCAATCTGTTCTATCATTATCTTATATGATTGAACCAGAACGAATTGGAAGATTGCCTTTGATGCTTATCAAATCAATCTTAATGTATCCCACCAATCATCCCATGATTGGATCTTAGGGCATACATACCAACAGACTCCCACTTGCACTACGAGCCAATCACCCATGAATCATATTCATAGTGATCTTCAAAACATGTCCCACATGTTAATGTGTTCTAGTGCTAACATAGTGAGTTATGGAAACACCTTGCCAAAGTCGGTATTAATTGCATGTCTCTTATCTCTTCACTGTACGTCACACGTATGAGATGGAGTTGTCGTAATATGAGATCTAGTATTCCTTTGCTAACCTTTAGCCACATTGCATGATCAAGCACTCCTAACTTGTCATCAATGACCAGAATAACTATAAGTTCATCTCATGAACTTCCAGATCCATATAGTATCCACTGTTGTTCTCTAACACACGGATACTCGGCCTTTCCTTTTATACAACTTTATTGGAACATTTCCAATTATCAACAAACATTCACTTTTATATATATCCCATATATATTGCGATTATTTTTCTGTCCTTTTTGGAAGTTCACATCAGTGTAACTCTTTACAGTGAACCCTTCCTTATTTCCATAGAACTAGTACTTCTAAAGTACTTATCAAGTTATCATGGTATTCCTGTAACCCTTACTGGAATTAGATAGACATCCACTCGTCATGTCCCACTTATGAGTTATCAGGACGAGCACATCATATTGTCATGTCCTACATACAAGATGATGAATGCATTTTATTCTTACCATGTCCATACATGGGATGATTACATACATGATAGACCCATATCTATTCTTAGTGTTCCCATTCTTCATAAGAATTGGACACTTGGCCTTGGGATACCAACTCCATGTAATATGGACAAGTTTTCTCCCACTGAATCTATGAACATTGAACTCTTTAGTAAAGTTTGCCAATGTATGCTTTGTCTTTTCAGGTCAAGAGGTTTTTGAGAACTATCTCTATAGATCTCTATTCCTATCACATTGGGAACGTCTCTATCTTCCTTAAAGATAATTTCCACTTTGGATTTCCATTCTAGAACATTTCCATTTCACATCAACATGTGGAATGTGAATACGCTCCCACTAAATCACAGATCCCTTCTTATCTTTGACATATCAGTCAAACCTTTTGACTATATTATCAAAATAAAGATCCAGCTCTGAGTTTCTTGTACTTAATCAATCACATTGATGAGTCCATTGTAACTTATAAACTTCATTTGCATTAATGGATTCATAAACCTTATAGGTTGTGTCACGTACACATCCTTGTTTTATTCCTCATAGGAATGTGGTTTTAGTATCTTTTATGCCAAATGTCTTAGTCATTAAGTTACAATCAACAAGCATCATCCTTCTCAAAATGTTATCCATGTGTCTTAACGCTTAAGACTTATTCACACTTATGGATTTCATTCCAATGGGTGCTACCATCAAGGTCATGTTGGATAAATTGGATATTATGATAAATCCCTTTGTTTCGATGATGACAAACATTTCATTCTTGTTTATCTAACGTGCTACTTGAGTGTTGCAGGAATAAAGTGGATGACAAAGTTCTAGGGAAACTATACGCTTGAATGATTGTAAATGTCATGCAATGTAATCAATTGTAAACTTGTATAAACATATAATGTACAAGTACTTAGATTTCATGTAAATCAAGCGTTAGATCTTCCCTAGCTAAACACCACACTTAGATAGATCATCCCTTTCAAATAGGATCACATATGCACACTCATACATTTACTTAGTGCCTAAATTGAAAGATTGAAATAGGGTCAATCTCGGTCGACCAAACTCCTCGACCGAGACACTCTCGGTCGACAAACTTCTCGACCGAGAATGACCCAAGTAGCCGTTAGACACAGCTGACAAATTAGTTGGCAGCTGCAAATGAACGTTGATCCAGAGAGCCTGTCGGTCGACAAAACTTCGACCAAGTAGGTATCTCAGTCGACAATTTGTCGACCGAGATGGTCTCTGACAGCAACTGCAGAATAAAGTAACTAGCCGTTACTAATGCACCTAACTTATTCCTAACGGCTAGTTAAGCACTTAGAAACCCCTAGAAGTTGTCTAGAACGTCCTTAAGCATCCATAGGCCATTCCTATAAATAGGACATTCCTTAGGACACCAAAAGACATCTAAGCTATACTTGTGCTATACTTGAGCTTGAATACACATTGGCAATACTGTTTTGAGCAATAGAGCAATTCCTACATTTGCTATTCATTCCCATTGCTCCCATTTCGTGTCCTATAGGCTAGCATCTCCTTACCACAACACTTACACTTCTACACTCATTGGTTAGGAGATCGATACGCTTGATATAGGCAAATCAAGCCTTGTGCTTCAAAGGATAAGTTGTAATTTCTATTTTCCTTCTTGTTCCTTTTATCCTTTGTATTCTCCTTGCTACTCCTAGGGTTGGAGGCTGCTGATTGGAAAAGGTTCTTCTCGGAGGAGAAGGTGGACTTCAAGCTACTTCAAGAAGGCTATCGCACGGGAAGCTACTTCAAGAAGGCTATTGCAACGGGAAGCTACTTCAGGAGGAAGGCTGCTTCAAGGTGGTGCAATTACTTCTAGGTGAAGGCTGCTTCAAGGTTGGGCGATTACTTCTAGGTGAAGGCTGCTTGAAGGGTTTAGGGAGAGAATTGTAATTTTATGTAAAGTCCTTGCGAGGTAATAAAATTAAATTCTTTCCAAATCCCGGTTGGGTAAGCAACCGGGTAGTGGACTGACAACTTTAGTATTTGCTAAAGTTGGAACCACTCTAAATCCTTGTCCCCTTGTCCAATATTTTGTGGTTGGTTGTTTGAGTTTCAATAATTGTTAAAATTATATTTAAAACTCTATTCACCCCCCTCTAGTAGTTTTTCAATTGGTATCAGAGCAGGCTTCAAGGAACCCTAACAAGGTCTTGAAGAAATGGGTGATGGAGTGCTCAACAACCTCAACCTCGAAGGGACACTTGTTGCTAGGCCTCCAGTGTTTGATGGAACAAACTACCAATATTGGAAGAGAAGGATGCAGTTTTACTTCCAAGGCATAAATTGGGACTTATGGAGGATGGTGTCAACACCATACGAGCTTCCTCAAATACAATATGCAGAATGGGATGCAAACACGGTAAAATCGGCTCAAATGAATGCAAAGGCTGTAAGTATTCTTTATTGTTCAATTTCAGTAGGAGAATTTAATAGAATATCAAATTGTGAAACAACCTATGAAATATGGCATAGATTGTCCATAACTTATGAAGGTACGGTTCAAGTTAAGAACTCTAAGATTAGTATGCTTAAACAGAAATTTGAACACTTTCGTATGGATCCAAATGAATCCATTAGTGAAATGTTTGCAAAATTCTCTTCTATTGTTAATGGTTTGAATGCCTTAGGAAAAACTGTACTTGAAGAAGATCAGGTGTCAAAGGTACTTCGATCACTTCCTCCCAAATACAAGCCCAAGGTGACAGCCATTGAAGAAGCCAATGATCTCACTAAACTGAAAATGGAGCAACTCATTGGCAATTTAGAAGCTCATGAGGCAACTCTAGAAGAGGAAGAAAGAAGAGAACGTGAACGTCAACATGGGAAAAAGAAGGATATTGCATTCAAAGCTTCAACTAAAGACAATCATGACACAAGTGAAGATGATAGTGAAGAAGAAACTCTCGTTGTAAATGGTAAGCAATATAAAAGTTTTAAAACTAATAAAACTTCTAGTGTTTCTTCTTCCAGGTGCTTTGAATGTGGTAAGAAAGGACATATGAAAGGTGATTGTCCAAAACTCAAGAAAGGGAAGAAATCATATCACAAAAAGAAAGAAAGAGCATATCGAGCTGCATGGGATGATTCAAGTGATGATAGTGATGATGGAAAAGAAGAAGTAGAATGCCTCATTGCTACAACAAATGAAGATGAAGAAGAGGTAAGTCTTTATGATCTACCAAAAGAAGATCTAATTGCTAGTCTTCAAGATACTCATGAGAAATATATTGAGTGCAAGAAGAAACTTAAGAAAGCAAATAAAGATTTAAATGCTGAACTTCTTGCTCTTGTATCCGAAAATGAAAATCTCAAAAAGGAAAATGAAGATTATGCTCTTAAGATAAAATCGGTAGAAGCTAATTGCAATCTTCTTTCCTTAGAAAAGTTAAACTTGCAAACTCAAGTGAATGATCTTCAGAAACAACCTATTCTATGTTCACATATAGATTATGATGAGGTTGTCAAAGAAAGAAACTCTCTAGTATCCGATTTAGATCAGGCAAAGAAAGATATTGCTAAGTTACAAAGAAATGTAAATGAGTTAAGAGGAAATGACATACTTGAAAACATTTTGAAAATTTCCTCTAGTTATAATGGAAGAAGAGGATTAGGATATGATCCAAGGAGAAATAAACCCAAAAGAGTTAAAGCATCCAAGATTATATTTGTACCTAGGAACTCAATTCCTAGAAAGAGAAATGAAGTTGATGCTATTAGTTGTCATTATTGCATGCGTCTTGGACATTATTCATTTTCATGCCCATATAAGAAAAAGAATGATGAGTTAGCTTGGATTCCTAAAACTTAGTAGCTTAAAATTAACTAGTTGAGATTTGACCTAAACTGATTCTTGATATCATAATGTCTTATCTCAACACAATCGAGCTCTAATTTGCATAAACTCTTTTGCTTGAAATTGATTAAGAGTTCTGAACATATTCCAGAAACTTGGTCGGTCGAGAATCTGTCGACCGAGTGAACAGTCGGTCGAGAAATTTTCGACCGAGCATGTCACTGATTTTCAGACTACTGTAGAATTGCTGAATTCTTTTGAAATTGATCCAGATTGCTATCTATTTGTGGTTAATGAAGTATAAATTATGGAAATCATCCTTGAAAGTTTATATGAGATGCATTTGGTTTAATTCTAAGTAACTTAAGTAAAAAAAAAACTAAAAAATTATGCTTAGTTTAAAGAAAATTTCTGTTTTTATGCTTTTATCATTACATAGGCAAGCAAATGATTCATTGGTAATATATCTCTTAGAAATGCTTGCAAAGAGCACAATGTTATAACTTTTTTTTTCAATTGGTATCTTTAAAAGATTTTTTCGTGCTTTCATGCTTTTATTGAGTATCACTTAAACATGCTTCAAAAATTGATATGAATGCTCAATTGGAAATCTGCAATTTATGCCTCTTGGTTGAAATATAATTTGACCAAGGGGCGCAATGGTCGTAGTCAAGGGCGACCTAAAATAAGCTTTGACAAAATGCTTATTTGGACATCATTTTATTGAACTTAATCTTAGTATACTTTTGATAAAGGTCAAAAACAAAATTTAGAATCATTTGTGACCTTAGAAGCCTCAAATTGCTTTAAATTGTAAGATTAAGGGGGAGCTCATAAAAACAAATTCGATTATTTGATTAAGAAGCTTACAAAAAGGTTGTAAACATCATTTGAAGCTTGTTAATACCTTAGTATCTTTACTCTTGGAAATAAAGAAATCTATGAATGATCTTGTACTTAAAGGAACTCTATAAAACAAATCAGGGCTTAACATCCCTTGCATTTGGTTAGAGACATTTTTATGTACTTTAAGATTAAAGGATTCTCATTTAATTCAGGGCTTAACATCCCTTGATAGATGAGAAATCAATATACATTCATCATAAGCTTAAGGGAATCTCATATCATTTCAAGGCTTAACATCCTTTGCAAATGATTGAGAAACAAATTGTGGATAAATTAGACAAAAATCCATGTTCCTAATAGGATATCTATTTAAGGGGGAGCATAATATAAAATTAAGGGGGAGAAGAAAAATAAAATATTCAACTTGGATATCTTTTTGAAATGACAAAGGGGGAGAAAGAATATAAAATCAAAAATATAAATGAGTTTCATAACATCTTGGCCGACACTCACTTGCAAAACATAAATGGCTACAAAAGGCACTCACTTGCAAAACATAAATGGCTACAAAAGGTAATTTTCAGGTATGAAACTCACATGCTTTATATTTCCTTATTTCATATTTAGGAAATGTTTGTCATCTTCAAAAAGGGGGAGATTGTTGGATAAATTGGATATTATGATAAATCCCTTTGTTTCGATGATGACAAACATTTCATTCTTGTTTATCTAACGTGCTACTTGAGTGTTGTAGGAATAAAGTGGATGACAAAGTTCTAGGGAAACTATACGCTTGAATGATTGTAAATGTCATGCAATGTAATCAATTGTAAACTTGTACAAACATATAATGTACAAGTATATAGATTTCATGTAAATCAAGCATTAGATCTTCCCTAGCTAAACACCACACTTAGATAGATCATCCCTTTCAAATAGGATCACATATGCACACTCATACATTTACTTAGTGCCTAAATTGAAAGATTGAAACAGGGTCAATCTTGGTCGACCAAACTCCTCGACCGAGACACTCTCGGTCGACAAACTTCTCGACCGAGAATGACCCAAGTAGCCGTTAGACACAGCTGACAAAGTAGTTGGCAGTTGCAAATGAACGTTGATCCAGAGAGCCTGTCGGTCGACAAAACTTCGACCAAGTAGGTATCTCGGTCGACAATTTGTCGACCGAGATGGTCTCTGACAGCAACTGTAGAATAAAGTAACTAGCCGTTACTAATGCACCTAACTTATTCCTAACGGCTAGTTAAGCACTTAGAAACCCCTAGAAGTTGTCTAGAACGTCCTTAAGCATCCATAGGCCATTCCTATAAATAGTACATGCCTTAGGACACCAAAAGACATCTAAGCTATACTTGTGCTATACTTGAGCTTGAATACACATTGGCAATACTGTTTTGAGCAATAGAGCAATTCCTACATTTTCTATTCATTCCCATTGCTCCCATTTCATGTCCTATAGGCTAGCATCTCCTTACCACATCACTTACACTTCTACACTCATTGGTTAGGAGATCGATACGCTTGATATAGGCAAATCAAGCCTTATGCTTCAAAGGATAAGTTGTAATTTCTATTTTCCTTCTTGTTCCTTTTATCCTTTGTATTCTCCTTGCTACTCCTAGGGTTGGAGGCTGCTGATTGGAAAAGGTTCTTCTCGGAGGAGAAGGTGGACTTCAAGCTACTTCAAGAAGGCTATCGCACGGGAAGCTACTTCAAGAAGGCTATTGCAACGGGAAGCTACTTCAGGAGGAAGGCTGCTTCAAGGTGGTGCAATTACTTCTAGGTGAAGGCTGCTTCAAGGTTGGGCGATTACTTCTAGGTGAAGGCTACTTGAAGGGTTTAGGGAGAGAATTGTAATTTTATGTAAAGTCCTTGCGAGGTAATAAAATTAAATTCTTTCCAAATCCCAGTTGGGTAAGCAACCGGGTAGTGGACTGACAACTTTAGTATTTGCTAAAGTTGGAACCACTCTAAATCCTTGTCCCCTTGTCCAATATTTTGTGGTTGGTTGTTTGAGTTTCAATAATTGTTAAAATTATATTTAAAACTCTATTCACCCCCCCTCTAGTAGTTTTTCAGGTCATACCTTATGGTTTACATGGAAGTCATCTAGGATGTAATGGTCATAAACCATAACTCAAAATCCGGTTCCTCATGTTCATCTAGATAGTTGACTCATCTCATGACCAACTCATCACATAGATAATTGAGGTGTATCTGTTAAGGAATTTGAGAACTCACAACACTTTGTGATTCTTAATATCCTTTATTAGTGTAGGGTATTCTTTACTTAAGAAGAAATTAGTTATTTGATAATCATCTTCTAACTCCTTAGAGTAGGACTCCTTATTGATTTAGACATCATCATGCCTTAATCATGAGTTCACTATGATACACTATCATAATCACTCATAAGGATCTCAAACATTTGGTTCAAGTATTTCATTCATTGATCTCATCAAGAATTAATACTTTACCAAATTCATACTTCATCTATGATTTTATTGAACACTTCAAGATATTCATATTGGTATTTCTCTAAACACTGTTTGAAGTACCAGCATTAACTCCAATGGGTATGTAAATACATCACATGTATTATACCTAATAAGATAATCAATCTCCCACTACCACTAGTGAAGATTGATTAATCATGTCTAAGAGATTCATGCCTCTTACTGGTTCTCTAACCAAAGGAGTCTAGCTTATCCATCATATGGAAACTAGAAATGAACTTCTCATGATTTATGGTAATTTGATTGTTTGAGTTATCAATAACTTTTAGGTATCATTTTATCTTATGCATACCAAGTACCACAAGATAAAAAAGGCATTGTCATAAAGATCATATCTTTTGAGATTGAAACATCAACTTTATTAATTGCAATCATTGTCATACAATATGAAAAAATAATGTGTTTCTATTGGAAAATATGAAATAGCAGTTCATAACTCTATTACATGCCTTCAAGGCTGAAAATAAACTAAAGTACTCCTATCTATGGCGGCAACACTTGCCCCATTTATTGAGTGATTTACATTTTATATCTTGGTATCATATACCTCAAAAATGTTACAAGTTTATTTCATGACACCTTTAGGGGGAGACGTCTATCACCTCCTTCTTCTTTAGTTCTTCTAGACAAAGTGGACAATTCCTTTTCCAATGTCCTAGCTTTTGACAAAGGTGGAAATTGCCTCTCTTGGTCACACCTCCCTTGGCCTTGAGAGCTGAAGATGCCTTGGGCTCCTGGCTAGCATCAGAACCCTTCTTAGCTTTGCCCTTGCCATTACACTTGGACTTTCCTTTCTTGCTGCTGATCATCATCACAGACTTAGGCTTGTCCATCTTCATCTATGTCTCGGATGTCCTCAACATGCCCAACAACTCTGTCAACAGTTTGTCAAAGTTGTTCATGTTGTAGTTCATCACAAACTGACTGTAGGATTCTGGAAACGATTGCAGTATCACGTCAGTAGCCAACTCTTGGCTCAAGGGAAATCCTAGTCTTGTCAGGTTCTCCACTTACCCAATCATTTTGAGCGTGTGAGGACCAACTGGATCTCCTTCTGTCATGACGCACTTGAACAGCGCCCTGGAGACATTATATCTCTCTTTCCATGCTTGATCTTCATACATGTTCTTGAGATGCTGAATCATCTTAATGACACCCATGTTCTCATGTTGTCTCTGCAACTCATGGTTCATAGAGCACAACATCAAGAATTTTGCATCAATGGCATCATCAGAATGCTTCTTGTAAGCGTCCCTTTCTACCTTTGCTACAGTAGGAGCAAGTTCATCTGGAATTGGAGTATCCAGGACATAGAACTTTCTCTCTTGAGTGAGAACAATTCTCAATGTCCTAAATCAGTCATGGAAGTTAGTCCCATTCAGCTTGTCCTTTTTAAGGACCGATCACAAGGAAAAGTGATTGTTGTTTATTGTCATTTGTACTATAAAAGGAAATATATGCAATTTAGTCCAAAACTCAATTTTGACTTATTTGATTGATTTGAAAGGTTGACAATATAATTAGGACTTTAACTAATTATTGCTCCCGCTATTTTTGTTCAAATTGATAGCCTTCACCATCAATTCAGAAGATTGCAGCGTATAATCTTCTAGTGGGTTAAGATCCTGAAATCCTCTGAGTCATGGACCAGTTAGGGTTGTCACCCACAACTTAGATCTTCCAGGTAGGCAACTTTTACTAATTACATCGTATGCAACTCTTGAAAGATGTCATATTCAACTCCTTGCCATGATCACCTCCATGCCTCAAGGTGCTAGATCCTATCTAGGTCACCTTGTTAAGTCTGACCCAAAGCCAACACGATGAATATGCACCCTGCTAGGGTAGACCCACATATTCATCCTTCACGCTTCCATGAGATAGACGATGCACCACGCTAAGGCATTCCCACACTTGTCCGATCAAGCTTTTCATGTGTGTCGCATTTGAAAGGCATCTAAAATTTTAATATTTAATGAGGGATTTGGTTTTTATAGGTACATATACATATCCAATCACCACAATATATAGTACGTATCATATACATGCTATATCCCACAGAAAACATGCGAAACAATAAAAGCGATGATTATGACTATCCTAATGTGATTCCTCGAGCCAAGAGGAATCACGGTCATCTAGGTCTACATCACATGCAATCTGTCCTTGATGAAGTGCTATAGTTGTCCGAGTTGATCAACTCATCACATGAATGATCTGCTCGCCTTGGCTGGTCTTCTGGGTGCCACCAGCCGATCAGTTGGCTCCTCCAACCGATCAGTTCGCCTGGTCGTCGTGCATCTCCTCATGGCCGTCACCCGCTCGTCTCGCTCCTCCAACCGGTCATCTAGATCGCCAACCGATCGGTTCATGCCTTAAACCGATCATCTCAGTCGTCGTCAGATGTCCTCCATTCTTTGACATAATAGGAAATAAAAGATATATCCTATTTTACATTTGAAAAGGGAAACCCCGAGTTACATTCGAGGGGAGCAAAGGTAGGAAAGAAATCTCGAGTTATCTCGAGTTACATCAGGAATAGGAGATAGGGAAATTGGTGCGTAGACTGAGATGCAAGCAACCACATACAACCAAGCACACACATAGGGTTTATTGTCTATAACCACACTATACATCCACCACAAAACTCATTTAACGACAACGCGTATCGAGTGCATTCATATTACATATCATATATGTATATTGGGATTTGTGGATTTAGGATTGGACATGCATAAAGCCAATTTTATTCGCATTGTATGCAATAAATAAAGGCAACAAACCAAAATCGATCATATCGATAATCATTAAGTATAGAGCAATTGATGTGGCTCTGATACCACTGTTGGGTTTTAGAGGAGATAGAGAAGGCAGTGGAAACAAAAAATTTCTCCTCCCAAACCCAGAATAAAGGAATCGCATCAACGTCTATACAAGAGGAAGGATGGTTTGTAGAGGCGTACCTCATCCCGAGGCTTGCTTGGCGACTTTACCTCGCGTCTTGTGCGGTCTTCACCTCCGGTCTTGGACAATGTCTGTGCAGCTCCTGGTCTCACCGGGACTGTCAGGATTGACAGTTGTCCTCCGAGTGGCAGAAGTCTCCCACCTCTGAAGTAGTCCACACGGACCACCTGGAACTTCGATCTCCTTGTCCCATAAGGAATCGGAAGGAGTCACACCCTCTTGTTGGCGTACTAGTCACCAACACACTCTCCTACAACCAGTTGCTTTTCTGCAGTTGTCTTTCCCTTGTTGTACCTCCCTTATCGGGTAGCACTTGCTCAGGCTCTCTCTCGGTTACCAAAACTAGAGAGAACGACAACTTTGCAGAGTAACTGGTCTCTGAATTGATGTTCCAGAGAAGCCCCCAATACCCCTATAAATATAGGAGGGTCATGGGATAGGGTTCTCTATCCCGGGAAATGCGGGATTAAAGCAGGAGTAGAAGGGTTCGAGATTTTCCACAAAACAACCAACTTGTGCCAGATGAACCGATCATTTCAAGCATGAAGTGGTCGAATGGTGACCTCAACCGATCGGTTCACACCTGAACTGGTCATTTTAGAACCCTGAGCCAATCGATTTGTGGTCCTGGTCCAACTCAAATTGACTTTCAAATTTGTCTCTGATTAATCACATATTAATCCTTGTCCAAATCAAATTTGTATAAGTGAAACAAATTGTATTTGCAAAATAGTCTCCTGACTTTCCAAATGATCTTGGTTGGACCAGTTAAGCCGATCGGTTCAACCTATCTTGAGCCGATCGGTTCATCCCATGAGCTGATCGGTTCACCAACCTGAGCCAATCGGTTCATCTCATAAGCTGATCGGTTGGGGCAACAGACTTACACAAATCAGTCAATCATAGTTTCAATCAATCTGATAGTCCAATCAATCGGTCCAACACCTTGAACACTATAATATTGAGCTATCAATCGATTGAGTGTTTAATTGAACTACTAAACTCCTTTAGTAATCAATATAAATATGGTTTGTGGATAAACTCCTCTTCTAGGTTAAATCCTATGTGTGTGACCCTACAGGTCCATTTCATGTTGGGAGTGAAAGTCCATAACACTTCTGACTTTACAAGCAAAGAGCAGTGCCTAGTCGCACATCAGAACTACCCAAGTAAAATAGAAAGTTGGAGAACAACTTTCAATCCTACAATCTGTGAATGGTGTTATAGTGAATGTATAATTCCTTTGTCACTGATATCCCGAATGAACTCAAGGCATGGAACAGTCATCCTGTCAACGTTCATTCACTTTCTTGATCTCAGAGTAGATTGGACGAGATATGTATGACATCAATATCACATATTGATTCACACATGCATGTGCACGCCTATCTCAATCCTACTCATCAAGATGCCATGGATATCAAACTCCCTCAAGAGGGACAAATCCCATATCTATCACTCACCCCTCAAAAGCCCCATGTGTCAAAGCCATCCAATCATCACCTTTATAACAACCCATGTTTCAAGACTGCGTTTGATGATGTCAAAGTGTACCCAACGACATATGTTGAGTGTAGTGATTTTAGGTCAAAGAATCACACTCACCACCATCACTGTGAGAACTGACTGTGACTACCATGTCATGGTTCCATGTGTCAAAGTCACGGTGGGTCTGTCTGGTAAACTTGTTCTCTAACAAGTACCTGTGTTTGGTTTGATATCTCCATATCATGACTAATGAGATTTTGTCATCAACAAACACCACAATCTAGTCTTGTGTCTCATTGTTGTCTATCTACCTTCCACAATGACATCCGACTAGGGACATAATAAGAATGTAAAAACTCTTAGCATCCATATGATCTCATCGTTCAGGTCCTGAACCTGAAGGCATACATCATTGAGTATTGTCATTCTTTAGACATTCAATTTGTTCTATCATTATCTCATATGACTGAACCAGATAGAATTGGAAGCTTGCCTTTGATGCTTATCAAATCAATCTTAATGTATCCCACAAATCATCCCATGATTGGCTCTCAGGGCATACATACCAACAGGGAAGTCCATTTAGAAACCAATTGAAGGGAAAATCGCTTGGAAACTGATGGCTTGACTAGTTATCCAAAACTTATGGCAAAGCATCTGATGGAGGAATAGGCCACTGCCTCTTACATTCTTCCCACACAACAAAGTTCAAACCTACCATGAAAACTTGGAAATTGATTCAAAACCTTACAAATTAAAATAAAATTAGTAAAACCTAAATGTTAGCTAGTTCTAAACTAAATAGATGAAATTGAGTGCAAAACTATGTTGAAAATGCAACTAAAACTAGGATGAATATGCATTCACCAATCTTACCATTTCTTTTCACTTGTCAAATAATATACATCACACCTTTCTATTTTTGTGGATTGAGCAACCAACTTGAAAATCAATAGCTCGTGTCAAATTGTTTGTAAATTACCTATAAGAAGAAAGATCAAATGGTCCCCAATCATATTTTTCTCAAGGGTATCTTAGCCACCCCAGTCCTACTACTATTAGGGGCTTTTCTAACAGGACAATATGTAAAATAATAAAATTACAATAATTTCAAGTTCCTTTAGCATTGGAACTAGAGGATTTTTCATTGTATATTTGAGGTACTTTGCCTGTATTGTTCCTTTGGATATTATCAAGCCCAATACCATCTCTACCCATTTTTTAGTAGTCTGGAGTAGGTTTTTATTAATATTCTGTCACCATCTAAGAATCTTTGAAAAGAGGATTGAAAATATAATTTTCATGCATAAGAGAAGTAATAGTAGAAAAACATTGATTAATATCATCTCTGGCATGAAATAGATTGGTCTCTAAATAAGATCACTAGTCATGTAAGAATATTTTTCAATATGAAGAGTATAAATATCATTTTTTTCCTTTAATAGAACTTAAACAAAATTCAAGGCCATTGGTTTTATCAAGCAAGGAACCATTTTCTTTTTCAATCATAGAAATCATAGAAAGATAAACACTATTTTCAAATTGTATCCCTTGCGAAACAAGTTCTTTGTCCTCAATTTTCTGGTTCTAAGAACATCAATATAAATCATGGTAATTTTGGCATGCTATGTATTCAAACTAGGCATAAAAGGTTGAGATTCTAGAAACTTAATCTTATCAAGAAATCTAGCATTTTCAAGTTTAAGAGCATAAACTTGACTAAGATAAGCATTATTTTTTATCTCAATACTATGGAATTTGAATTCAAGTTCTATACAAAACTCTTATAGATTGTTAACATCATCTTTTAAGCAAATATTAACACCTTCAAGTTCATCTTTTTCTTCATGCAAGTTATCAAAAATCTTAGCAAGCTTTTTATTTTTATGCTTAGTATACTTATGAGATACATGAGTAGTGTACATAATGGAAATTAAGTATTGTTAATCTAAACAGATTTTATTTACCTCATTTGAATCTTCAATTGCAATTTCCATGAGAGCAATGTTGCATTCTATGCTTTCACTAGTGCTTTCACTAGAATCTCACTTGAGCATGAGTTGAGGAGTCACCAGAGCTTTTGTGTCATTTCTCCTTCTTCTTGTACTTCTCTTCCCTTTTCTTATGATGGTGAGTCTTTTTGCCCCATTGGCAATCGTCCTTGAAGTGGCCCTTCTTTCTACATTTGAAGCACCAAGTGGAGGAAGAAGACTTGTCATTATAGAATACACCATTTCAGTACATGTCTGAGAGGATTTGTGACTTGATGAAGCATGGAAAGAAATCATCTTATCCTTTTCATTTTGATTCTTTTCTACAAGATCCTATTCTTATTCTTGGTTGAGTCTAACTTCATGGGATTGAAGGTTTTCCATGCGTTCCTCAATGGGAATAGAAGAAAGATATTTCACTTACTATGGAAGCCACCTTCTTATCCCCCCGATGAGGAAGAGATCAGAATATCTTTGAGATCACCTTTTCTTGATCCGTGACATGATCTAGGATGGCAAGACCAATTACAATGGTGTTGAACCTTGAGAACATTTCAACCACACTTTTTGTTTTTCCCATTTTGAAGCCCTCAAAGAGCTCATTGAGCATATAGACTCTACTTTCTTTCACTTACTTCGCCCCATAATAAGTGACACATAGCTTTCTCCATATCTCATAGATTGTGTCACAAGTAGAAATCCAATTGAACTCAGTGGAGGAGAGAGAGGTATAGAGGGTATTGATGGCTTTGGCATTCAGGGTTGTTTTCTTCAAAGTAGCCTCATCTCATTCTTTTATCTATGTCTCTAATTTCTAGTATGGAGATCCATCATTTTGCATAGCTCAATACTTGATCCTTGAATGTGTATTTTCATTTTCTCTTCTAATAGAGGAAGTGTCACCATCAAAGATTGGAATGTTCATGTATTATTCACCTCCTTAATTATCACCCTTCTCCTATGTGTGGAAGTATTTCTTACATAAGACCTTATTCTGATACCAATCATTGGATCTATTAATGGGCTCTATAGGGGGAGGTAAATAGAGATAAAACCAGTTACACAAAATTCATTATACCTTCAAGATATTTTCCAAGATAATATTGCAAGTAATAAAAGTGAAACTTAACATGCATAGAAAGAGAGAGATAGAGAGAGATCAAACAAACACCAAACAACACAATTATATATATTTGTTCCAACTTCCAAACTAAAAGATGTACATTCATTGCCTAGATACATCAATCTTTTAGATTTTCAACAGTCTCATTGATTATATTTCATTATAAGAGTTAAAACATAAGACTGTCATTTTCTAGGTAAAGGGATAACTAGCCTTTCCCTTTAATTACAAGGGATCCAACAACCAATATAAAGGACTTACCTACCATGACCGAGAGTATTTTTCCTTACCAAGGACTTACCTACCCTTGCAACAGGTCTTCGGCCTTGACCAAGGACTTATCCACTTTTGTAATGAGTCTTTATCACTCAAGGGCTTACCCACTCTTGTCTTAGATCTTTTGCCTCTGACTTCACCTTCATCAAGTAGAAGCCTTTCACCATGGGCCTCTTACTTTATTCTTCTTCTTCACCTCTCTTAGATAATAGAGAGAATCTTCATCTTCATGGTAGAAAGAGAAATCGGGAGGTAGAGGAATGAGAGCCTCACAAGATATACACATAGTATTAGCTCTCTCAAAAATTTCCTACTCACTTTAATGGATTTAGAAAGTAATTAATATCATGAGAATGGATGGAGGCTCTTTGGAGAAAAATCTCTCTTAACTATAGTATATGGACCTTTGTATTGATTGGATAACCATGAGATGAATCCCAACAACTCCTACTTATAGTTGACGATGCCTCTTATCCATTAGAACTATTTAGAAGTCTAACCATCTTTGGGGTCTTAAAAGGAAATACTTTCACCTTTATAACCCCTTCAATGGCTATATTTGCACTTGATGCAGGGGTTTTGAGTCATTTTTATAGACTGGTTTTGCATACGTTTTATGTGTATTTTGATCATATTTGTGATTACTATCGCATGATTCACTACCTTTAGTCTATAATCTCTTTTTGCATCAAATTTACCTTGTTTCATCTTATTCTATATAAAAGAGCATATTTATTGGATTTGATTGGTGTTCTTCTTTTCTTTTCGGGAAATTCAGATATCTGAATCTATCGATACCATCGACGGATGGTCGTTACCATCGACCTGGTCACAGTACATTGTCGGAGAAGAGCAACCAGAAGTCAATACCATCGATGGGACTGTCGATGGTATCGAGAGAGCTTTAGCATCGGATTCCAGAGAAAATCGACGCCTAAGGTGTCGATACCATCAACACACAGTCGATGGTATCGAGGCAACATCAGAGAGAACCCCAAAGAATTGTGCAAGTGTCGGTGCCTTATGCAGGTCGATACCATTGACCCACGTCAATGGTATCGACGTCGTCAGATCATGTTTTGCTAAAGATCGTGTCTAATCGGACTGTGGTGATTTTTGGCGACCTAAAGTAGTGCATATACCTAATTAAGGCGGCCCTAAGAAATCGATCATGTCATGAGCCACCGAAGAAGTCTCAAGAAGGAGAGGAGAGAAGAACGGAGCCAAGAGCTACGCCCCGATTGTTTTGAAAGCTATAGAAGATGTTTTCCACCACCAGAAGGCTGTAGAACGTTCAGCCTGCACTAACACTACTACAGAACCTACCTTTAGTGTCGGTTATTTAAGGCCTTTAGTGTCGGTTTCTGAGTGACGCCTATGTGGGCGACACTAAAAGGTCACCCATTACGCGTTGGTTCCAGAACCGACACCCAAACTCTTCGCGCGCGACCAAAAACACACCATCAGGGGACTATAGGCGTCAGTTATTAGATAAGAAACCGACACCCAAACCCTTCGCGCAACAGAAAGGGCGCCATCTTGGGCGCTATCAGTGTCGGTTATAAGCCAAAAATCGACGCAATATGTCTTCGCGCCAAAAGAATAAGTGTCAGTTACATTTAAATAACCGACACTGTAACGTTATGTGTCGGTTGTTTACAATTACCGACGCCTGTTATTGGCGCCAGCTTGGGAACTATCAGTGTCGGTTTTTAGTAAGAAACTGACGCCATATATGTTCGCGCCATAGGAAATAGGCGCCGGTTATATCTAAAAAACCGACATTATATCATTGTGTGTCGGTTTTTTACAAATAACCGACACCTATTGTTTTTTTTTGTCAGTCTGCAGACTTGCTGTGGCTGGTCGCAGGATGAGAAACCTGCAGTTCAGTTAACTGAACTGCAGGTTTTACGACATCCATTGATATCAGCCAACAACAGGCCACAAACCTGCAAATTTAACAACAAAAATATTCACACATGCATTTAGCAATACAACCTGCAGTTCCATTTTATTTTCACACATTTAGAAACATTCATGTAGCTAGTAATTTGTAGTTCCATTCATTCACATTCACACATGTAGAAACATTCATATAGTAACCAACACTTTCATTCAT
This sequence comes from Alisma plantago-aquatica, assembly GCA_963693085.1. Taxonomy (NCBI): domain Eukaryota; kingdom Viridiplantae; phylum Streptophyta; class Magnoliopsida; order Alismatales; family Alismataceae; genus Alisma; species Alisma plantago-aquatica. The sequence goes on from OY856409.1 coordinate 831,066,042, forward strand.
TTTCACTCAGACACATGTAGAAACATCTAGACATGTAGAAACATTCACACATATTATAATTCAGAAATTCATTTACAAAATCCCCACTATTTGTATGGTTGTTGCCCATTCTTCTCTTACTTCATTTAATTCTCCCATCGTATAGGGAGCATGTACATCTGGTAAGTCCGTTCCTGTAGTGGGGTCAGCTTTAAACACCTGTAAAGAGAATGATGTATATATATAATTAATAAGCTATAAATAAGATTGATATATTTCATATTATCTAATGAGACTATATAATACATGAGCAATACAATCGATGTCCATACAACATGACAGACTAACACATATATAGTACATAACAACAACAGCGTCGAATTTACATACAACACTAGCTTAGTACATATATAGTGGGACTTATAAGGTGACGATCCCACCTGGTAAAATAGGTTACCGACAACTACATGTTACGACTGGGAGGTCGTGATTCAGCAACAGTATGCATTAGCAGGAGGACAAACAGATCACCATATGTTTGTCCTCTTATGGTGATCTATTTGTCCTCCTGCTAATGCATACGTTGCTGAATCACGACCTCCCAGTCGTAACATGTAGTCGGTAACCTGTTTTAGCAGGTGGTATCGTCACCTTAGTCCCATTATATATATACTATGTTAGTGTTGTATGTAAATTCGACGTTGATGTTGTTATGCACTATATATGTGTTAGTCTGTCATGTTGTTATATGAATCTGAACCACTTGTGTGTGCTGCACTTTATGTATTGTATCTGTATCCTGCTTCTCTTCATTGGGGCTTCTTCCTGCATATCCTGCATAGCTATGTCATGTCCGTCCTGCATAGCCTTCTTCCTATATTTATTTTTCAAAGAGAATACAAACAAAAATTATTAGTGTAGAGTTAGTGAAATACTGATCAATGTCTAGAATTGGAATAGATCAAGAACCTACTCTCAGCATCGCGTATGTAATCTCGGGTGAGATTGGTCCTATAGTTCTTTAGCACCCTCCCACAATGTTTAACATTTGTATTAACTAGAAGATAATGAAACATCAAATCATAAAATGATATTGATATTAAAAAAGTAAACATTTAGCTTCAATAAAAAAATATAAACATGCATGCCTCTAAAATTGTGATCTTTTATCAATTAACAATCCTTCATTGTGATCTCCACGCACATATAAGTCATCATTAGCTTCAATATTTTCTGGAGTTGGCAACCCAACTGAGAATGGACTAGAGTCATCATATTTATCATAGTACTCTTCTTCATCTATAGGATCTTCAATGAACTATCTTTTACCATGAAGAACAACCGACCATTTATCATTTGCAGGATCATCGATATAAAATACTTGTTTCGCCTGTGATGCCAATATGAATGGTTCAGCCTTCTCGCCAATCTTTTCAAAGTTCACTAAAGTGAAACCCAATTCATCCACTATAACTCCTTTGGTGTTATCAACCCAATTACATTTGAAGAGCGGAATTTTGAAATCTATGTAGTCAGATTCCCATATCTCTTCAATGACACCGTAATATGACATTTTAGCCTCACGTGGACTCTTATCCTTTGCACTTGCAAAAAACATAGTCGATGCTTGAAGGGTAACCCCACTGTTTTGGATGACACTCTTATCATCTTGGCGCTTTGTGTAATATGTGAATCCATTAATGTCATACCCTTCATAAGACATAACAGTCAACTTTGGTTTAAAGGCGAGGCATTTGATAGTTTCAGTAATATCATCTGGTGTTTGAGATAGTTGATGTAAGACTTTATCTTCAAACCACTTAATAAAAGTCTTGTTATGCTCTCTAGCAAGCCACATTGTATTGGCTCGAGGATATTGTCTTTTGATGAAATTGGTATGTTCCTCGATATAAACGTTCACTTCGTCCATGTTGTGTAAAATATACAAATGACCTTGTTCAAACTGCTCACGGCTGATTACTTTCACACGTGATCCAAAAATTCCTTTGCCAAATAGCTCGTCAATATTCTTGTCATTATCAGGAGTGTCATTACCACTGAGAAAGTCATTGCAGAAATCCATAATCTCTCTCAAGACATAACCTTCAATAATACTCCCTTCAGGCCGATAACGGTTTCGAACATCACCTTTAAAAATGCTCATGTATCGTTCAAAGGGATACATCCAATGCAACAAAACTGGGCCCAAGATTTTCACTTCCCTAGTCAAGTGGACAACAAGATGTACCATGATATCAAAGAACGAAGGAGGGAAATACATCTCAAGCTGACATAGGGTAACAACCACTTCTCTTTGCAAATTATCGAGAGTCTCAGGGTCAATAACTTTGCTGCAGAGACTGTTGAAAAAGAAACAAAGTCTAGTGATTGCAAACCTTACATGCTTCGGCAATATAGATCGAATTGCCACGGGCAATATTTGTTGCATTAGAGTGTGACAATCATGAGATTTAAGTCCTATCAACTTCAGATCTTTCATTGATACCAATCTACGGATGTTGGATGAGTAACCATGTGGCACCTTAACATTTATCAAGCATTCACAAAAAGCTTTCTTCTCTTTTCTAGACAACGTGTAACATGCGGGAGGTAAGTATGTTCTTTTACTACCCATTTCACGTATTTCTGTTAATTCTGACCTTATTCCCATTTCACGTAGGTCTAGTCTGGATTTTATCCCATCTTTAGTCTTACCTGGTATATTTAACAGAGTACCAATGATGCTATCACAGACATTTTTCTCAACGTGCATTACATCGATACAATGTCTGACTGTCAAAGAACTCCAATAAGGAAGATCCCAAAATATTGACTTCTTCTTGAATGAAGAATTGTCACTCTGTGTAGTACATTGTGATCTCTTACCAAATTCATTGACAAAGTCTTTTATTCTTTCATAAACAACCTCCCCTGGTATAGGTTTAGGTGCACTGCGTTCCTCATTCAATCCATTGAATGCTTTGCGCTTCCTACGATACGGATGGAATTTTGGAAGAAACCTTCGATGACCAAGATATACATTCTTACCGCCATATTTTAGTCTTGTTGAATCAGTGTTCTCTTCACATAAAGGACACGCTTTAGCTCCTTTGACACTATATCCAGACAAATTCCCATATGCTGGAAAGTCATTAATAGTGCAAAACAACATAGCATGCAAACGAAATGTCTCTCTTTGTGAAGCATCATAGGTCATCACACCTTCACCCCAGAGTTTCTTTAAGTCATAAATCAGAGGTTCAAGATAAACATCGATGTCATTTCCAGGTTGTTTAGGGCCCGATATCAACAACGACAGCATTACGTACTTATTTTTCATACACAGCCAGGGAGGAAGATTGTATATAACAAGCATGACTGGCCAAGTGCTATGTTGGCTGCTCAATGTCCCGTACAGATTCATCCCGTATGTACAAAGCCCAAGTCTTAGATTCCTGACTTCTTCACAAATTCAGGGTACAATACATCAATCTTCTTCCACTGTGGGGAATCAGACACATGTCGTAGGATCCCATCATTATTTTTCTTAATATCTGCATGCCACCATAAATTCTTCGCATCTATCGGATTGGCAAACAAGCGTTGAAACCGTGATATTATAGGTAGATACCACATCACCTTGGAAGGAGAACCAGTTTTGGACTCCCCCGAAGTCGTCAATTTATACCATGACGCACCACATTTTGGACAATCTTTCAAATCTGCATAGTCCTTTTGAAATAATACAACCTGTGTATAACGGAATCTCAGCATCATGCACAATGTTTCTAAAAATGGGAGGTGGATCAGTGTACTCTACCCCACAACTATCCAGCATCGCATCAACGATGTCTACTGGAACTGGTTCATTCACATCTACGTCATCGTAGGAAATTTCTTCTTCCACACAAGCACTGCTATCGACATCCACTGGTTTCGGGTTTGAAATCTCTCCATGCCAGTGCCATTCTGTATAGCCTTGTATAATCCCGTTGCACATGACATGAGTTTTGATTTAGTCACCAGTGTTGACTTTCAAGTTGTTATCGCAATGTCTACATGGACAGTAGAACCTATCTCCAGGTTGTTTCCTATGTTCCTCGGCAAATTTAATGAACTGGTGAAGACCAGAAATAAACTCGGGGGTGCAGCAATTGCGAATGGACATCCATGATCTATCCATTCTATGATCAAAGAGAAAATAAGTATATATTAGGACAAGATTAGGGTCTAGTGTTAACAAATACATGTGATGTCATTATTATATATAATAAATGTGTACCACCTATCCATTCTTGAACACCTAATCTCACTAGTAAGTGTATAATGTGTATTGGGTTTTCAAGAAAATTTCGGCAACATTTCCCCGCTGTTCTCCAAGTACATATGTATTTAGAGAACAAATGGGGAAATGCTGCCAAAATTTTCTTGAAAACCCAATACACATTATACACTTACATCCTAAGCGAGATTAGGTGTTCAAGGACAGTCCCAAACCGGGGACTATCCAAGATTTACTTCTAATGAGTAAATCTTGGACGGGTTTCTAGGCCAACAAATAATGTATTGTCATTCTTATACCTAAAATCCTAGTTCTTCAAGTTAGGGTGATTATTGATGTCTTTAAAAGCATGATTGGTAATTTAGGGAAAAGTTCATCATTTACATTCCAAGCATGTCACATGTGTGCATTACAGTTCATCATTAAGCAAGATATAAGCAAGTATGTCATATTAAAATAGACTAAACAATATGAGAAAATAGTAGTGTAATCATGCAAATGGGAACATTCATGGGAACACACACTTCAGTTATAAGCATTCATGTAGCAACTTTCAGTTCCATTCATTAATCTCTTTTTACATCCACACATAGGGGTGTATCCCTAAACAATAACTAAACAAAGGGGTTGGTGTACCCCTAAACATGCGCATAATTAAAAAAACTATTAATACAGACAAGTCAAGATAGATAGACAACTAAATACTACACCAACATGGTCCCGCATCAATAACTTCTTTTTGATGATGAAGCTGTGTCACGAAGCTCCTCACTGTATTTAGAGAAATCTGAACTGACAGGGGCCTCAGATTCAGATTCCTCATAGATGATATCCGACACCGTGCGCTCATACCGCAGTAGATGATCGGGGGTCTCGCAGTTGTTGTTGGTTATCCAAACTTTGATGGAATTATGGCCAACTAGACGGAGAAAAATCCTGTTGCAACGGACCACATGCATCTCTCCAATCCAATCACGCCAACCGGATTTTGATACAAGATTTCCCGCCAAATCATACTCAACCTCGATAACATGTGAATAATTGCCAAAAGTTATGGTCACTTTACCAGGCATGTAGTGTCTTCCTTTTAGAAAACGCCAATATTTGGGTATGACCAATTGGTTTAAGGAACGATCATCTAGGATGATGTCCAATTGTTCTTCAATAGGGAACATTAACATTGACATAGATGCCCAGTTCATAGTGACTGTTATGGGTGGACAGAGACTGCACAATATTAGTATTAACAAAGTGTAAGTACATATAACGATGTTATATATTTTCAAAAAAAGTTGTATAACATCAGTTAACCTTTTATTGCTTGTCATAACCAACTTTATTGTGGTAGACATGATAGCTTGAAAAGAAGTCTACAAATGTACTTAGAGAACAAACGAGGAAATGCTCCTAATGAGTAAATCTTGGATGGGTTTCTAGGTGCTTACTAAAATAGAACCATTATATGGAACTAATCCTACATTATACACATACTTTTCCTGAGTAAGATAATGTGCACTTCATGGAATTATTAAGATCTGAATATATATAAGTTGTTTCTACCTACTTTGATGGGATTTTATAACATTCGAGTCTTCCATTTATAACATTAAGATCTGAATATATATAAGAATCCCATTTGATACACACGATTGAGAATCTTTCACGATACTAGGAAAATACACTAACTAGATATTCATTTAGGTGTTAGACATCAATATGTGTATGAGCCCTAATTAAAACTGATTCTCATAGGAAGTAAATAAATTTTAAAAAAAATGCCCAGCAGCAGGGCGGCACCTTGAGGGAAGACGAGTAGAGGAAGAAGAAGAAGGCAGGGCGGGCACCTTGAGGGAAGAGGAGCAGCGGCCGGAGCAAGTCCTAGAAGCTTCCGACGGCGAAGAGAGGAGCGGCGGAGAGGGCGGCGAGGCTAGGAGACCTAGCTGCTACCGGCGACGGCGGAGAGGGAGGCCGGCGGGCGGAGAGGGAAGCCGGCGGGCGGGCGGGAACCGACTGCTTCTCGCTCGACGGTGACGAGCGGCGAGCACGGAGGAAGGAGCGGCGGCGACGGAGCACGACGGCGGAGCACGAACGGCAGGGAGAGGCGGCGGCGGCACGGAGCAAGAAATCGCCGGAGCTAGGGAAATCGGGAACAAAATAGGGAAATGGGAAGAATCGTTCGGGCAGGGTGAGCTATTAAGTTGAAAATACATGTCGGTTATTTAAAAAACTGACAACTAAACCAACAGTGTCGGTTCGTTTGCAACAACCGACACCTATACTATATTATAGTCATCAGTTTTTGATTAAACGACAACCGACAACTATTCCTATCTCACGAATACCATTTAGTCGTCGGTTATTTAGTTACGAACCGACACAATATGTAAAATATTGGAGCCAATTTTTTCGCTGGAATTTTGGGTTTGGCGGTTGAGTTTAGGTGTCGGTTGTTTATTAATTAACCAACACTTAATAAAAGCGGTACCCGTGTCTGGTCGACCTTCATGGGTTGGATGTCGGTTTCTGTTAAAAACCGACACAATAGGGTTTATGTGTCGGTTTTTGTATACAACCGACACCTTAAAAATCGACTTTATAAGCCATTTCTGTAGTAGTCTAAGGAACACCCAGATCTCCTCTGTTCAGGGGTTTACATCACATCTATTCACATTTCCCTATGTTTTCCCTTTCTCTCAACATGTTTTTCATTGAGATGAACATGCTGGGCTAATCCCCTTTATCTTTAGGACCGGGAGTAGCCTGGGTAATCGTTGTATGATAGTTTTGACATAGTTATCATAATTTGTCTCTAAAATTCGTGGTATGATTTTATTTTCTCCATTATATAATTATGATTGATCACCCTAATGATAATATAATACATTTCATTACTTTGAAAGAAGAATTAATGGTTGAAAAGAGATGAATATCACATTAACTAATAAATCCTTTGAACAAGGCGATGTACAGTTAATGGTGGAAACCCATAGTATGATCTTCATGCACCTAATTTAGGGTATATGTTAGTACTACAGTGGAACCAACCTAGATTTAGGTAGTGAATTCTATCGCGACAGTGAACAATTCTGACTACAGGCCCCTACCCGGAATAGGAGACGAATTAGGATAATTGTGTAGGAATGAGTACAATGAAAACCTGCGGTGAAACCGCAATCCTAAAGATTCCATCTTTAATTGATTAAACCAACCATTTAATCGATTGTTTTGCTTTCGTTTCTTTTTCTTTTCTTTTTCAAACAACTCTCAAACCATTTTAATCAGTCTAAATGATCGCGAACAATTAGTAGTAGATTACCGAAAAAATCCATTCCCTGAGTTCGACTCGGGCCTCACAAAGGCCTATATTACTTTGGCGCGTGCACTTGCGTTATACACACGGTAAATTCGTGTCAAGTTTTTGGCGCCGTTGTCGGGGAACGATGATTTTCGGCACTACGAGGGCTGCAAGCGGCCACTCTAGGCTACATTTTTTATTTAAAATCTAGAAATTAATCGTGTATCTTTCATAATCTGTAATTGTCTAGCACTGTGCCTAACTAAATTTATTATTGTGCAGGTACTAGTGCATGGTGAGTACGCGTAGCACAGACTACGCACAGTCATCGTCGAAGGTCCCATTTTTGGGATCAGACTACAAGAATTCAGATTCTGACACCGAATAAATGGTGGGGGAATAAATAATTTGGGAGAAAATCAAGGCATCGTCCTCTTCTGCATCTAAGGGGCCAATTAAGAAGTAGGCCATCAACATTCCTAACTACAAAATTGGCCCAGACCTAATCAATTTGGTCAAGTCTAATGTGTTTCATGAGCTCAAAAATGAAGATCCGGTGAGCCACATAAGCCAGTTCGTGGAGAACTGTGATATGGTCAAGATAGACCGGTTTCCACAAGATATACTTTACTTGAAATTATTTCCCAGTTCTCTAGCAGGAAATGCTCGAGAATGGATACATAATCTAGACGACGAGTATGTGGAATCTTGGGACCACATGGTTGAAGTTTTCTTCGAAAGATTTTTCCCGCCTGAGAAGACAAATGATCTCATAAGAAAAATCCATAACTTCAGTCAGAAAGCTGGTGAAACATATTCCGAGACATGGGAGAGATTCCAGATAATGCTGAGGAGATGCCTACATCATGGGCTGGACAAAGAAAAGCAAGTCAAGATTTTCTATTTTGCTCTTTCTGAGCATTATAGAAGCAATCTAGATTCAGCAGGATTGGGGTTCTTCCTGAATAATACTGATACAAGGTGTTGGGAAGTTCTGAAAAACATGGCTAAAAAGCAGTCATGGGGTGAGAGAGATGCACCAGAACAAGCCAGAGCTGTAGGGAATCAAAGGCAATTAAAGAATTGAAAAACAAAATGGATCTCATAGCTAAGAAACTGATAGAGAAAGAGGAAGAGTCCGATGAGGAGGCCCAAGTTAAATTCATTCAACAACAGGGTTATAGGAGTAGTGATTACTCTTGGAGAAAGGATAGAAAATTCTCATGGAATGATCCAAACAACTTCCTACAATACCCGGATGCAAAGCCACAGCCCACTGCGGAGGACAAAAGCACCGAATTGCTCATCCAAGTAGTGAAACAAAATCAAGAGTTGATGAATATGTTCGGTAAGCAGTTACAGTCCCAGGGAGAGATTTTGAATAAATTTGGGCAGACGTTGCAAAGTCATGGAGTACAGATGAGGGCACTGGAGACAACTGTGGCCCAAATTGCCAATGAAGTGGCGACCATGAAGCATCAAAATCAACAAGGACCGACTGGTAATGCAGAGACTGCTCAAGTACATCATCAAGTGAAGTATATATATGTGATTGAGGAGACAGAGCCACCAGTGGGGGAGGTCTATGAGAAGAGTAAAATGCATTTTGAAACGGATTCTAAACCCAGTGTGCCATACCCCCGTAGCATGTATGGACTTCCAGGAGGATGTCTCCCATTTAAAAAATCCCACAAAGAAACCATCACAGCCGTGCCCACACCTAGGCAAGAGGAGCAGGTGAAGGCCATACTTCGCAGTGGAGCTACTACCACCGAGAAGGATGATCAGCCACGAGCCACACCAACCGTGAATGACATGCCAAAGCCTACGTCAGAGGGCAACATTAAAGCAAGCTTAGGGGAGGAGACCCCAAATAGCCCATATGTGCCACTGCACAAGCACATAAAGGAGGCAAGTGTGCCATTCTCGGATAGTCTAAAGCCGTTCTTGACACTTGGGATTGGTGATGATAGAGTTGAATTCAAATTGCCAAATGAATCATTCGAGACACCCCTTGACAACCCAAGTTAAAGTTATCCTTATGTCTAGTTTAGGACATTAAACAAGGGTGCTTGTTGGGAGGCAACCCAACCATCGGTAGTTCACAATTTTCTAGTTATTTTATTTTCTGTCGTGTTTTCAAGTTAGTTTTGGTTAATTTCGTTTTTAGTGTAAAAATGATACCCTAATAAGTTTTCTCAATGTGCAGTACTGATAGAAAGTCGATACCATCGACCACAGTTTCGATGGTAGAGACATGGGAGTAGGAAAGAGGCTATAGAAAATTTTCTGAGTCGATACCATCGATGGCTTCATTAATGGTACCGAACTACCATCAGCGACATCGGGAAGAAGAGAGCACCGGGTCAATAGTATCGACGAAGAAGTCGATGCTCGCGAGATCCCTGGAGATGTTCAGAGAAATCCATCTCAGTAAAGTCGATACCATCGACATCCCTGTTGATGGTATCGACTTGATAGCAGTGAGGAAGTGGCGCCCGGGCCTCGCGAGGGTATTTGACACAGAAAGTGTCAATACCATCGACACCCCATCGATGGTATTGACAGAGCAATAGTGGCATCGAATTCAGTTATAAAAGGAGGGATAGTTTCTCTTTTCACCTCACTCCTTCAGAGCCAATCCCCACAATACCTGCCACCTGAGCAGTAAACGGTATCACTGTTCCATCTGCTGAGATTGTTTTTTACTATGAGGCCATAGTCAATTTTAAGCTTGGGGGGGGGGGAGATGGAACAGTTTCTATCTTTTATTTCCTTTTCTTTTATTTTAGCAATTTTCTTAATTTTTAGGATCCACATGCTATCTAGTGTATCCGTGGATGTCTAATGTAATGTGTCATCTCAATGTTTTTCACATCGGAGTTATGGGTGCCATTATCTGAAATCGGAGCATAATTGAAAATTTCTCAAAGAAGTTTCCAGTTGAATTTGTTTGAAATTGAGCACTTAACCTATGAAAATATTTGAGTTTGTCAACTTTAAAACATAAGATCATAATCGTACATCCTTATGATTCAAGAAATGTGGATGGACATGGATGTTGAGCCTAAACTGACCAAACGGTAATGGGACTTTAATCGAAAGTGAGAGAGAGAAACCCTTTGATTTATTGTTACACAAGTCAGTAAAGAGGGAAATATAATCTATTCCAATGGTTTTGTACATTAGTCTTGTGATCTATCCATTTCATTTCATTCAATATCCACCATAAGAACTAGAAGCACTTGTAGTTTTTCATCTCTTGATTGCATGACATTTAGATAGGATTTCATTGTATCTAGATTTTGCATCTATGTATTCACACATTCTCAAGTTCATGTCATTATAGTTGCATTTTGCATACTCTAGAGCATATATGACTTTTGTGCCTTATTTCTTCTGGAAAATAAGAAAAACTGGAAATTTATTCTATACCCTCTGAAAAGTAATTTGTAAGGCATCAATGATGTTAAAAAATGTAAGTGAAAAAAAGAGAGGGAGAAAGGAACTTGTTTCACCTGCGTGTATACATAAAGAAAAGAGGAATAAGCACATAATGTAGTTTTAATAGTCATTCCATCTTATCTTGAGATGGAATGATAGTGCATGCATCATTCTACCTAAAATTTAGGCATTAGGTCATTTTCACATGCATATGCATCATTTAGGCCATTTTGTTGATTTTTCATGATAAAACTATTTGGTGCTTCTCTTTCTTCCACAGCTGCCCATTTCATCCACCCTTTGCTCAAAATGGTAGGCCACCCATGATTATCTCCTCATTTTTGTATACCAGGAGATCTTCTTCCATTTAAATGGTAGTTAAGACTTGAGCAACGTAGATAGGAGATCACAAGATGCACTAAGTCTGAACCGGAGGAATTCATTATATCAACTGCTTTATTTGGTAGTGTTTGATGATCTTGGGGTGGACATTTCTTATGGTCGATTATTGTCACCTTTAGGGTAGTTATCATTCTATTGTCAGTGAGGGCCGGCATGTGCATGACAGGTGGGAGTCATATTGAGCTATCTTTTATGCTAATATGTTCTTTAGCTGACTCTCGCAATTCTATTCTAAAGTTTTGTACTCGAGGATGAGTAATGTTCAAGCTTAGGGGAGTTTGATGCAGGGGTTTTGAGTCATTTTTATAGACCAGTTTTGCATACGTTTTATGTGTATTTTGATCATATTTGTGATTAATATCGCATGATTCACTACCTTTAGTCTATAATCTCTTTTTGCATCAAATTTACCTTGTTTCATCTTATTCTATATAAAAGATCATATTTGTTGGATTTGATCAGTGTTCTTCTTTTCTTTTCAAGAAATTCAGATATCTGAATCTGTCAATACCATCGACGGATGGTCGATACCATTGACCTGGTCACAGTGCATTGCCAGAGAAGAGCAACCAGAAGTCGATACCATCGATGGGACTGTCGATGGTATCAAGAGAGCTTCAGCGTTGGATTCCAGAGAAAAGTGACGCCTAATGTGTCGATACCATCGACACACAGTCGATGGTATCGAGGCAACATCAGAGAGAACCCCAAAGAATCTCTCAAGCGCCGGTGCCTTATGCAGGTCGATACCATCGACGCGGGTCGATGGTATCGACGTCGTCAGATTAGGTTTTGTTAAAGATCATTTCTAATCAGACGATGGTGATTTTTGGCGACCTAAAGTGGTGCATATACCTAATTAAGGCAGCCCTAAGCAATCGATCACTTCATGAGCCACCAGAGAAGTCTCAAGAAGGAGAGGAGAGAAGAACAGAGCTGAGAGCTACGCCCCGATTGTTATGAAAGCTGCAGAAGATGTTTTCCACCACCAGAAGGTTGTAAAACGTTCACCCTGTGCCAAGGAATGCCAAGATCTCCTCCGTTCATGGGTTTACATCACATCTATTCACGTTTCCCTATGTTTTCCCTTTCTCTCATCATGTTTTTCATTGAGATGAACATGCAGGGCTAATCCCCTTTATCTTTAGGACCAGGAGTAGCCCGGGTAATCGTTGTATGACAGTTTTGACATAGTTATCATAATTTGTCTCTAAAATTTGTGGTATGATTTCATTTTCTCCATTATATCATTATGATTGATCACCCTAATGATAATTTAATACCTTTAATTACTTTAAAAGAATAATTAATGGTTGAAAAGAGATGAATATCACATTAACTAATAAATCCTTTGAACAAGGCGATGTACAGTTAATGGTGGAAACCCAGAGTATGATCTTCATGCACCTAATTTAGGGTATAGGTTACTAATACAGTGGAACCGACCTAGATTTAGGTAGTGAATTGTATCACGATGACGAACAATTCTGACTACAGGCCACTACCCAAAATAGGAGACGAATTTGGATAATTGTGTAGGAATGAGTACAATGAGAACCTGCGGTGAAACCGCAATCCTAAAGATTCCATCTTTAATTGATTAAACCAACCATATAATCGATTGTTTTGCTTTCGTTTCTTTTTCTTTTCTTTTTCAAACAACTCTCAAACCATTTTAATCGGTCTAGATGATCATGAACAGTTAGTAGTATTCTACCGAAAAAAATCCATTTCCTGAGTTTGACTCAGGCCTCACAAAGGCTTATATTACTTTGGCGTGTGCACTTGCATTATACACACGGTAAATTTGTGTCAGCACTACAAAAATACTTGCTACAATATGAATGGTCGTGTTTGTAATTCAGTCAACATGCCTTGTTGTTTGGGAAATTTTGTGGTTGGCCAAATTGCAAACTAGTAAGATATTTATTAACGGGAGGTTCTAGAAACATCGATGAATAGTTTTTTCGGTCGTGTTACCATAGAGGAAAGCTCAACCGACTGTCATTGTTTTTTATGAGTTTCAAACCTCCTATGTGTAGTATAATTCATCCAAATTAAATTTGATCATACGTATGAGCTTATTTACAAGTCATTCAATCATCTCAACTGATTTACATCAAATATATAAGGAGAAAACTACCTACTCTTCAATCTTGATCTTTGTGCTTGTATGACTTGATTTCTTCAAATTAAAATTTGCACATTTAGGTAATTGGATTTTGGCTATATGATCTAAAATCACTCATATAGAAGCATTAGACACAAATAAATGGAGTATTATAGTCATCATCAAAACAAGGGATTAGTCGATATAGACCTTGAGCCAACAAACATGCATGATCATTCTTGGGGTTTGATGCTTCTTCTGCTTCCTCTTAAAGTCTTGACGCCATTGTTCCTATTCTTTGCATTATTTCTACTTCTTCTCATAATAATTGGTTATAAGACTTTAAATTTGTATCTAACATATGCTTAGATATTCTTATTTTTTTATTATTTGAAAAATAATAGATGTCCAATATCTAGAGGTGATGACATATTTTTTAGTAAGATATAGATTATGGATGTGTGAACTTGAAGATCATATCAAAAAAGTCTTATTATACATCATGGTTTGCATGTTCCTACCCCACTTTTCACAACATATAAATACCACTGAGCAAAAGACTCTAACTCAAGGGGGTGTCACAAAATGTTGATCTTTAAAATTTGAAAGAAATAAACACTTTGCATTGAATGAAACTAGACTCATACATAGTTCATGAATTGGAAAACTACAAATTGTTCATATTGGAGTGTAATCTATTAAGCCAAACTTTAACTGAAAACACTAAGGCATGATGTAAATGATATCTAAATTTCTAGATCGCCTTGGTAAATGGCACCCGGCCAGGCTGATATTGAGAAATCTTCTAGTTCTTTGCTTATTCTTTTCATCTTCAGTTGATCCAAATCATGTAGACATCACTCCCCAGCCATGCATTGCAAAAACAATCATTAGCGTAAGTGGCATGAATATTCTAAGAATATTCATTACTAAAGAAATGAAATGCTACAAAATATTCTTGCACATTATAAATATAAAATTGGCATCAAGCTCTAAGTAAAATTTGAAACATACTATCTCTTATTTCTTCGACTTAATTCTTATCTTCTAATTTTTCTCTCTTTGGAGACGTGTACTATGGTACCTGGGTCTCATGATTTGCACCAAAATACCTGGGTCCTAGTTATCTTATTTTAATCTTTCTCATCATACTCATGGATGAGATTATGGCTAAGATCTAAACTAAGGTGTCTCTTATTTACTATTTTTATTTGGTTGTAGCCACCATTATATAATAAGTCCTCCTCTATTGACACTGAAGTGTCCTCTATGGTGCAATGCAACCTCTGTTGGCACAATATGCCCTCTTTTGACACTAAAGTATCCTCTATGGTGCAACTCACCCTCTGTTGGTACAAGATACACTCTGTTGCACCCACAGTGTGCCCTCTAAATCGTCCCAAGACTCTCTGGTGAGGATTTATCCTATAATACAATTAATGTTTTGATGTCATTTTCTATCTTTATTCTTAATTTGCTATCTCTAAGTCATATTCTCTTACCTATGAATCTTAATCTCTGAATCTATTCTTAATTTCTATCTCTAGATCTCAATCTATAATCTCTTAATTTGTATCTTTGTTTTTAAATTATGAACTCAATCTAACTTTTTATCTAAAGTTTAATATCCTTATTGTCTAGATAAATCTTAATCTGAAGTTCTAATTGGTCTAATTATTAAATTAAATTATAATATCAATGTATGACATCTAAGCCTAAGGGCCTTAAAAAATTCTAAATTGAATATAGAAATATTAAGTATTTGACAGTAACTTAAGTATAATTATTGTCAAATATGATTTCTGACAAGGTAGCTCAATCTCTTTAAAGTCTCATTCAATATGATCTTAGCATAAATCTTAATGAATTTATGTGAGCTTAAATATTATAGCATTATGTCATCATATTCTTATCATGTATCAAATCATGAAATCTTAATAAAATCTTATCATGAAACTTAATCATTTCTTAGTACATCCTAATCTTATAATATTACTGTTAACACAATTCTCAATATATTTTGATCTTAGTAGAATCTTTATTTTGAAAACTTGATCATGTCTTAGTATGTTCAAAACTTATATTATTATATTATATTTAGCTCTTAGGCATTAATTTTTATACGAGGTCTAAATAACTACTTAGTCCGTAGATATCTATCTATGTAGGAAATCTTAATAGTATGTATCTACTTGAAAATCTTCACTACATGGTTACATCACATAATCATGGAAGTATAATAATCATACTTGCACTTCTTATCTTGTAGACTTGAGTATTAATATGAAACATTACTAAGAATCAAATAGAAATGTATTCTTTTATTCTTCTCATAAACTAAATTTGTGATCCTTAACCACTTTATGACACAAGTATGACATATCTCTACTTGAGATATTAAACATATGAAATAATCATAAAAGTATAGATAATCTTGCTTGTATATCTTAACTATAAAATATTAGAACATAATATCATGAAAGTCAAAATTAAGAAACATGTAGCTATACTAAAATTTAAATATGAACACTCATGGGTGTGGATCACATATATATATTGGAGAGAAGAAGACATTCATCATGACTTTCTTTGATCACGTCTACAACCTGCGCAATAGTGGACTATCTTAGGATCTTGATCTTATTGACCCAGATATGAAACACCCCATCTTCATCATGATGATGTGTTCTATATAAGGAATATAATAGCATTGTCCATGTTGCTCCAGTGAGGTGGGATTTGAAAAGGAATGTCGACTGATCTTGTCATGCTTCTTCGTATGTGGAGGGGCATTGAAGATGTCTCTCTGTCTCCCATCACATACATATGTGGCAACATCTAATGGTTGTTGCCTAATAGACTAATCAAGAGTTTCTCTCTTCACCTACATACACGACAACATTCCATGGCCGCTGCCTAATAGACTGATCCGGAGATCATGTATACCCTTAATCATTAGGATAAGGAGAGTAGCTCTTTGGAAGGGAGGCAAAATTTAATCTATATATTCTAATAACACACCAGAAAATACCAAGGGAAAACTCCATATGGTTTGTGCTCTGTCAAGATGGAGAGAGATTCTCCATCCGCCTCATTTATCTTAACAAGGAGTGAGGGTTCATTCATTGTAAATATGGAATTTGGTAAGAAAAGATAGTTATCTAAGGGATCGATATCAGAAGATTGTATAAGGATGCCTTGAAATCTTCATCCAAAATGAACTAAGAAACATACTCCTTTTCATCCAATCTACAAGATGACATATGAGTTTTTTATTTTAAAATACGCGATGTATTTTACTCCACTCAAATACAATCATCACTTACATTTTAGGAATAGCACACTCTTGACTATGAGGTTTGACAAATCCAATTGAATATCATATCAACAGATAATTCAACCTCAAGTAATATCTTCAAGTTGTTACATTTCCCAATTTATTTATTTAGATGTTGTAGATTTATTATTATGTTCTAGATCTGTTCAAAGAGGAAAATATATATAAAGTTATTTGGACATATAAAACAACTCTTTCAATGTAGCCAATTTTATGAATTGCTGAAATTTAATTAATACTTAGTGATCTGTAAAACTTCTAATATTCCTATCTAAGATTTGTATCATTATAATGTACCTAAACAATAAATTTTTAATTAAAGACAATGCTCACTAGTCAAGCTCTTCTATTTCTACATATTTTCACTTTTTAAGATGTTCCAGTAAATGTCATTACTATTTTCATAATATTTTGTATGGTCTTATTTCCTTACTGTCTATCACCAACCATAACTACACATACATTATGCATCAATTTTTATTAAACAACTTCTTTTTCAAATGGTTCTAATTAAATAAACTAATATGTGTTGCACTTTTCAGTTTCCATATCCTATAAGGTTCTATCAATTTGGATCATCCATGAATGTTATTGTTGTTTTATATTTGATGCTCCCTCAGTGGAAAACTCTTGAGTACCTATTAAATTATTACAAAATGTTCTCCTTTTCCATTCAATTACAACCACCAAAAAATAAGGAGTCTTTTATATGATTGAGTCAAATTATTTCCTTTATGAAAAAATATATAAAATTTTATAATAATAAGCATTTAACTCTTCTTTTTCTACATAGTTAATCTATTTATCTTGTTACAAATCAGATTTTCCTTCAAATTAACAACTATAATTCATTAAAATAATAAATAAACCCAATTTAAAATCATCAACAAATTTCCTAATAAAAGACGAGGAATATAGAAATATGATGACTCTTATATCTGTTATTTTTGGCATCGTCATTACTTGATAGGAATCCTATTTGACTTAAATTGTCTATGTACATTTTGTACATTTTCTTCTTCTCACTCTATATCCATTGATGAAAATTTTATTTATTATATGATAGTTATTTCCATAAATATTATAAAGCCATATATTGCAACATGCCATGAAATTTCATTTCACGTATTTAACTTATTTAATATATACCCTCACAAATGAAATGTTTCCAAATTTTTAGATTGTTCTAGCAAGTTGAACACTGACATATTTGTAAAGTTAATTTACTTTTCTATTTATTTCCAAATTCCTAATATCTTTCATTTATTCCATTATCATCTCTCTATCTCTTTGTTTCCCATTCTAACTTAGTTTTAACCTTCCTAAATTTGAAATATTATCTTCTTATCACATATATCTTATATTCATTGAAAAGGAAACTCAATTCATATCAATCCACTACTTCATCATATTATCATATGCTTAAAAAAATTGTGTTAAACTTTAATAACATTTATTCTAAATTATCAAAAAAAATTATAATACACACTCATGTTCTCATTATCTTTTCAATAAAGTACATATTTTGACAACAAAAAATGATACAAACTTCTTTTGTAATTAAAACTGGGATGTTATAGGTGGGTAGTCACTACCTCAAAACATCTTTATATGAAAGATATTCTATGAGATCATGAGGTGAAAGAGAAAAATGAGGGAAGATATGCACCGTTTGATAAAGTGATTGCATTCATGGTTGGTGGCCGATCACAGATGACTCATCGTAATAATTTCTCATGGTGAGAAATGAGCAGTCGGTAGAGTTTGTCAATTGCTCCTAATAGAAAATACAATGTAAAATAAGAGTGGTGGGCAATCGTGTGTTAGGTAAAGCGATTGGTAGCAATTGATCCACTA
This sequence comes from Alisma plantago-aquatica, assembly GCA_963693085.1. Classification (NCBI taxonomy): domain Eukaryota; kingdom Viridiplantae; phylum Streptophyta; class Magnoliopsida; order Alismatales; family Alismataceae; genus Alisma; species Alisma plantago-aquatica. The sequence goes on from OY856409.1 coordinate 831,084,748, forward strand.
CCTGTGGTTGTCCATCGCTGCCTGAGCAATTGCCGCTACTTTGCTAAATGAAGCAATAGTGTAATTGGAATAGGAAGATGAACCCAACCACCCAACTACTTGCATTGCTGAACCAGGTCTGCTATGATATTAGGATGAAGTTCTTATATTAATTTTAATTGGATTCATCATGCATCATAAATAGTATCTGCCTATATATCTGAATACTTACATTTTTGGAAGGTATTATTCTGTCGTGGCTTTATATTATCAAGGAATAGAATTGTTTGACTTCAATTTCAGTTCAAATTTCAAATAGCTATAGGTATCACATACACATAAAAGAATCTATTCAAATTGCATGATGGTGTTTAGGGAAAAATCCATTCCCAGTTAAAATGAGATGTCCATTCCAAATTAGGAAAAGTATAAAACAAAAAGTAGCATAAACCTAAAAATCCACCAACAAAGTTAAGTAGTAGAACTTGCTTTATGATTTGAGATTATTTGTACTGTTTGAGAACATTGACAATAACTATCTTGGTTTTGCATGCCAATTCATCAAATGAGAACCAAATAGTAAAAAATTCAGTATGTTTTTCTTTTTGTAAAAATGTTATTTTATAGAACTCCCAAGTAAATTTTGTTGATTAATTTGTGATTTTTGGTTGTTCCCCACATACAAACATATTCTTATGAAGATGCCTAGTGTTTTTTCTATTTTAGGTTCTGTAAAGCCCTGAATAAAGGGAATAAGAACGAGCATAGATATGGAGATAAATGAACTTGGAGGATTTTGATGGTCTCTTTTCATAGTTTACTTTTTAGTTCAAAAAATTTAGGTTTATTTTCCTTTCAACAACATCCTTTATTTAACTCCTTGGAGACATTTCACTTTGTTGCCTTTTCAAACCTTTTATCCTTATTGTAATGCATGTTTCCTTATTCAATTTATTTATGGAAATCTTTGTCCCAGAAATATCAATGACCACTTGTGCCCCATTTTCCTTATTAAATGTGGATTATTAGGATGTGGGTTGTTATAATTGGTACTGGGGCATACATTTTCATAAATATCCAATAATGATTCATGATTCCAAAAGTCCATAGAACCTTTGGTAATTGTCAAGGTTTACCTGAAGGTGATTGTCTCTATGTTGGGTCACAACTGTTGGGGTTGGCAATACTTTCCTTTACACTACTTGCATGATTAATGAGGAGTTTATCTCCACTGTGAATCCTACCTAGAGAAAACCTGAAGGTTCCCAAAATAATATACCTCGTAGGTCTTCTCATCTAATTTTTATCCCCTTCTCATTTCTTTGCTTTTTGACCATGAATCATCTCCATTAAAAGTCTAGTGTTTCACATCTTTTCTAGCATTGGTTCAGGATCTAGGAAGACTTTGGGATAAGGCATCCTCTGATAACTAAAGTACTTGTAATGGCAATTAAATATCCAAAAATATAGAACATTTTTGTTTCTATTACAATGATAAACACTAGAAACTTTTAAGAATCTAGGGATAAGACAAGGTAAGCTAATCATTCTATGAAGAATATGAGTAGGGTTGAGGAAAGAGAAAATCTAGTGAGAAGGAAGTGTGCTCTTAAACCCTAGAATAAAATCATGATTGTGAGTGACTCGCAAGAATGATGTAAGTTGGTACCTGACTACATACAAACCCTTGCACTAAATGAAATTAGTTATACCCTCATTATATACACCTTGAGTATTTAGAAGAATAGAGCCACTATCCTTCGGCTTTTTTAACTTCAGCCTAATGCCTATTCTATGATTGAATCCTATCCATGGATAATGCCTATATGATTTTGGGCATATCCAAGGAAAAGGGAGTAATGTATGTCACCTCTTTGCTACAACAAATAGGTATAATATATTAGGAAAATAATAATCTCACCAAGAGCATCCTTCCTAATCCTACCTTGGGTGGAGTCAAGTCATACACACTCATATGTGTATGCCCTACTCAAGTACAAAAGAAACAATACGTACTTTCATGAGTCTAACCTAGGAGATAGGTCTGTATAAGACTAGGTATAGAGTGTTGTCTTTTGGAGAAGCTCTCTTATATGCTAAAATAAGAATTATGAAAAAAAATTGTAGAATGTATTTCTATACCTTCAAACCAATTTCAACTACCAGGCCTCATAATTTTGATGAGGCTAATGAAGTTGCACTACATCTAGGATGTGCATTAGTTGTTATAAGAGGAAGGGGAACAGGGCATCAGTAGGAGATGTTCAAGAAATCAATCAATGGACATGGCCAATCCAAGGATAAAGGAAATTCTCCTAAGGAAAATAAAATGAAAAGAGAGACAAGGATAGGAATCCTAAAGTATTTAAATCAGGGACACTACTACTTTAGAGAATGTTCGTATGCCAACCTAGAGTGTTTTAATCCCTAAAAAGAATGACACTAGATGGAAACTTTCCCTACAGAAACAAAGGAGAACTTTGAGTGAAGATACCTGCTCTAAAACAATCTTGTTTCTCTTACTAATTTGTAGTACTACCTTTTGGGATATATGCATGGAAGTTTTGAATAACCCCGTTATCCTTGGTAGTTGGACAATATATCAGGTTTTCTCTTGGACCCTTCGTACTAGAAAGGAAAAATTAGGGACGTGTAAAACTAAGTTGAGATAGTCTAGTGTGATTTTGATTATCCAAACCTAGTTTAAAAAGTCAAATTTGAGTATGTAATTATATGGATATGATGAATGATGCTATTACATGAGTAGTCCATGTGAAAACACTAGCATTATATGACATCATCTATGTTTGGGATAACTAGGATTAGTTTCCAATATTACGTAAAGATATATTTTTGCATGCAAGCAAGTACATAAAATACAATTGAGTTGTTATGAGAGGACTCCCTATCAATGAGTGGTGTTTGGAAAAGTTGTGGGTCAAATTCATGTAAGGAAAAGAACTTAGGGATGAAATATTATCTCTAGTCCATACGGCTAGGAACGTGGCTACAAAGACAAATTGAAAAACATTTATGAGAATAAAATAACATAGAATAGAATAATCCTAATAAGATGAGTTGAGACACCTTGTTGGTCTTAGTGTTGAGGTAACTCTATAGGTTCAATGAGGACCGAACCTTAAAGATGGCATATGATATGAACTGATAGTGTTTAAGCATGTAGGCCCTTAAGGCTGTCTAGTGAACAAAAAAGTGTATAAGAGACACACGGGAGATAACACATTCTATTTTGATGTGTATGAATGGCTTACTTAAGCATACCACATGTCCTAAATATTTTATTCATGAAATTCCTAGTTAAATATGTGATGTAAAATTTATTAAATTAAAGAATCTTTGGAGTAGTACATGCAAATATTTTAGAAAGATTTTGTTCAAGATAACTCTATGACATATAAAAAATGACAATGTAAGACAACCATGTTTATTAATGAAGCATGAATGAGGATAGCTATAAAAATACATTTTATTCATGCCTTCTCAATATCCCTATTCAGGGTACATCCTTTAGTAGACCCTAGTGTCAAATGGGGAAAATATAAATGTACATGGGATCTAAGGGGTCAGAAGAAATTCATACTAGGTACCTACACACACCTAAACGACCTAAGGGGATGACTAAAGACCAAGGATACACAAGAAACATAAAGGATAGAAAATGCTTATAAAATAATTGTTTGTATAAGTGATTAAAAATGTTGGATTTATGAAAATGGTATAACTTCGAACCATGTGAAGAGAAAGATAATCCCTTGACTTGGATAGGTCCTAGATAGAGTGACAAGGGATTGTTAACTTCACTTTAATCACTAGTGGGGGATAATATGAGACCCAAATGGTGGTTTGTGCACACATAACTCGAGGGCCTTAAGAAAAAACACTCCCCTTGTATCAATAATATTTAATATCTCATTTGGTTGGAATGTTGTTCTATAGACGAAGGTCACTCAATTAAATTTTTATAGACTATAAATAATAATAAGATGATATGCAGCCAAATACTTACTTCACCTTAGTGTCGGTACTAGATATTGGGGTAGTCACATATACTGAATATAAGATAGATTTAAGAAAAAAAAATCTTGAGTAGGGATGAGGGAAAATTCATATGTCATTAGTTTTATGATTAGGAAAGATAGATGTACAACCTCAAAATCTTACAAATATAAGTTTATATTAATTTACATGACTGAGTAGAACCTTAATATGCATACATGAAAAATGATAAACCAAATGTAGAATAAGGAAATTCATAATTTTATGGAAACATGCTTGGGGTAGTTTTGGTTTCAACATCAACATGACATGTATCACCACCTAAGAAAAGGTTATAGCTAAAACATTTTATTAAGGTGGGGTAAGAACACAATATAATAATTGTGAAACTCCATGTATAACTAGAAACATGATATATAAATAGATCATGTATGACATCATCTTGTGAAGATAGCTTTAGTGGTATCTTGATTGCTCCATGCAATATCAGTATACTTGAACATATACTTAAGATATAAGTTGGGTGATCTATGTATTGTGATGTGTGGACAATCATAAACCTCATTCTCCCTATGAATAAGGATAGTTGGTATTGACAAATTGACTTTCCTTTAATTAAGTACTAGAGAAGGAAGATCTTAAAAAGGCATAAGATTTGTCACAGAAGGAATTACTTTTGTTTGACATAATAATTCCTTCAATATATCATAAGCTAAGTGAGTTGAGACATCTTTACTGGTAAGGTTGCCATCATGATATGAGCCTTATATTTTCTAAGGAAGGCATGATGTATAAATTGAGGGAAGATATAGAATACAAACATAACCTTTGTATCACCGTATAGATGAGACTAAGACCCTACAAAATTTGGATGAGATGTGGTATGGAAAAAGAAACTCTTACATAATTTTTTGTTTTTCCTCATATCAAATCTTGTTGTTATAAATATTACATAGTGGTGAAAAGAAGGAAATTTCTTGACTAGGGTAGACTTTACCTTGGTTGATCATTACTGATGGAGCTCATCCTCAATATCTCATGATTGTTTCTTTTTGTACAAGGATGATAGAAATTTATTCAGATGCCCAACTCCCCTCAATATAAAAAAGATATTAATTTTTAAAATCCAACTTGAGATAGAATATTTATGTATCATAAGTCACTCAAGTAGGACTAACTTGATATAAAATTACAATCATTATATGATTGGAACCGTTTGGGATATATGAATTTTGATGAGATTAGATTTTTCATCCACCTGAATGAAAAATGACTTGATGTAAATTTGGGGAGAAATTTCAAATTAAGAATTTTAGGATAGTATATTGAGAATCAACTTAAGTTGACTTTATGAATATGAGAAAAAAGAATAAACGGAAGGGCCTTGAGCTACAATTTCAAGGTTATAACTTTGGGTGTTTATTTATGTGATTTACTTGAAATAATAATATTTTCCCTTTAAAAAATCAGAAGCACTATATTTCCAAAGTGTTTTGTTTGTTATCTAGTCCCTTAGTGGTCATATGAGAATTCAATGTCTCAAATCCTAGTTAAACAAAAAATAATATTTTTACTTGGAAAGTTTATGTATTTTAGAGGATTACATGATACTTTTGAGGAAAAACATTGTTATTTTGTGGCCTAGGGATTTATTTAATATTTAAATATAGGCGGAACATTCATGTCTTGATTTCAGTTTTTCCTAGTCGAGATAAATGTGTATAGCAAATAATCCTAAAATTTCATAACGTTCAATCTATTAGTGTCCTCTATAAAAACTAAAAAGTAATTACTCTTTTTCTTTAAATAGTCCATGAAAATTTGTTATTTTTGGTTCCTTTTTAGTCAAGAAGAATATTATATGGAAAGGAAGGCATGTTTAAAGTTTGGATACTTTTGGAATTATGGATGAAAATTTATGAATTTTGAAAATAGTTGTTAGTCTTATTAACATTAGCAACTATAGACTTTGTATAATTGTTGACCACTAGAGAGCATTAGTTATGTCATCAAACTTTTTTCCTTTTAGTATGCTTCTTGGTAAAAAAATTATATTTAATGGCCATCGCTCAAATTTTGGTGTATTTCGGATAAGGAAAATAGGAGTGTCCATATTGGAATGTATTTTTTTATAATAAAACCTTATTTTGGAAAGAAAGTTATCAACATAAAAAATTGTAGGAAATGTCTTTATGTCAAACAACATGTATATAACTAGTCAATATCTATTTTACATGTGAAGAAGTTGACAGACCCAAGAGATTAAAACAAGATTTATTAATCACAAAGAGGGAAATATAGGTTCTATTGTTGAGTATAATTATGATAAAAAAATATATAAAGGAAGGAAAGATTAAAAAAAACCATTCTAATAGTACCATAGATCATGTTCACTTGTTCATTTATTAGTTTTATTCCCCAATAGGTACATCTATCTAATCCCAACCTCCCCCACTCACCCCAATGTGTTGTCATAGAATAGTTAGCTTTACCTAGGGGTGAAATCTCTATATTTTTACCTAAATTACCTCCTGTAATCACCACCCCCAAGAGGATTGATCTTATCATAGTATAGTATTAGGATCACACCCAAAAAACAATGTATTTAAGAATTATTTGATCAATTTAACCATCAAGAACTAGTATGTATCACAAAAAGGTTGATTATTACTTATGATACAATTTCAAACTGAAAGAGTTGAATTAAGGGTTGATTATTAGATGATGGAAAAGCCACTATGTTGATTAAATACATAGCATGGACATATGTATATTGAGGTTGATTAAATACCCCTTGTGGCATTAGGATTAAAACTGGATAGATATTACTCTAATATCATTGTTGCGTTACCTAGAGATCATATACTAGTATCCTCAAACAAGATTTCTATCTGAATTTCTCATCAATGGTATAACAAGAATAAATCAACCTCCTAGATTGTGGTTTCAAAGTTCACTACTCCCAAGATCTGATAAATATGTAAACTTGGTAATCATACTAGAGTACAAGCAAAATCTATTCATTTTAAAAATATAATGGTCCATATAATAGTAGATGTGATAAAGAGAACAAATTTGGGTGCGGGGATACTCCCCACACCCTAGAGAGAGGAATAATCTTTCCTTAGAGTAGTAATAACATTAACATGAGAAGAAAGGAAAATATACATAATCACAATAGACAATAAAGCGACATTCGCGGTGTTCAGAAGCATGTATTTAAGGTTGGGGATGACAAAGATCAAAAGAAAGGAAATATATCTCCTTTTCATTCATTGAAGAGGGATTTCAAGGTGTCGTCTTCCTTCATCAATAAAAATATGATATTTTTGGGAAGGGGGAGTGAATGGACATTGGTGGTGATCATCCACAGATGCTAATGGGGCATCGTTGGTATAGCCTCTTTTGATGTTAGAACCGTCAAGCCTTATAGGAGATGCAAGTATCTTCCACTGATGAGGATGGTCAATGGAAACTAGAAAGGGATGCTTAGGAGTGATTCAGAAAGCATGGTGGCTTAAATGGTAGGCCTCTTTTGAAAAGGTGGTGGCCTCATATTCATAGGTGAGGCTAGGGTTTGGAACCTTTCTTATAAGCCTTACACAAAAGTATCAGATGCCATGGATATGAAGAGGTAGTGGAGTGAGGTATACAAAGAGTCTCACAACTCCTAAGATTCTTGTCGAAGAGGGAGTTTTGTCAGTTGGTAGTGAACAGAGTCGTCATAGGTGGAAGTGTAGAGTTTTCATCAGTTGGTTGCTTCACATTGAGATTATTAATGGAGTACAGAGTCTCTGTTGGTTGGTATATTTGTTGTTCAACAAGTGCAGGGCACTTGTCATAGGACCGGGGAAAGATTCAATTGGTGTGAGATTCCAAGTTAGTCATCAGTGGGAGCATATAGTGATCTCATTAGAGGGATGGAGTTTTCCTAACCATCAATGCATGATGGTAGTCCAAGCATTACTGGACTTGAGCCATACCTCCATCAGTGTGTGATGTTTGGCCGAGCATCATTATATGTTTCATCAGTGGGGAGATGTAGGGCGATCATCAACACATGAAATCAAGGTGTGAATTGGTTGACCAGTGCATAGAAACCATCAATGCATGGTGCATGTCTAGTCATTAGAGGTCAATGAAACGTGTAGAATGTACATGTAAAATGCAAGTGCATGTATCGTGTAATATAGGCCAAAAGAGGCCCAAGTTGTCGAACTCAGCGAATCGTACACCGGAGACTATACTTACTAAAACAAAATCAGCTAGACCTACAAAAGAGTTGATTGGTTTTTTAATTAACTAAGAATAAGAAGTAAATCTAACTAATGTTGTTGTGATCAAGAATGGATGAATTACTTAGGACTTTTAGTTTCACCACGGATAACATTGCAAATAAACTCTAAACACTAACATACATCACTCCTAACCCTAGATAAAGAGCATGTATCAAGAACTATCCACTTCCGTAGTGCAGTTCATTACTTCATCTAATGTTAATTCCATTTCCATAATAATTGGTTAATTAGTTAGATGCTTTATGATAAACTCTAGGTTTCTCCTCCCGGTTAGGCTCCACCTTTCCCAAAGGGCACAATAAATGGATAAACATATGCTCTTCCGTCCCTTACTTCTCCCAAAATGATTAAGGATCTAATAATCTATTTATGGTGATCAAGAACAAATAGAACATAACAATCTCATAGGTTTATATCCAGAAATTAGGAGTAAGAGTGATATTAATACATAAAAGTCAGGTACAATGCATATCTAGGCTACTCCCGAATCCTAACGATGAAATACTAGCTGAACATGTGGGACATGGAATCACAGTAGATTGAAAATATGCAAAACATGGATTTTGAGATACTAGAAATAGGAGAAAGAGTTAAGTGGGAGATCTAGAGGAGATGGAGTTGTTTCTCCATTGTTTTCACCGCCAAAATGCCTTTGAAGTCTGCCGAGTAGGGTTCCTCCACTTTTCTCTCCCCTTTTGCCTCGTGTGTCATCCCCCTATGATAGATAATGAAATTTCACATCTAATGGTGTCTTTTATAACCATCATACATGTTTAGGTTGAGACAAAACCTAAATATTATTTTTCATAATAATATGTGTTGGATTTAACACATGTAATTCAGTGTATGTGTCGATACTACTGACTTGGAAGTCGGTACTACCGAGTTCTTTGCAGTAAAAATCATTTCCCTTTTTCATCTAGAACAGTAATATATTTTGTACTCCAATTGCATGGTGGTACTATCGAGTTGCATGTCATTAGTATGGACTTTGCTCCAGTAAATAATAATAATCTACAATAAAATAAGCAATGAATTAAATTAAATAATTATTATAATAATTAAAATTTATAAAAATACATGCATAAATATAAGAGCCGGTGCACACCTATTTTACACTAATTTTCTGAAATATGTGTGAAAATATATTCAATTAAGCACAAATGACAAAGAAAACAACCAAATTAGATATCCAAATAGTGACAATTTGTGCACACCTCAGTCAACTAATTGGGTTCTTGAATGATCACGGTCAACAATAATTCAATTTAGAGACAAACCCACCCCAGGGAGACCATTATCATGTGGTCAAAGTCGTGCATGGATGGAGCTTCTGATCAATGAAAACATCAAGCAAATGAGCGGCAGTTCAATAAAAATGTGATCCAATTTGTCAAAACTTTCTTGTGCTTGCCATTTAGTTAGAGGGGATGTCATCTCCTTTGTTGGTGCATATAGAATCAAGCTCAACCATACCATAAAAGCCAAGGGACCAGATCTAATTCCAAAAAATTAAAACAAAATTTAGAAGAAGAAAAAGTCAAACTAGTTGTAAAGTAAATTGAGAGATATGAATGCAAAATTGTGTTGAAAGTGCAACTAAAACTAAGACGAATATGCATTCATCAAATAAATATGAACTTAAATGTTTCTCATCCTTGAGTAACACAAAGTCTCAAATAGTCTCCAAATGATTACTTTCATCACATTTGATTGTCTCACCTTCACATCATGCTCATTTCCTTACCATCTGATATGCCCAAGCTTCTGAACGTGATGATATCACAAAACACATCTATACATGTCTTCCTTTTGATTTTTTTTTTTCCAAAACACTGTCTCAACTATCCCAATGCATAACAACAAATATGCATATGATCCAAGTAGTGTGAAAAGGATATAAAAATGAGACATGTATTGTGTCCCTAGGTAGAAATGAAAAGAAGGGGGAGTGGGAGTAAGATGTGAATATCTCATGTATTGAACTTGAGATTGCATTTATTTATGCAAATACATATATTGCAACATTTTTTTGTTTGTTGTGCACATGAGCATGTTTTCTTTTGGGAGGTACTTCCCTAATACATAGAGGGGTATGGAATAAGTGGATATAGGATGGAAGGGGTGTGCTACCTTATACATGGAGTTTGGAACTTCTTATGGCTTTTAATTTTCTTTTGATGGATGGAAGGTTATAAGATGGAAGAATAAGCATAGAAGGGTTGGATTATCATGCAACTTGATTTATAGTTTAATGTATCAATTTTTATCCTAGTTCCATTATGCTCAAATGGTGACTTGATAAGAGAAAAGTGATGATGCTATAAATTTGACTCACTAGTTAGATAAAAGAAAAATATATTTGACCCCTCTAAGTTCCACAATACTTGCCATTTTTCTAGTGAGACATGATGTTTAGGTTCCTAGGCCACAAGGAGTGATTTCTCAGTTTGTTTTAAAATTTGGTCATTTTGAGGTGTTTCTTTGATTAAGGGGAGTTAAGTGATGATAATATGAATGGATACAAATAGAATATTTGAATCTAAGTCACCTAGAAAATGGCTTGATTACTCTAGAAAGGGGCATGAGTGGTTGATTGTCCTACACATCATTCATTGTGAAGTAGTGTTTCAGAAGTTGCCCATTTAATTTAAATTCACCAGTCTTTTTGCTCCAAATTGTAACAACTCCATGCGAAAATATGTTCTTAATGATGAATGAACCCAACTATCAGGTTTTGAGCTTTCCTGGAAAGAGACAAAGATAAGAGTTGGGTGGTAACACTTGATCTCCAACCTGTAGATCTTTCCTCCTCAAGTGGCCACATCTTGGTGGGCTCCTTGTATTGTATGTTGTCAGCCATAGCTCTTCTAGTTCTTGTAGTTAAAGTAGATGGTTTTCTTTTGCTACATCGAGATCAAAATTGAATTGCATGATAGCCTATCGAGCCTTGTATTGAAACTCTACTGGTAAAGGACAAGACTTCCCATAAAGGATACAAAAAGGTGTAGTGCCCATGGGGTTTTGTAAGCACTTCTGTAGGCCCATAGTGCATCATTCAGCTTGTAAGTTTAATCCTATCTTATCCTTCCAACTATCTTCTCTATAATAAACTTGATTTGATGGTTGGAAACCTCCACTTGACCACTCATTCGAGTAGCTATGTGGTGAGAGACATCGTACTTGCAAAAGAGCGCTTCAAAGCTGCATTTGAGAAAATGAGATCCTCCATTAGAAATGACAGTGTGGGGGACTCCAAAGCATGGTAATATAAGATGTTTGATTTGCTTGATGATTGGCATGGATTTGCCAAAAACTATGGGGATCACTTCAACCCATACATAATTAACATTGACCAAAATGTAAGAGAACTTATAATAGGAGGGAAATGGACCCATGTAGTCCACAACCCCAAACATCAAAATATCCACTCTTTATAAAAGTTATGGAATCTCATCTCTCTTGAAATTATTATCGTAACACTAAAATGGTCACAATACTGGAAAAAGTTGTCAGGATCCTTGAAGATAGAAGGCCAGAAGAATCCACATTGAAGGACCTTGAATGTGTTTTTTTAAGGTCATGTCAATTTTAGTTAGACTATAATAAAAGAAAGGAGTTTCTTATTTGGAAATGCATCTAAAGTAGAGTTTGTATGAACATTGATAGAAGAGATAGGTCTCATCACAACAGTAATGATGGACATCAAACACAAAATTTGTTTCATTCCATGTGTAATCTGGATGAAGCACTATTGAAGCAAGATAGTTTAGAAAGTCAATGTACCACATGGTGAATGTAGATATCTCAACAATTGGTCATCTGTGAGAAATCATTGATAGAGGTGGGGGTCATTGTCTTGGATGTGTAATCGGCTAAGATGTTCAGTGACGAAATTGTTGGTTCCCTTTTTTCCCAATTTCTATGTCAAACTCTTAATACTAGGATCCATCTTATCATCCTTGGCTTTGTTTCTTTCTTTGACATCAGATTCTTGATGGCTATGGTCTATGTAGACTATCACTTGTGATCCCACCAAATAGGATCAGAATTTGTCAACAATGTAAACAATGTCTAGAAGCTACTTTTCAGTTGTTGTGTAGTTCTTTTGTGCTTTGTCTAGTGTCTTGTTGGCGTAGTAAATGGCATGATGTTTCTTGTCAATATGTTGCCCTAAGATAGCACTTATGCATAATTTCAAGCATCAGACATGGTCTTGAAAAGAAGGACTAAGTTGGGGAAAAGATGATGAAAGTTAAAACTAGAGCTTCCTTGACACATTTGAACTCTATATATAGTTAGAGTTGATGAAAAAGTCTATCTCCTTTTAAAAAATATTAGTGAGAGGTTTAGAAACCTTACTGAAATCACAAATGAATCTCCTATAGAAGCAATTAGGTCCCAAGAAAGAAAGAACTTCTTTAACAATGGTAGGAGGAGCTATCTTTTTGATAATTTCAATCTTTTCTTTATCAAATTCAATTCCTATACAACTTACCTGATGGTGAAGCACAATGCCTTGTTTCACCATAAAGTGTCATTTTCCCAATAGAGAACCAAATGTTCTATTTTCCATATTTAAAGGACAAGGAATGAATGGTGTAGGCATGTTTTGAAAGAGTCTCATAAATAGAGAAGTCCTCATGAAGACCTACATGATTATTTTATTGTAACCACTGAATATAGTAGACTTTCAATGTCAAAAGGTAGTAGGTGTATTGCATAGTATAAAGGGCATTCAACAAAAAAAATGTGTTGAAATGCTAGATGAAACTAGCCTTTACTTGGTGATCAGGGTGGATGGGGATCTGGTAGAATCCAGAGTATCCATCTAAGTAGTAGAAGAACTCATGGTGAGCCAGTCTTCTAGGACTTTATAAAGAAAGAGAAGTGGGAAGTGATCCTTTTGAGTAGCATTCTTGAGCTTCCAATAGTCAATGTACATATGTCACCCGGTCATAGTGTGGGTGGGGATCAACTCATTTTTCTCTTTTAGAACAAATATAGTGCCTCCTATATTAGGCACAAAATGGACAAGACTCACCCAAGGTGTGTCTAAGATGGGATATATTATCCATTCCAAGAATAGCTTGATCACTTCATTAGGCACCACTTCCATCATAATTGAATTGAGATGGCATTGGGAATCAATGGTAGGCTTGTAGTTTTCAAGCATATTAATTCTTTGCATGCATAGGGATTGGATGACTCTAGAAAGATATGTAATTTTTGTAGACTAATCACCTCTTCATCTTTGGATGAACTTAGTCGATAGCTTGTCTTCCTGCTCTGTAGTGAGAATCTCTATTGATGATGATTGGGTAGATCTTTTTCTCATCTAGGAAGTCATATTTAAGATCCTCGTGTAGAGACTTCATCTTCGAAGTAGTGGGTTCCTTGTATTCTTCGTTAATGATGTAGACATATTAAAGATCTTCAATCATGGCTTTGAGATCTTCCTCTGCATTGTCTAGATGAGATAGAAATTTTTTGACCTACTCATTGTCATCCCATAAGCATGTAGGTCGATGAGAGTCATCTTGAGGGTCAGTGGAAGTAGGAATCTCTCATTTAAACTGAGCCATTTTGTCGATGTAGTCAATCATAAATCATTTCTCCTAGAACAAAGGTCATTTGAGACTCCCCAAACACTTCAAAGTCGCTCACATCTGTTCCTAGACTTAGTGTTAGGATTTTTTCTTCAACATCAAGGAGTGTGTGAGAAGTTCTAAGGAAAGGGTGGACAAAGATGATATGGTACCGTAGGTCCTTTTTTATGTCCATAATCATGAAATCACAAGGGTCATAGGACTTGGATCCTACTCTCACATGAATGTCTTATACAATCCCCATGGGGGTAGTCATAGAAGAGTCATCAAGTTGAATCACTATGGTAGTGGGAAGGATTCCAGTCATGAAGCCAAGTCTTTTACATAAGTTGTAATTCATGATGTAAATGCTTGCCCTAAGGTCATCTAGGACTTTTTGGCATTAAGATTCCCTAATAAAACAAGAGATTCCAATAGATCCAAGGACTTTGAGTTTTTTGGGCATCTTGCTCTAAATAGTGTCAGATGTAGCCCTTGTCATCTTGATAGTGTCATGATCCCCTATAGTGTATTTCTAAGTGAGGAGTGTCTTAAAGAATATGTCCCATGAAATAATTTCTACTAGGGCATCAAGGTAGGGTATGTCAACATCCAACTCTTCATTTCTTCCTTCAACTTATTGAATTTTGAGTCCAGTCTTGTATGAGGTAGCCTACTCATGTAAGGAACATGTGGTTTGTAGATAGGCATGAGAGTAATATAAGGAGAAGTGGGTGTAGATTTTGGTGCCTTCTTGGGATATGACAAGTTGTTTATCACTGGAGGGTATGTGTAACTTGTCTTAGAAGTTCCAAACATTGGTTTAAGAGGCATAACCACAAGAATGATTTCATCATCTTTTTCATCTTCAAGAATGATCTTTTTTCATGGTTGGGGCTTGGGGTTCTGGTATAACATACCCATAATGTGTGGTCACTACCTTCATATCCTCCTAGTGCTTGGGATTCCTCTCAGGTTGTCCAAAAAATGAACAGGCTAAAGGACAAATGACCTCAACAAGCTGTGAAAGTTGAGCCTCCATAGATTTTTTGTACACCATCAACTTTCTAGTTTCTTCTCAATAGCGTCAAGTTGATATTGATTGTTATGAACAAGCATGTTCTGTTGGTCAATGTAGGGAAGGATAAATTGACCATGGTGTTTGTAGGGTTGTTTCCCTATATTGTAGAAATTGCCTTGGCTGAAATTTTTACGATACTATCTTGGATTGAAGCTGTTATGTTGGTGATTCTAATTCTTTTGTAAACCAAGAGAACTTGAAACTTGGTTTTGTCCTATATTGAGCTAATGTGCATCTTTTACCCCTTATGGATTTCCATACTAGAAGCATGGATGATTATTTGATTGATTGGGGTCATAGTAACCATACCTTGGGATAGAATTGACATTGTTATCCTCTTTAATGATTGGGTTATTGTTGAATTGGGGCTGGTGCATATTAAATGTAGCTTGATAGAGGATATTGCACTCAAAACTAGTGTTCCCTTATGCACTACAAACCTAGCAGACTTCTTGGGATGCCTTATCTTGAAAAGGAGATGAGCCTCTTTGGTCATACCTCTCGAGGGAAGACTCAAATATGTCTTGTTTAAGAGAAAGAACCTTTAATACTTTATTAATCTCCTTCATATCAGACTTTTCATCAGCCATAGCAACCTTGAGAACTCCTTTCCGATGTGACAAACCCCAACTTGGTTTTCTTATCCCCTACTCACAACCTTCCATGAATTGTCAAAACTTTGTTACTTGAAGTCTTCATTGATGTCATCATTGACTCCCTTATTTGACATCATCATCAACTTTTTTTTGACTCAACTATTCTATGTCATCATCGAATCCCCTATTTGATGTCATTTTTGACTCCCCTATAGAATTGCTTGATAAGTTGTGAAGGGGGGAAGACATGATGAGGCATTTATGTAATAACTCTTTAAATTTTCCACATACTCCAGGGAGAGTTTCCAGTGGGTGTTGTTCAAAGTGGTTGATTTTCCCTCAGATTTGGTACGGTAACTAAGAGTGGAAGAAATTCTTTAGGAACTTATTCTGTGGTTCCTCCCAGATGGTGTTGTTGTATTTATATAGGGGTTTATACCACACCCTAGCTTTGTAACAAGGGAAAAATAGAATGGGTTTAGATTGAAGGCTTCCTCAAACATACGAGCTTGTTGGCTTAGTACATAGAGATCTATGAACTTTTATACGTGGTCATATTCATTCTCATTGGCTCTTCCTAAAAACTTTTTCATGATTGTCAACCATTGCGTCTTTATTTAGAAATTTTGAGTTGGTTGGTGATGGGTTTCATATGTTTGCAGATTTAGGTATAGAGAACTTCCATATCTCTCTTTGTTTTTCTACTTCTTCAGTTGCATGTAAGTCTGCTTCCATAGTAGCTTTGGCCTCAATCAGGACTCTATCTCTTTGTGCATTGAGAGTTTCTTCCACCATATGGATGATATCCTCTTCTTCCATATGGGCTTTGTGTTCACAAAGGAGCATGTTGTAGGTTTGTTTGATCTCAAGGCCAAAGTATGTGATGGAGTCAACACTAGAAGAGAATAACATGGACAATGAATGTCACCTAATAAGTTCATAAAACCAAGATTAGATGATTGAACATGAGTTGGATTCAAGATAATTTTCAATGTTAGAAATTGTTAAAAAAATCCTATATAATCCAAGTTAGTTGAATTGATCAGAAAATTATTTTGTCCCAGACAATGGTGCCAAAGTTTCATGCATTGTTATTGCACAAGCTAACTCACCTAGGGTTCAAATCATTTGGTTTTTACCTAAACTATCTACAATATTACCATCCACAAGTACATAGATCCTATTGTAGTATAGTATTAGGATCAAACCCAAAGGACAATACACTTAATAATTATTTGATTTATGAAACCAGCAACAACTAGTATTCATCACAAAAGGTTGATTGGTTATTATACTAGGATTGCAAAAATAAAAGGGTTGAATTAAAGGTTGGTAATCAGAAGATGGAAACACCAGGGTGGATGGGTTTCACCACTGTTGTCTATCATTTACTCTCTACTAAGTCATAAATAGAATGGAAATATGTATGTTAAGGCTGATAACTCCTTTTAGGGTTAGAACTAAAAGCGGATAGATAATATTGAAGCTTAATGTCATTTTATCTAGAGATCATCTACCAATCGCCTCAGAAAATACCTTTCCAAATTTATCACAAAGTATTTACAAGAATAATTTGACATCCTTGATTCTAGGTTCAAATTTCTCTACACCCAAGATCTGATAAATATATAAACTTTATGATTAGAAAAGTACGAGCATATAATGATTGGTTCCAAACAAATAAATTCTCCATACAATAGTAGATGAAGTAAAAAGAGAAAAATCGGTAGTGGGACCACTTATTGCACCCTATCAAGAGGACTACTCACTCATCATTGTAATAACAAGATTATATAATAAGAAAGGAAGAGATCCATCATTACAGTAGACAATGAAGTTGTAGTTGTGGTGTTTAGAAGCATGTCATCAAGGTCAGGGATGACAATGGTCGATAGAGCCAATAAGATTTCTACCTGACATTCAGTGGGTGGGATTTAAAGGTGTCATATTCCTCCAAAAATAGAAATATGATGTTGTGCGGAAGGGGTAATGGTTGGACATTAGTGGTGATCATCCACCGATGAAAATTTGGTTTCATTGGTAAATCCTCTTTTGTGGTCAGAACCTTCAATCCTTTAAGATGATGGAAGTGGCATCCACTGATGCATATGGTTAAGGGAACTGGTAAGGGATGATTATCACTAATTTTGGCATTCTGGAAACATCAATGGTGTGTCATTTTTTTGGAGGTGGTGGACTAGTATTTATAGGAGGCTAGGGATTGGAACCCTTCCCAACCACCATGCACTTAAGTCTCAACCACCATGGATGTAAAGGGCCATAGGCAGGAGATAGAAAGAGGATCTTGTGACTCTTCGTATTCTTGATAGAGTGTGGGTTTAGTTGGTTGAGTGATTATAAATGTAGAAATGTAGAGTCTCCCTTAGTTGGTAGCTTGTATGAATATCATCTATGAAGGAATTATGAGCCTTCATCAATTGGTAGCTTCTTAATTTGAAAAGTGTAGAATTTTTTTTTTTTGGAAAATTGGGTAAATATATTCCAAAAACCCCCAAGAAGGGGAAAAAGTTACAAGCCACACCCACACATGTGACTAAACACTCCTATGAATTGGTTACAGTAGATCCCAATTCCTAGCAATAGAAAGAGAAATATCAAGACATGATTTAAAAGTAAAATGCATTCTCTTGATCTCTAGAGCTAAACAGTTGAAGATGACAACAAAGTCTGAAGCACCACCATTATGTAGCCATTTATTGTCTTCCTCCCAAATGAAGTGGACAACACCAGTAATGGCCCAAAGTTCAATGATTCTGGACTATTTCGACCTCTTACCAAGGTTAGTAAGGCAGCCATATAGAGAATAAGAGGACCTGATGTTGAGTTTAAGTTGAGCTCGACCCCAAATATATTTCCAGTATTTGCAGCCCTCAAACAAATGGGCAATCGAGTCAATGTGTTGGCCACACCATAAGCAAGATGGGACAGGAGTCCCCGACCAGGAGCTAATCTTTTCCCATGTAGGAAGGACATTAGTGAGAACTCTAAAGGTAGTAAGACTCCACCTAGGATAGTGCTTGGAGAACCAAAGACTTTCATAAGCCTTATCAGATGGACGTTTTTGCCTGATGTTTTCCCAAAGATCCCTGCCTGCCCACATTGAGAAGGAAGGCCACAGAGTTACCATACGCCTATGGCAAGTAGAGCCACTCCTGGAAAAAGTAGCCAAGGAATCACCATACCTACAAGAAAGACATGAGCTCCATATGCATTGAACTTGGGTGAACCTCTTGATATGGCATAAAGTATGGTAATCTGCAAGTTCATCAAGTCTCTTTAGACCAAGACCCCCTTCACAAAGCGGATAGGCCAGCCGTGACCAACAAGAGGGATGCACCGAACTACCCCATAAGAAATTAGAAAGCAGCAACTCCATCCTACATAGAATAGTTGGGGGAATGTCACCCATACGTAACCAGTAGCTAATCAAACCCATGACATAATTCTTAATAAGAACAAGATGACCATCCATAGAGATTTTAGACCCTGGACATCTTTGTATCATGTCTCTTAGCTTATCCAAGCATTCAGAAAAGTGGCGCCTCCTGAATTTCCACCATCCATAGGGAACTTGAGATACTTTGTGGGCTATGTGCCTTGCTAAATACCCGAGCAATTGATCAAGCCATCCTTGTTGTGGAAATAAGAAGACAAAAATATATGGGTTTTATTAGGGTTGCACTTCATACTAGAAATACAACCAAACTCAAGCAAAATATGTTTGACTTGAAAGACTACGCAAGCACCCCTCGGAGAAAATAAGAACATCATCCACAAAAAGAAGGTGGCTAAGAGCCTTGGTCCTATTGATTGGGTAGCTTCTAATGAGTTTGCTATCACATGCTTCCTCGAGACATCTACTGAAACCCTCCATAGCAAGGACAAATAACAAGGGTGATAAGGGATCGCCTTGCCTAAGACCATTGGAACTTTTGAATATGCCAACTGAAGATCCATTCAGTAAGAGAGAAAAGGATGGAGTCTCTACACATTGCTTTAGAATGGAGATAAACTTCTCATTGAACCCAAGGCCAGTAAGACAATCCCATAAGTAGGACCATCGAATGGAATCGAAGGCCTTGGTGATATCCAACTTGATGCAAGGGGCAAGGGGACTAGATTTCGGGTTGAATTTAAGAGTAAACTCAGCCGCAAGAAGAGAACAATCCTCAATACTCCTACCTTTAACAAAAGCACCTTTGTAAGGAGAGATAATATTTGTCAAAAGAGTGGCTAACCTCCTTGAGATGACTTTGGCAATAATTTTATAGAGCATCAAGTAGCAAGAAATGGGCCTAAAATTAGCTGGAGACAAAACAATGTCCTTCTTAGGAATAAGAGAAAGGAAAACATGATTGACCTGTCTAACCATGCTACCACCTTTGAAAATCTACTAGACAACCTTAAGAAGATCATCACAAATGGCGTTCCAATTTTCTCTATAGAAATAACCATTGAAGCCGTCCGGGCTTGGGCTTTTATGAGGCCCTATGCTCCACAAAGCATCACGAACCTCATTTAGACTTGGTGTAGAACACAGCATGACATTATCATTCACAGAGACCAGAGGGGTCCAATCTGGAATACAAGAGCTGGATGCAACATGAGGTTGATTATATAGCTACTCAAAGAACTATACAGTGTCATCCGCAATGGTATCATTATCCTACAAAAGCTCTCCATGTGAGTCAAAAAGTTCAGTTATAGAGTTAATAGCATCCCTTCTCTTAACAATGGTATGACAAACTTTAGTGTTCCTATATCCATTGGAAAACCACTCCATCCTACTATGTTGCCAAAAATAAACCTCCTCCGCCTTAAGAAGCATGTCTAGTCTCTCAAGGGTTTGTTTTTTTAGCATGGATGAGATCAGGATCTAGATGACATCTACGCACCATGACTGAGATGTCATCAAGCTCCATTCTTTCTCTTGCAATTAGGTTCTTGAGATTGACATAGTGTTTGGACCAAGTCTTCAAATTATCCTTGACAATCTTGAGTTTATGACAGAATTGGAAGAGAAGTTTGCCTTTAATATCAGTAGCCCAAGCATCTTTAATAATGTCCCGACAACCTTCCCATTCCAACCAAAAATTGAGGAATCTAAAAGGTTTCTTCTTGAAAGAAATAGGTATCATATTGACATTTAAAGCGCAGTGATCTGAATAGTTGTAAGTGATGAACTTTGTTTTGGAACCAGGAAATTTATACAACCAAGCATCATTGATAAAGGCTCTATCAAGCTTGCAAGCAACCCTTTTAGCAATGCCTTATTTGTTATGCCAAGTATAAATCTCTTTACCAATGACAGGTAGTTCAGTAAGACCAACATTATCTAGGTCAGCATTAAAATAGATAAGGATGGTAGAGGGAACCTCACGACCCCCGGCCTTCTCCTCTTGTTTCTTGATGTTATTGGAATCGCCAATGATAAGCCAAGAATCATCTATGTTAGCAGCAATTCTCTCCAAGGCATTCCACAGAACAGAACGATTAGCCACAGAGTTCCTAGCATAGATATTTGTAGTATAGATAATGAGGCCACCTTTGTTAATGCATTTCATAGTGACATGTTGATCATCCATCTCAGTCACAGTAGTAATATAATAGTTAGGATTCCACCCAATATAGATACGACCATTAGGATCATGTAGATAGTTAGAAACCCATAGCCAGCCTTTAGGGAACATACGATCAGACGTGTGAATCATATGGTACTTGATTTTAGATTCAACTAGAAAGGTCATAGTTGCTTTGTTATCAAGGATGGTTCTCCTCACTTCTTTCTTTTTATGTGGCTTCCCTGAGCCACGAACATTAGTCATGAGAAATGTCATTAATGACCTCCAGAGGCAGAACAGGTCTTACGAGACCCATCACCTTTGGATGTATTTGGACCCTTGGACAACAAAGAAGAAGAAGCACCAGTGGAGCGTTTAGTTGCATAAACAACCTCACCTCAGCCAGCTACGTTAGCACCCACCATCGTGTCATCAGATGCATGGGCACCTGAACCATCACCCATAATTCCAGTAGAACTGAGTGCAACACCATCTATAACACAACGCAACATCGCACCATCAGCCCACGACACATCGTTGGTGACGCCCAGAGACACAACATCCAGAGACGCAGCGTTAGTAACACCTGGGGACACAGCATCAGTGACGTCGTCAACCTGATATGCAACATCATGACACAGTGTCGAACCATCACCACCATCTGCCCTAGGAGTAGTGTCGCCAACTGAAGAGGAAGCTCCACCACCATCCGCCCGTGTCTCAGCTCCTCCACCAGAGGAAGGGGCTGCAACCCTCACATTTGTGATGCCAAGATCAAGATCCCCAACACTAGTGACACCACGACTGTCACAAGTGCCACTACCAGTATCATCTCCACCACCCAAGGAGGATGCACCACCACCCAAGTTGTTGCTAGAGCGCACAGCCTTAACATGATCACCATGTTCATCCGTAGTAGCATTATCAATAGCCACTGCCTTGCCCTTCCTTCCCATGACCATCCAGGTTTTCGTTGATCTTGGGGCAAGAACCAATTCGGAACCATCATGACCAAAAACCTTACACTCAGCACATCTCTTCGGGATATATTCATACTGGGTCTTCACCGGCATAGGATCTCACCTAGGCATATTGACCCATACCTCTTGAGGAGGCTCTTCATCAGCTTCAATTTCCACCAAAGCATGTGCCTCTCGCAGAGATTCATGACCTAATGACTTGTAGTCAATTCTGAGTAGCTTCCCTACTCCACTTGCCACAATGCCAACAGCCCTAGGGGACCAATTGCGTCCCATACTAGGGATACTAATCCAGACTGATATGGTGCTGAAGAAATCTTTTTTCAAGTCATCCCCCATCTTGTAATCCTTGACGGCCACCAAATGATTATCAAACCAACGTGGACCATTGTTGATGATGCTCTTCTTGTCCTCGGGTGAGTTGAAATGGAGAAGAAAGAATTTGTTCGGTTTAGAAAATAGATCAAAGCCTCCCTTAGGTTTCCAAACTCGATGTATCTAGGCAAGGAGGTGGAAGTAGTATGGTCGCTTGCCCATCACATACACGATCGATGTGTGTTCCCAACACTTCTCCATAGCTTCATAGGTAGTCTCATCAATGGTAACAAAGTGTTTACCATCAATCTTCATAGGAGGGCTAAATGAGTGCTTCTCAACTCCAACGTCACCACCGTCCAAGACCTGGTTCCAAGCCCTCCTAGGGATCGGGTTGGGGCGCTCAATCACCGTCATAGGAGCCCCATCATTAGATGGCTCCGCCATAGCCATGATGCCAGAGAGGGGGGGAGGAACGCCCCCCTCTGGGGGGAAGGGAGAAGCTCACCTCGGGATCCCCTGTCGCAGTCAGGCGGAATTAACCCTAAGGCATAATGTGCGTCTATCAGATGCAAACCCTAAAGTGTAGGAAACTTGTTGGGAGAACAAGGCATAGATTCCATATACATGTGATACTATGCCATTTATCATTGGGAGTGAGTAGGCATTTCATTGGAGGGTTAAAGCATGCCCAGAGATTGTTGTGTGATAATAAGACAGACATCAATGGACATGAGTAGGACCTCTATTTATGTGTGATGTCAGGTTAAGAATCAGTATGTGTTTCATTGATGGGGTGATGTAGTGCAGTCATTAGAACATGGAAGTAGTGCATTCGTTTATTAACTAGTACAGAGTGACCATTTTTGCATGGTGCTTGTCCGATCATTGGAGATCACCTGATGAGATTGTTGAATGATGGGGGTTGATGGTAATTCTCAGTTAGAAAAAAATACCCTAGGGTGTCTATTTTTGTGTGGACAAGGGCATGTGTCGATGAAGATTCTCACAAATGAAAGTAACAAGCAATGAATACATGGTTCAATGAAAATATGGTTTAATTTTATTAAAAATTTCTTATGTTTGCTAGTCGGCTAACTGGACTAATGTCTCTTATGATCCTACATATAGAATTAAGCTCAGTCGTACTAGAAAAACTATGAATGGGATAAAATTTCTACAAATTAATAAAAAAAAATTAAATGCAAGCTAGTTCTAAAGTATAATGAGGGATATGAATGCAAAGCTATGTTGAAAATACAACAATAACTAGCATGGATATGCATTCATCACCCCCCCTCTTCCTCACGCTCAAAACCAATGAAAGGAGTAACAAAGGGATAAAGATAACAAGTAAATGGGTGGTTGAGGAGGGGCAGTGGTAGCACTATAATGGCTGACGTTGTCATGATCAATTTCTAGCTAAGACTGGCCATCTAGTATGTGGTGGCAGCTTCACATGGAAGACATGCCATAGAACTAATAGGTCAAATAGTAAGAAGAAGGAAAGATGGATTAATGGAATAGGATGATGAAACCAACCATGCTTATTCTTGCATTTCCTAACTATATTTTTTGTTTGATTATACGAAGTTCATTTTAAATACATTTGTAATTACCATGCATCATAATGGCTATGCGGGTAATTAGTGGACTCCCACAATATGGAAGCTTCGATGCCATTGTAGCTTTGGATTGTTGAGGACTTCAATTGTTTGAATGAAATTTTAGTTCAACTTTAAAGACTTATGGTTATCACACACATAAAGTATGAGAACCCAAGTCAAATAACATGGGGGTTTATTTGGACAACATTATAAGATGAGAAATCTAGTTCAAACCATGGAAAATATAAAAATAATTATGTGAGGCTTTAAAACCATTAGAAAAATTCAATAGGAAAACTTGCATTATGAATTGAGATTATTTGAAGTATTTAAGAATATCAAACAAAGAAAAATTTTCCCTAAATCTTCAATTCACCAAATGGACATTATGATAATGGGTAAAAGACTAGAATGTGCTTTGTGAAAATATTTTTCCGTTAATTAGCAAGTACATTTTACTAAATAATTTGTGATTACTTTGTATGCCCCAAATATAACATATTCATTTGTTGATGCCCAAATTTCCCCTATATTAGGACAATGCTAAACCTTGCAAAAGGGGAAGAAGAGAGATGCATAAAATTGTATCTTTATGAACAATGAAGGCGTCATAGTTTAGTTTTCATTAGGAAGTTTAGGTTTGTTTTCCTTTTAGCGACATCTTTTATGTAACTTCTCATGCAGATTATGCTTTATTGATTTTGTCAAACTTTTGAATCTAGTTAAAACATATATTTCCTTAAATGGAAAGAAAATCATGTTCCCAAACAAATGAGTAATCACCTTTTCCCCTAGTCCTCATTTTATGGAGATTATTATGGAAGCGGTCAATAAAACCATCGTATGAGACACACCATTATTTTATATTACCTAGCTCTAATAGTTTGAGAAGGTTTTCCACCCCTATTTGTGATGGGTAATGTGTGTCAATGTATTATAGTGCAACACACAAATGTGGTCAAAATGATATATTTCCAATTTCAATTAAATTGTATGAGTTGAGACTTTATAAAAATTATTTTCATGACTAGAAATTTACGCTCAACTTCAAATATTATGCATAAATCACAACATATTCAACACGTGTTTATTTTTTTATAATTTTGTTTTTTTATTTTCATTTATATAATAGGAGTTGATACATGAGAAGAATTATATGTTGACCTATTGTATATAAGATCATATGTAGTTGTATTATTTGTATATGAATATTTTATCATTTTGTGTATAATATCAAAGTTGTAAGAACTCATTTTGTCATAACATGTTGAATGGTGAGCTTCTGGTTGTGTTATGTTTAATTGTTCATGTGCATATGCTACTTATTTTATACATGACTATACCTATGAGATTGTTTCCTTTTGATGTCCTTTAATTTTTTTATCTCTTGACCTGGTGGGTGTTGTCTAAAATTGAGATTCTCACTTATGTCAAAGTTTTAATTTGAGTGTCACGCTTGAGGTTTCAGTTCAAAAATATTCTGAGACATGTATCATCAAAGCATGAACTATAGAAAATTATCGCACACTCTCATAATAGAACTCATATAGAATTAAACTTTGAACTTCAATCATTTAGGATTAGATTAGTGGTATCTAAGAGACTACATATGAAACAGCCTCTAGGATTGAAATTAGATGTCTGACAACTAGTTATAGACAAGTTCCTTAGTAGCAACATATACTAAATATTAGTAATCCTTTACATTTTGGAGGTATGGGATATTGTAGTATATTATTATCATGGATATCAAGAGTAGATAATCCCTAAATATATGGTGCATGGTGTTGTTGGGTATCTACTCTAGTCTATTGTATGTTGTCAACTTTTTCACCGGGTGATGTGGCACTAGACAATCTAGTTTGTATGAGACACTTGAGTTGTTTATTTGGTCTTGTTTCCCATTGGCTTGATACTTATGAGATTTTCCTTACCCACATTTTATCGTAGAAAAACTATATAAGTAGATATAAAAGTGTGTCTCGACATGTCTCAAGGAGATTCAAGCCCTAGATTCAGAGAGAGGTTTCCTCTATTTGAATATTCATGCAAGTACTTTCCATATAATTGTGGGAAATATTGTCCCAAGATCATGGATGAGGTAATGAATACTAGTTTGTTTACAAGACTCATGCTCGTATAGGCAGTACCCTATGTACAAATCTAGTGGTGTATGTAATAGAGAAAGTTGGGTAAGCATGTCTCTGGGGTAGAGACATGTTTGAATGGCATATTGTGTTTTATTTGGTTTTTTCTTAACTAGATAAAGCTAATGAGGTTAATAACTAGTGCCAATAAGGGAGACCAAAGAACCATATACCAAACAGGGGAGATAGAGTTGGTACATAAGTTATTCATATATTTGAGTGTGCTTAGAGATACCATGCATGGAACTACCCTCAAGATAAGGGGTAGGAGAACCTCAATGAATTTTTGATAGATGTTGATAAATACATGATTCTTTAATCACAACCCTAGTGTATATATGTGTACAGGTACAATTATATATATATATATATATATATATATATATATATGTGTGTGTGTGTGTGTGTGTGTGTTTGTATGTATGTATGTGTGTGTGTTGTGTGTGATATATATATATATATATATATATATATATATATATATATATATATATATATATATATATATTAAAATATGATATGTGGATATGACATTATGGAAATCCTAGATATGTTTGATAGATATTTATATATGTGGTTAACCATATAATTATAATGTAATATAGTTGGTTAATCTTGTTATATAAATAGTAATATAGGTTACAACCTAATATGAGAAAGTGAAATGAAATCACATTAATGATATATGTTACACTAGGTGTTAATATGAGTGCTTAATAAAGATGTTTTATATGGTTTAAAAGTATCATAATAAATTGATTATGACATCTTAATAAGATCTAGGTGGATAAAGTGAGTTAATCATTAAAACTCTTTCCATAAATGACAAAGTTAATGTTGGAACTCTAATTCCTGGGTAAAACAATGATGTAACTCCAAAAAAAAATATCATGACATAAACCTAAGATTCTATGATTCCACGTCTTATGGAGTGGTTTAATATAGTTATAGAGATCTTTCCCATGGATAAGTTGCACATAGAGTGTTGTCGCCTTGTGTGAGTAATTACATTCTAGATTTTATTCTTAGAGTATTAAAATGGATAATTTCAAGGATAAAAATTCTTATAG
Source organism: Alisma plantago-aquatica (assembly GCA_963693085.1). NCBI lineage: Eukaryota > Viridiplantae > Streptophyta > Magnoliopsida > Alismatales > Alismataceae > Alisma > Alisma plantago-aquatica. The sequence continues at coordinate 831,112,008 of OY856409.1, forward strand.
GGTGTGTAGGGTGTGATGGAATGAACCTTTAGAGTATATAAAGAGCTCAAGTGTTTTGATGGATTTTCAAAGTTGTTTGATGTTGATAATATGTTTTTATATTCCATATTATGGGTCATTTGAGAATAATTAGTTAGTTTTCCAAATAGTGGATTTTTGATACCAAAATTAAATTTTGGAATCTTAATCGATAAGAAATATATGGTTTGAGTCTCATGATGTTTTTATGATCCTATAGAAAGTTATCTAGGTTTAAATTTGAGTACATATTAATAGTTGATGAGTAAACAGGGCCAAGTTTTGACGTCATAGGTTATGACATTTTTTAATGTCATTGTATCCCTTACCAGTATAGATGGGATGTATGGCCCTTTTAGAAGTCATAGATTGGCTATGAGGAACATTGATCTTGATCCTTGGATGGCATGGCTCTAGATCTGTCTTCTACCTATGGTTTAGGCGGAGTCGTAGGGAAATGAGTGGTTGTTGTTTTGGTTTTCATTTGTTAATTCTGTTGCGGGTCAATACATAAGCTTAATCTAGAGGTTCTGTATAATAATTTTGGACTATCTTATGAGTCTAGTGTTGGGAGTAGAGAAAGGGAGAATGATTTTACTATTAGTTCTTCATTCCGATGAAAACCTTCCACATAGGTACCTATATAGCAGTGCAAGATTTAGTTTTCAAAGTCATTTTAGAGGTAGTTACCATGGTTGTTCATTGGACTATAGGAGGGTCCAATCTTAGGGATATATATAGGTCGAATGTGTTTGTCAAGTTCAACAATCACTCTAGTAAGCTCCCATAAGCGAAGGAGAACAAACTAACCACCTTTCTCCTCTCTAGTTCTTCCTTGTCATGAAACCACAGAGGACCTTCTTACAGAATAGCCCCCACTACAAATCACTAAGGAATCATATCATCTAAGAAGGTGAGACTGACGATGGTAGTGGTATTACAACTTGTTAAGGGGGAGTGAAGCAGTCATGATTTCTCACCAGAGCCAGATCCACGATGGTGTCACTTGACAAGAAAGTGTAGTAGACTCTCGTCAACTCGATATGTTCATGAGGAAGGGAGCATAAGAGGAGAGGATTGGGTGGGTCAATCATCCAAACCGACCTAAAATAGGCTTCCATTAGCAGACATGCCGGCCCAACCTTGCTCATAAAGATAAATTGTTCTAGTATATTAAAAAAACGTATAATTTACATAATTTACTATATGAATATGATGTCCAATATTTAGTAAAATATTATGGATACCCTTATAAATATTCTTATAACAATATGGTACCCTTAATTAGAGTTTTTATGTATTAATATGAGGTATACAATGTAATATGAATAAGTCCAATATCATGGATATAATTAATAAAGTATGTAAACAAAAATAATAAATCTCCATCTCTATCTCATATATATTATATGGAATCCATATAAGGTCCAAGGGAATTATATTTTAACGTAAAATCATGTGATTTCCGTAATTTTTTTACAAGGACTAATAGCTCTAAGTAAAATGTAACAAATACTCCAGTGATCAACAAATCTTGAACTTTGCAACATCTTGATTTCAATATATATAACCCAACATAGAACTTTGAGATCAGTTTGACATGTAGTATTATTAATATGATAATGACTCATAATACATGTTATTCTGCCCTAATTTACTTAATGCATTTAATATTAAAGCTTATACATAAACAATGCAATTGAATATGATGTTTAGAGATTTAGTGCTAATATGAATTTCACCATCAGTATCATCAATCCAAGGTAATTATACAAGTAAAAATAAAGAAACCTAAATACCTAAGATAAACCCTAAAAAGAGTTTAACAAAGTTTATATGATGAAGAATATAGTGCTTGGTAAATAAGATATTATCTTAACCAAGAGTCGACCAAGTTAGATTTTGATTTAGGATGTGGATTAGGATAACTCTAAATAGGTACACGGAACTTATCCTCTTGATGTTTAGTTATCCCACTTGGGGTAATTATATTATAATGTCTCTTGAATATGATGAATTATATTTGTATAATATACTAAAGCTTTCGTATGATATTGACTGTTTGGATGTGTATGGAATGTTGTCTTCAGTTTCATATTATAAAGTATTGTTCTTTCATGATTTGATTATTGAGGACATAATTAAATAAGTTTCTTGTATTCGTACATTTGGTGTATTCCTTAGTGCTTTCAAGAAAAATACAAGCAACATAGTTCCATGAGATATCCCTATTTGCAATGGATACTAGCATGTCAATGTAGCATAGTGTAACACAAAATGTGATAAACGAGGATATCTTTCCTAGTTAAACATAGAATGATGTGATTAGTTAATTTTTACAAAATATATGTTTTCTTGTTAAGCAAGTTACATTCTAATTCAAATATTATGCACAAAAAAACACCATACTCATCATATTTGTGTTGAGTTAATTTTTTATTAATTTAGGTTTAGAGATAGCATGGGAGTTGATAGATGAGAACATGTATAGGTGGATCTATTGTCTGTAATATTAGGTATAGTTCTAGAATATGTAAGTATTAAGTTTATTATTCAATATGTACATCAAATTTAAAAGTTCATTTTGTAATTTTCTTTAGAATGGTGAGATGGAGATTGTGGCATGTGTTTAATTTTTCATGTGCTTGTATGGGTTACGTTTCTTCATGAGTATATATGATATTTTTCCTTTTGCATTCCTCTGATTTTCTATTTCTTAACCTAGTGGACTCTGTATAAAATTGAGACTCTCACTAAGATGAGGGTTCCAATTTGAATGGCACATGTGTAGTTAGTGTTTATAAAATCTAGGAACCCCACATTCATGATATTTTGAAATCTAGTTTCTAAAATAGTTCATGAACAAATGTAATTTCCTAGAGTCTATAAGACCCAAAATGAAAATCAAACTAAAAAGTGTGTTCATATTAACTGATTTGATAGAGGGGGTGAGTGTACCTAAAATTAACTTGGTCATTTGTTTGAGGAACATGGTCATATACATTTTATCATATTTTTCATGCAACTCTCATTGGAATGATGTAGCTTACTGAAATAACATAATATTGATTGATATGATTAATTTTGTATTAATCAAATATGATCCAAAATGGATTTCTCTTTATGCTACCAACTATGTGTTTATATGTCTCTCTTTCAAACTCATACACTTTGTACTACCAACAATGTTTTGATATGTATCTCATTCAAACTAATACTTAGAACTCCTTAAGAACTATGTTTTAATAAGAAAATTATGTTGAAGTACCTTAATGTGTGAGTTTGCATGCTAAATGTTAAAGTGTCTGCAAACAATATGAGAAAACAAGCTCCCAAAACTATAGAAATTATTTTAATAGGATATAAATAAAATGGATATGCAATAAATTTATAGTTTTGTATCAATGATGTTCTTAGAACCAATATAAATTGCATACGAGAAATCAAACTAATAGTGACAATGTACAATAAAAATGCCTTTCCTTCCAAATATAGTTTATGTAGACAACTTGGCAAAATCCCTTTGAACTATTAGAATCCTTTAAAGTTTCAACGCCTATATAGTAAAGAATTTAAACCCTTAAACCTTAAGATAGTTGATCCTCCTAGTGAACTTGTTCCGGTTAAAGGTGTAAAGTAGCAAACAACTTTGGTTATGACTTCTACACTATTATAGTAGAAGAAAACCCGAAAACATATAATGATGCTATAAAATGCATAGATGTTGGATTATGTAAGGTGAACTCTATTCATGAACTAGGTTATATTATGGTAAGCTACACTTTGAATCTCCAAGTATTCATCTAGGATAAAAGACTTGTGGATGTGAATGGGTCTCCAAGAAGAAGACATGGTCAAATGGTTCCATAGATAAGATTATAGTCATTTTTTGCCAAAGATTACAAACAGAGATAGGGCTTTTATTACTTTGAAACATACTTTCATGTAACCAAGATTACATCCATTAGTGTCTTTTTTTGTATTTGATGCATTCCATAATTGGCATGTATATCAAATGGATGTCAAGGTTTCTTTCCTCACTAGAAACCTAGAGGAATAAATCTATCTGATTGAAGCTAAAGTTATCTTAATACATAGACAAGAACATACAATATGCATATCTTAACTATGCATATAATTTAAAACAATCGCCTAAGAAATGGATTATAAATTTCATAAAACTACTTTATCTAGTGTCATTACAACTAATGAAAATAATAGATGTTAATATTTGAGATCTTCTTATAATGAATTTGCTACTGCGTATTTGTCTAGAAATAATAATTAATTTTTGGTTATACTATTTCAATAATTCCTAAAACTAAGCCTATCTTGAAATTATTCTTGATGTGAAAGTTTTATGTATGGTTGACCTAAACTTGGTATCAATTTGAGCACATTCACTTATACTTATACTTTAAGTCAACCTCGCTCTGTAAAAAACAATCTTGCATAGGTCTAAATGTACCATTGCATGCCTTCAAGTACTTGTGATCATGTCTTGCACTTGAGTCACATCAAAGCATTTCGTAGGGGTGAACTAGATATACCTAAATAATAGGAAGGTTAATGGACGAAGAAAATTGGTCTAGACCTAATATTTCCTATATCTTCATTACACTTAGTAGGTATATTTGTTCTCATACCCTAAATCATTAGAAGGATTTGGATTGAGACTTTATGCATATTAGATGTGCCATATCCTATGGTATTCACCATTCAAATTTCTTGTGACAATCTCAATTTTCTCTCTCCTTAATCATATTGTTTCTCTCTTTATTAGTAGCTCAGACCACTCAACATGAGTTTAATTTTGTGACTCGACTTGTCGATGACCCATTTTGATTATTATATGCTTGATTTTCACCTTTGCGACATAATTTTCTCATGGACCTAAGTTTTTATCTCTTAACATATCACCCTCTTATAAGCAATTTTTGAACCTATTCAATGTGATATACTTGTTCCCTATTATATGCCAAGTGGTAGATCTTTCGAATATGAATCTAACAACTCAAGAATCACATCATTTCGACCTTGAGATCCCGAATTATGAGTTTACAAAGGTTTTATTCTTAGAGTATTAAAATGGATAATTTCAAGGATAAAAATTCTTATAGGGTGTGTAGGGTGTGATGGAATGAACCTTTAGAGTATATAAAGAGCTCAAGTGTTTTGATGGATTTTCAAAGTTGTTTGATGTTGATAATATGTTTTATATTCCATATTATGGGTCATTTGAGAATAATTAGTTAGTTTTCCAAATAGTGGATTTTTTATACCAAAATTAAATTTTGGAATCTTAATCGATAAGAAATATATGGTTTGAGTCTCATGATGTTTTTATGATCCTATAGAAAGTTATATAGGTTTAAATTTGAGTACATATTAATAGTTGATGAGTAAACAGGGCCAAGTTTTGACGTCATAGGTTATGACATTTTTTAATGTCATTGTATCCCTTACCAGTATAGATGGGATGTATGGCCCTTTTAGAAGTCATAGATTGGCTATGAGGAACATTGATCTTGATCCTTGGATGGCATGGCTCTAGATCTGTCTTCTACCTATGGTTTAGGCGGAGTCGTAGGGAAATGAGTGGTTGTTATTTTGGTTTTCATTTGTTAATTCTGTTGCGGGTCAATACATAAGCTTAATCTAGAGGTTCTGTATAATAATTTTGGACTATCTTATGAGTCTAGTGTTGGGAGTAGAGAAAGGGAGAATGATTTTACTATTAGTTCTTCATTCCGATGAAAACCTTCCACATAGGTACCTATATAGCAGTGCAAGATTTAGTTTTCAAAGTCATTTTAGAGGTAGTTACCATGGTTGTTCATTGGACTATAGGAGGGTCCAATCTTAGGGATATATATAGGTCGAATGTGTTTGTCAAGTTCCACAATCACTCCAGTAAGCTCCCATAAGCGAAGGAGAACAAACTAACCACCTTTCTCCTCTCTAGTTCTTCCTTGTCATGAAACCACAGAGGACCTTCTTAAAGAATAGCCCCCACTACAAATCACTAAGGAATCATATCATCTAAGAAGGTGAGACTGACGATGGTAGTGGTATTACAACTTGTTAAGGGGGAGTGAAGCAGTCATGATTTCTCGCCATAGCCAGATCCACGATGGTGTCACTTGACAAGAAAGTGTAGTAGACTCTCGTCAACTCGATATGTTCATGAGGAAGGGAGCATAAGAGGAGAGGATTGGGTGGGTCAATCATCCAAACCGACCTAAACTAGGCTTCCATTAGCAGACCTACCGGCCCAACCTTGCTCATAAAGATAAATTGTTCTAGTATATTAAAAAAATGTATAATTTACATAATTTACAATATGAATATGATGTCCAATATTTAGTAAAATATTATGGATAACTTTATAAATATTCTTATAACAATATGGTACCCTTAATTAGAGTTTTTATGTATTAATATGAGGTATACAATGTAATATGAATAAGTCCAATATCATGGATATAATTAATAAAGTATGTAAACAAAAATAATAAATCTCTATCTCTATCTCATATATATTATATGGAATCCATATAAGGTCCAAGGGAATTATATTTTAACGTAAAATCATGTGATTTCCGTAATTTTTTTACAAGGACTAATAGCTCTAAGTAAAATGTAACAAATACTCCAGTGATCAACAAATCTTGAACTTTGCAACATCTTAATTTCAATATATATAACCCAACATAGAACTTTGAGATCAGTTTGACATGTAGTATTATTAATATGATAATGACTCATAATACATGTTATTCTTCCCTAATTTACTTAATGCATTTAATATTAAAGCTTATACATAAACAATGCAATTGAATATGATGTTTAGAGATTTAGTGCTAATATGAATTTCACCATCAGTATCATCAATCCAAGGTAATTATACAAGTAAAAATAAAGAAACCTAAATACCTAAGATAAACCCTAAAAAGAGTTTAACAAAGTTTATATGATGAAGAATCTAGTGCTTGGTAAATAAGATATTATCTTAACCAAGAGTCGACCAAGTTAGATTTTGATTTAGGATGTGGATTAGGATAACTCTAAATAGGTACATGGAACTTATCCTCTTGATGTTTAGTTATCCCACTTGGGGTAATTATATTATAATGTCTCTTGAATATGATGAATTATATTTGTATAATATACTAAAGCTTTCGTATGATATTGACTGTTTGGATGTGTATGGAATGTTGTCTTCAGTTTCATATTATAAAGTATTGTTCTTTCATGATTTGATTATTGAGGACATAATTGAATAAGTTTCTTGTATTCGTACATTTGGTGTATTCCTTAGTGCTTTCAAGAAAAATACAAGCAACATAGTTCCATGAGATATCCCTATTTGCAATGGATACTAGCGTGTCAATGTAGCATAGTGTAACACAAAATGTGATAAATGAGGATATCTTTCGTAGTTAAACATAGAATGATGTGATTAGTTACTTTTTACAAAATATATGTTTTCTTGTTACGCAATTTACATTCTAATTCAAATATTATGCACAAAAAACACACCATACTCATCATATTTGTGTTGAGTTAATTTTTTATTAATTTAGGTTTAGAGATAGCATGGGAGTTGATATATGAGAACATGTATAGGTGGATCTATTGTCTGTAATATTAGGTATAGTTCTAGAATATGTAAGTATTAAGTTTATTATTCAATATGTACATCAAATTTAAAAGTTCATTTTGTAATTTTCTTTAGAATGGTGAGATGGAGATTGTGGCATGTGTTTAATTTTTCATGTGCTTGTATGGGTTACGTTTCTGCATGAGTATATATGATATTTTTCCTTTTGCATTCCTCTGATTTTCTATTTCTTAACCTAGTGAGCTCTGTATAAAATTGAGACTCTCACTAAGATGAGGGTTCCAATTTGAATGGCACATGTGTAGTTAGTGTTTATAAAATCTAGGAACCCCACATTCATGATATTTTGAAATCTAGTTTCTAAAATAGTTCATGAACAAATGTAATTTCCTAGAGTCTATAAGACCCAAAATGAAAATCAAACTAAAAAGTGTGTTCATATTAACTGATTTGATAGAGGGGGTGAGTGTACCTGAAATTAACTTGGTCATTTGTTTGAGGAACATGGTCATATACATTTTATCATTTTTTTCATGCAACTCTCATTGGAATGATGTAGCTTACTGAAATAACATAATATTGATTGATATGATTAATTTTGTATTAATCAAATATGATCCAAAATGGATTTCTCTTTATGCTACCAACTATGTGTTTATATGTCTCTCTTTCAAACTCATACACTTTGTACTACCAACAATGTTTTGATATGTATCTCATTCAAACTAATACTTAGAACTCCTTACGAACTATGTTTTAATAAGAAATTTATGTTGAAGTACCTTAATGTGTGAGTTTGCATGCTAAATGTTAAAGTGTCTGCAAACAATATGAGAAAACAAGCTCCCAAAACTATAGAAATTATTTTAATAGGATATAAATAAAATGGATATGCAATAAATTTATAGTTTTGTATCAATGATGTTCTTAGAACCAATATAAATTGCATACGAGAAATCAAACTAATAGTGACAATGTACAATAAAAATGCCTTTCCTTCCAAATATAGTTTATGTAGACAACTTGGCAAAATCCCTTTGAACTGTTAGAATCCTTTAAAGTTTCAACGCCAATATAGTAAAGAATTTAAACCCTTAAACCTTAAGATAGTTGATCCTCCTAGTGAACTTGTTCCGGTTAAAGGTGTAAAGTAGCAAACAACTTTGGTTATGACTTCTACACTATTATAGTAGAAGAAAACCCTAAAACATATAATGATGCCATAAAATGCATGGATGTTGGATTATGTAAGGTGAACTCTATTCATGAACTAGGTTATATTATGGTAAGCTACACTTTGAATCTCCAAGTATTCATCTTGGATAAAAGACTTGTGGATGTGAATGGGTCTCCAAGAAGAAGACATGGTCAAATGGTTCCATAGATAAGATTATAGTCATTTTTTTTCCAAAGATTACAAACAGAGATAGGGCTTTTATTACTTTGAAACATACTTTCATGTAACCAAGATTACATCCATTAGTGTCTTTTTTTGTATTTGATGCATTCCATAATTGGCATGTATATCAAATGGATGTCAAGGTTTCTTTCCTCACTAGAAACCTAGAGGAATAAATCTATCTGATTGAAGCTAAAGTTATCTTAATACATAGACAAGAACATACAATATGCATATCTTAACTATTCATATAATTTAAAACAATCGCCTAAGAAATGGATTATTAATTTCATAAAACTACTTGATCTAGTGCCATTACAACTAATGAAAATAATAGATGTTAATATTTGAGATCTTCTTATAATGAATTTGCTACTGCGTATTTGTCTAGAAATAATAATTAATTTTTGGTTATACTATTTCAATAATTCCTAAAACTAAGCCTATCTTGAAATTATTCTTGATGTGAAAGTTTTATGTATGGTTGACCTAAACTTGGCATCAATTTGAGCACATTCACTTATACTTATACTTTAAGTCAACCTCGCTCTGTAAAAAAAATCTTGCATAGGTCTAAATGTACCATTGCATGCCTTCAAGTACTTGTGATCATGTCTTGCACTTGAGTCACATCAAAGCATTTCGTAGGGGTGAACTAGATATACCTAAATAATAGGAAGGTTAATGGACGAAGAAAATTGGTCTAGACCTAATATTTCCTATATCTTCATTACACTTAGTAGGTATATTTGTTCTCATACCCTAAATCATTGGAAGGATTTGGATTGAGACTTTATGCATATTAGATGTGCCATATCCTATGGTATTCACCATTCAAATTTCTTGTGACAATCTCAATTTTCTCTCTCCTTAATCATATTGTTTCTCTCTTTATTAGTAACTCAGACCACTCAACATGAGTTTAATTTTGTGACTCGACTTGTCGATGACCCATTTTGATTATTATATGCTTGATTTTCACCTTTGCGACATAATTTTCTCATGGACCTAAGTTTTTATCTCTTAACATATCACCCTCTTATAAGAAATTTTTGAACCTATTCAATGTGATATACTTGTTCCCTATTATATGCCAAGTGGTAGATCTTTCGAATATGAATCTAACAACTCAAGAATCACATCATTTCGACCTTGAGAGCCCGAATTATGAGTTTACAAAGGTTTTATTCTTAGAGTATTAAAATGGATAATTTCAAGGATAAAAATTCTTATAGGGTGTGTAGGGTGTGATGGAATGAACCTTTAGAGTATATAAAGAGCTCAAGTGTTTTGATGGATTTTCAAAGTTGTTTGATGTTGATAATATGTTTTATATTCCATATTATGGGTCATTTGAGAATAATTAGTTAGTTTTCCAAATAGTGGATTTTTGATACCAAAATTAAATTTTGGAATCTTAATCGATAAGAAATATATGGTTTGAGTCTCATGATGTTTTTATGATCCTATAGAAAGTTATATAGGTTTAAATTTGAGTACATATTAATAGTTGATGAGTAAACAGGGCCAAGTTTTGACGTCATAGGTTATGACATTTTTTAATGTCATTGTATCCCTTACCAGTATAGATGGGATGTATGGCCCTTTTAGAAGTCATAGATTGGCTATGAGGAACATTGATCTTAATCCTTGGATGGCATGGCTCTAGATCTGTCTTCTACCTATGGTTTAGGCGGAGTCGTAGGGAAATGAGTGGTTGTTGTTTTGGTTTTCATTTGTTAATTCTGTTGCGGGTCAATACATAAGCTTAATCTAGAGGTTCTGTATAATAATTTTGGACTATCTTATGAGTCTAGTGTTGGGAGTAGAGAAAGGGAGAATGATTTTACTATTAGTTCTTCATTCCGATGAAAACCTTCCACATAGGTACCTATATAGCAGTGCAAGATTTAGTTTTCAAAGTCATTTTAGAGGTAGTTACCATGGTTGTTCATTGGACTATAGGAGGGTCCAATCTTAGGGATATATATAGGTCGAATGTGTTTGTCAAGTTCCACAATCACTCCAGTAATCTCCCATAAGCGAAGGAGAACAAACTAACCACCTTTCTCCTCTCTAGTTCTTCCTTGTCATGAAACCACAGAGGACCTTCTTAAAGAATAGCCCCCACTACAAATCACTAAGGAATCATATCATCTAAGAAGGTGAGACTGACGATGGTAGTGGTATTACAACTTGTTAAGGGGGAGTGAAGCAGTCATGATTTCTCGCCAGAGCCAGATCCACGATGGTGTCACTTGACAAGAAAGTGTAGTAGACTCTCGTCAACTCGATATGTTCATGAGGAAGGGAGCATAAGAGGAGAGGATTGGGTGGGTCAATCATCCAAACCGACCTAAACTAGGCTTCCATTAGCAGACCTACCGGCCCAACCTTGCTCATAAAGATAAATTGTTCTAGTATATTAAAAAAATGTATAATTTACATAATTTACAATATGAATATGATGTCCAATATTTAGTAAAATATTATGGATAACTTTATAAATATTCTTATAACAATATGGTACCCTTAATTAGAGTTTTTATGTATTAATATGAGGTATACAATGTAATATGAATAAGTCCAATATCATGGATATAATTAATAAAGTATGTAAACAAAAATAATAAATCTCTATCTCTATCTCATATATATTATATGGAATCCATATAAGGTCCAAGGGAATTATATTTTAACGTAAAATCATGTGATTTCCGTAATTTTTTTACAAGGACTAATAGCTCTAAGTAAAATGTAACAAATACTCCAGTGATCAACAAATCTTGAACTTTGCAACATCTTAATTTCAATATATATAACCCAACATAGAACTTTGAGATCAGTTTGACATGTAGTATTATTAATATGATAATGACTCATAATACATGTTATTCTTCCCTAATTTACTTAATGCATTTAATATTAAAGCTTATACATAAACAATGCAATTGAATATGATGTTTAGAGATTTAGTGCTAATATGAATTTCACCATCAGTATCATCAATCCAAGGTAATTATACAAGTAAAAATAAAGAAACCTAAATACCTAAGATAAACCCTAAAAAGAGTTTAACAAAGTTTATATGATGAAGAATCTAGTGCTTGGTAAATAAGATATTATCTTAACCAAGAGTCGACCAAGTTAGATTTTGATTTAGGATGTGGATTAGGATAACTCTAAATAGGTACATGGAACTTATCCTCTTGATGTTTAGTTATCCCACTTGGGGTAATTATATTATAATGTCTCTTGAATATGATGAATTATATTTGTATAATATACTAAAGCTTTCGTATGATATTGACTGTTTGGATGTGTATGGAATGTTGTCTTCAGTTTCATATTATAAAGTATTGTTCTTTCATGATTTGATTATTGAGGACATAATTGAATAAGTTTCTTGTATTCGTACATTTGGTGTATTCCTTAGTGCTTTCAAGAAAAATACAAGCAACATAGTTCCATGAGATATCCCTATTTGCAATGGATACTAGCGTGTCAATGTAGCATAGTGTAACACAAAATGTGATAAATGAGGATATCTTTCGTAGTTAAACATAGAATGATGTGATTAGTTACTTTTTACAAAATATATGTTTTCTTGTTACGCAATTTACATTCTAATTCAAATATTATGCACAAAAAACACACCATACTCATCATATTTGTGTTGAGTTAATTTTTTATTAATTTAGGTTTAGAGATAGCATGGGAGTTGATATATGAGAACATGTATAGGTGGATCTATTGTCTGTAATATTAGGTATAGTTCTAGAATATGTAAGTATTAAGTTTATTATTCAATATGTACATCAAATTTAAAAGTTCATTTTGTAATTTTCTTTAGAATGGTGAGATGGAGATTGTGGCATGTGTTTAATTTTTCATGTGCTTGTATGGGTTACGTTTCTGCATGAGTATATATGATATTTTTCCTTTTGCATTCCTCTGATTTTCTATTTCTTAACCTAGTGAGCTCTGTATAAAATTGAGACTCTCACTAAGATGAGGGTTCCAATTTGAATGGCACATGTGTAGTTAGTGTTTATAAAATCTAGGAACCCCACATTCATGATATTTTGAAATCTAGTTTCTAAAATAGTTCATGAACAAATGTAATTTCCTAGAGTCTATAAGACCCAAAATGAAAATCAAACTAAAAAGTGTGTTCATATTAACTGATTTGATAGAGGGGGTGAGTGTACCTGAAATTAACTTGGTCATTTGTTTGAGGAACATGGTCATATACATTTTATCATTTTTTTCATGCAACTCTCATTGGAATGATGTAGCTTACTGAAATAACATAATATTGATTGATATGATTAATTTTGTATTAATCAAATATGATCCAAAATGGATTTCTCTTTATGCTACCAACTATGTGTTTATATGTCTCTCTTTCAAACTCATACACTTTGTACTACCAACAATGTTTTGATATGTATCTCATTCAAACTAATACTTAGAACTCCTTACGAACTATGTTTTAATAAGAAATTTATGTTGAAGTACCTTAATGTGTGAGTTTGCATGCTAAATGTTAAAGTGTCTGCAAACAATATGAGAAAACAAGCTCCCAAAACTATAGAAATTATTTTAATAGGATATAAATAAAATGGATATGCAAGAAATTTATAGTTTTGTATCAATGATGTTCTTAGAACCAATATAAATTGCATACGAGAAATTAAACTAATAGTGACAATGTACAATAAAAATGCCTTTTCTTCCAAATATAGTTTATGTAGACAACTTGGCAAAATCCCTTTGAACTGTTAGAATCCTTTAAAGTTTCAACGCCAATATAGTAAAGAATTTAAACCCTTAAACCTTAAGATAGTTGATCCTCCTAGTGAACTTGTTCCGGTTAAAGGTGTAAAGTAGCAAACAACTTTGGTTATGACTTCTACACTATTATAGTAGAAGAAAACCCTAAAACATATAATGATGCCATAAAATGCATGGATGTTGGATTATGTAAGGTGAACTCTATTCATGAACTAGGTTATATTATGGTAAGCTACACTTTGAATCTCCAAGTATTCATCTTGGATAAAAGACTTGTGGATGTGAATGGGTCTCCAAGAAGAAGACATGGTCAAATGGTTCCATAGATAAGATTATAGTCATTTTTTGCCAAAGATTACAAACAGAGATAGGGCTTTTATTACTTTGAAACATACTTTCATGTAACCAAGATTACATCCATTAGTGTCTTTTTTTGTATTTGATGCATTCCATAATTGGCATGTATATAAAATGGATGTCAAGGTTTCTTTCCTCACTAGAAACCTAGAGGAATAAATCTATCTGATTGAAGCTAAAGTTATCTTAATACATAGACAAGAACATACAATATGCATATCTTAACTATGCATATAATTTAAAACAATCGCCTAAGAAATGGATTATTAATTTCATAAAACTACTTTATCTAGTGCCATTACAACTAATGAAAATAATAGATGTTAATATTTGAGATCTTCTTATAATGAATTTTCTACTGCGTATTTGTCTAGAAATAATAATTAATTTTTGGTTATACTATTTCAATAATTCCTAAAACTAAGCCTATCTTGAAATTATTCTTGATGTGAAAGTTTTATGTATGGTTGACCTAAACTTGGCATCAATTTGAGCACATTCACTTATACTTATACTTTAAGTCAACCTCGCTCTGTAAAAAAAAATATTGCATAGGTCTAAATGTACCATTGCATGCCTTCAAGTACTTGTGATCATGTCTTGCACTTGAGTCACATCAAAGCATTTCGTAGGGGTGAACTAGATATACCTCTAAATAATAGGAAGGTTAATGGACGAAGAAAATTGGTCTAGACCTAATATTTCCTATATCTTCATTACACTTAGTAGGTATATTTGTTCTCATACCCTAAATCATTGGAAGGATTTGGATTGAGACTTTATGCATATTAGATGTGCCATATCCTATGGTATTCACCATTCAAATTTCTTGTGACAATCTCAATTTTCTCTCTCCTTCATCATATTGTTTCTCTCTTTATTAGTAACTCAGACCACTCAACATGAGTTTAATTTTGTGACTCGACTTGTCGATGACCCATTTTGATTATTATATGCTTGATTTTCACCTTTGCGACATAATTTTCTCATGGACATAAGTTTTTATCTCTTAACATATCACCCTCTTATAAGCAATTTTTGAACCTATTCAATGTGATATACTTGTTCCCTATTATATGCCAAGTGGTAGATCTTTCGAATATGAATCTAACAACTCAAGAATCACATCATTTCGACCTTGAGAGCCCGAATTATGAGTTTACAAAGGTTGTCTTAATCTATCCTTGATTTAATTGATTTATGTGTCAATAAACAGTTTGGGCCCAATCACAGACGTGCAACCCGTCTAGCTAGTTTGTTCCTTCTTCCCAAAAGGGAAATAAGTGATTGACTGGAGAGTCGTCCCTCTCCTCCATCCAGATCCGGAAAGCAATGAATACCCCACTACAATTGAAGAGAACGTAAACCCTAACCCCCCTTACACTATTTAAAGCTCTCCTTTCTACTCTTGCCCCTCTTCCCCCCATCCCTCCTCCTTTCCTATCTTGTTCAAGGGTTGGCCGCCAACCTGCTAAAACCAACTTTCTGCCACCCTCCCTTTTTAGTGGAGCCCTATTGTGACTCATGGGAGGAATCTAACACCACCACCTTTGGCGTCGTGGTAGGAAGTGAACCAACCACCATCCCCTATTCCTCATCCTGTCTCTTCTTCTTCTTCTTCGCCCAGTAAACCATGGTTTGGTGTACTGTCCTCTCCTCTGCCAATAGCTCTAGTATAGCCGCTAGCTACAACTCATGGCCTCACCCCCCGACGCAAGCACCAGGGAGACCAACGGTGGATGGAGAAGGCACAACCAAGGCCCTAGCTACCTCATCTCTACTTCGTCTAGGCTGCTGCAACCGTCGAGGCCACTGGAGATAGAGAGGCGCAAGTCCTCTGTTCGTCCTCCGCTCCAATGCTGGAATAGGGGAATCCCGTGGGGGAGTCTGGGAGGGTGAGCAAGACAGCCGCCGACCATGGGATTGATGGCCCAGCAAGCAACGGCCCAGAACGGCCAATAAATTATCAAGGTAACACCCAATGTGAACTCCTATAGTTTGGATTGATATCTTATAAAATGCATAGCTCCTAACTTCCTTGGACAAATATAGTGAACCTATATACTGTTTTGATCCTCTCGATGAGACCTTCAAGTTGGACCAACTTATAGACCCTATATCTCCTCGTAATTCTACTTCTTTGCTGAAATACGAAGTTTGACCTTGTTGACCATGATGAATGCTTGATTATGATTAAAGCTTGAAACTTTTGATGAACCTATACCCTCCTCACTATGAAATCAGTAAGCTTGTGATGTTGTGAGATATTAATGTGTAGGTTCATCTCCTCTTGACCTATATTAGTGGGTATATCCCTAAGTATCCTAGTGGCTACCTTATGTGTTTTTGCATTACTCGATTGTCATCATAGTGCCCCAATCCTGATATGGATCTTAATCTCTTCTCTTTAATCTCCTAAATTAGACATGTTTTATACCTCATGATATCTTGTATTTGAGTGTCCCACTTTAGTATCATGTTTAATATTGATGACATACATGAACCATGTTGATGTTAAAATGAATGTTGATGATGATACCAAGTTTGGACAATGATACCTAGACCCTAAGGGACATCTACCCAACCTTGTTTATGCCTCTTATGTCCTATACTTGCTGATCTAAACCATCCCTTATGCTTGGTTCTATTTCATTGATGACCACTGACCTTGGTTACTCTATTATGAGTCTCATGACCTAATTTGAGCATAAGTGTCCTAAATCTTATCATGTCCAGATGAAACCTTGAAAGGATATGAAACTTGAACCACACTCTTATGATGGACCCTAAATCAATATGAGATCATCTAATGTACTATAACCAACCTTGAACCCAACTTGGACAAAACCCTAAAATGAAGATAATCATGGTTGATGATGAGAATCTAATGTATATATGCAATCTTGTTCTTAATCAGGTTTGGCATGTAGCTAGATGGTGAAGGATATGTTAGGTTATGAAGTCTCTAAATCAGGTATGGGCCTTATCTAATTATATGACTAGCTTTCTTGTTTGAAATGATATGTATGGTATGCTTGTTTGTTTATATGCCTAATATTGCCATGTAGTATTGCTATGTCCTACTTAATGTTTGCCTCGTCGGTTTTATAACTTGAATACGTATATATACAGAACTCCATTATAATATTGTTGAAAAAGGGTTAGCTCTTGGCTATGGCCTTGAGGTCCCTCTTGTATAAAAGGGTTAGCTAATTTTGTAACCCTTACGGACCCTTCCGACGGGAAGTTGGTCAAAGGCCTTAAACATGCTTGATATTGTTGGTATAATGGAGTGAAATGACATAAAATATGGTTTCACATTTTATTAAACAGTTAACATGTTTATTCTTATTCGTTTCATCTTGAAATCTTTTCAAATTATGAAAAGCTTATACATATATGTATCTTTCTACCCCATACTCAACACCTCGTGTGTTGACCCGTTTCTCGTATTTTGTTTTTAGGTTCAGAGATGGCTAGAAGGTTGTTGGGCTCGGTGAGCTATGCTAGGTGTACTTGTTGTAAGATCCAGATTTAGTGCACATGAATGACTTGTACCTTGACTCTGGAAATATGTAACCGAATTCGTGAATATAATGCATTTTGTATAATTTATACTTGTTGAATGTTGAGACTGTGTTGGTGCCTTTATCTTGTTATCTGTTCATGTGTGCCAAGCTTTTAGCCTCCACATATTGCATTTGATATTTATTTGGTTCATGGAACTGGGATTCCGGTTCCGTGACAGATGGTATCAGAGCATGAACAATAACTACACCAAACATTGCTCATATGAAACACAAACTAAACGCACCTTACATCTCAACCCTAGAAAACTTAATAAGATTTCCTTTTTGGACTAGGTTGACTTAGCCTCTAGGTTAGAACCTAGATGTTCTAGAACTAGGTGTAGACTTATGTAAATTACCTCCCTTGACATGATTTGCGACATGTGCTTAGGATGTCTACACAAGTGTGCACCATGTTCTTGCTAGTTCTCTAGGTGTCATGATACTAGACTGCCTCATGAGTGTGGTAACTTGTTTTGATTTTGGTTTTATTCGAATGGAGTATGGTGGTTTTCATCGTCTGTTTAAATGTTGGAGAAAACATATTTCAAGTATTATTATATGTACATATGAAAAATGTTACCACACGTAGAAAGGCAGTGAGTTTCCATGCAACCTAGGAGAAAGAGATGTAATGTCAAGTCTAGATGAGAGTGATTAGATGATAGTGATAGTCTCTAGAGTTTTCTAGAGCCATGATATAGGTTAGGCAGGTGAGTAACCTAGAAACCTAAGAAGATGGTAATGATATTGATGATGATGTTGATGTTAATAAGACCCAAATTTGTCCTTGAGAAATTCAAATAGGTTGACGATATGGAATGAGTTTGACCATGCAACCCTAGATAGACCTAACACCTTGTTGATACATATGACTTGGTGGATGTGCTAAACATAGCTAGTGGGTTGGCATGCTTGCTTGTACCTAGTCTTGTACATGTTGAGATATGATATATGATATATGGTTTGAAACCAACACAGTCCTCAATTTCTTTATAAGGGAGGACCTCTAGCATGGGACATATGAATAGGGTGACCTTTTGATATGAGTCGACCCGCCTCTGGAGAAGGTTAGAGTACCTAAACTCTAAAATATTTGAAATGTTGAAACATAGGAATGATGAAATACTTGATGACGAGTCCCTAGATAGAATACTTCTAAGTATATGAGTTGAGTGACCTAGCGTGTGGTTTCCTTGAAAATTTTGAACCCTAGATGTCCTATGAAAATATCTAACATTAGAGAAAGAGATAATTAAAAATTTGATGCTTGCTATATCGGTGAGGGAGATGTCCCAAGACCCTAAGACATGTACATGATGTGTGATGTCCACGATGAGCCTCATACTCATGTTAGTAGTTGTATATAAAGGAATCTAGTGGTTACCCTTATTCATTGAAAGATGGGTAGAAATTTTTTTTATGGACAGAAGTTTGTGGTTAGCATGTCTTGTTAAACATATATACATCTTAGCTTGCGTGGCTTGAGTTTGTGGAGCTCTTTCTAGAAAAAAAAAATTCAAAATCTTAACATTGATGATAATGTTGTTCCTGGAATGATGCTTGATACATGAAATATCTCACTTATGTTTAAAAACTGGAATATGCACAATAAGCCACTCTCATAAGCTAGACCTAGTATGAAATCATACTATACATAAAAGATGTAGCCTTGGAATCATGAAATGGATATGATGATGCCATAAGATCTTAGCATGAATAATCATGGGTAACATGCCTAATCTCGCACCCAAAAAAAAATTGGTCAACCTGACATGACAATGGTCTTGGGGGACATAACTCGAATAAGCAAGATGAATAAATTACTTAATTTTAGATCCAAAAATGAGAAATGGTGAATAATTGATTAGATTTGGTAGAAATTTAAAGTGAAGATGAGATACATACCCGATGATAGTCTTGTTTGAAAGTCTTAACCACGAACATGCTTGTTTGACAATTCATAAACATAGATTTGGATAATACACCTTATTCTCTTATGAAAATTTGAGTAAAACCCTAATGTAGGGATACTAAAGGATGGGTAAACCCTAATTCCATGATGATGTCACATTACGATGGAACAATAAGTAATATGTATATAATCGAGATTAGTACACCCTTGATGAGGATAACCTAATGTGCATCCACCATGCAAAATGCCTTGATAACCATGGTTGGATACCTAGACGAGACGGATATTGTCTTTGACTCTTAACTATGATCTTGGTCGAATTTCGGGGACGGAATTTCTTGTAAGGAGGGAAGGATGTGGCAACCTCAATTTTCTCTCTCCTTAATTATACTATTTCTCTCTTTATTAGTAACTCAGACCACTCAACATGAGTTTAATTCTGTGACTCAACTTGTTGATGACCCATTTTAATTACTATATGCTTGATTTTCACCTTTGCGACATAATTTTCTCATGGACCTAAGTTTTTAGCTCTTAACATATCACCCTTTTGTAAGCAATTTTTGAACCTATTCAATGTGATATACTTGCTCCCTATTATATGCCAAGTGGTAGATCTTTTGAATACAAATCTAACGACTCAAGAATCACATCATTTCGACCTTGAGAGCCCGAGTTATGAGTTTACAAAGGTTGTCTTAATCTATCCTTTATTTAATTGATTTATGTGTCAATAAACAGTTTGGGCCCAATCACAGACGTGCAACCCATCCAGCTAG
Organism: Alisma plantago-aquatica; assembly: GCA_963693085.1. NCBI lineage: Eukaryota > Viridiplantae > Streptophyta > Magnoliopsida > Alismatales > Alismataceae > Alisma > Alisma plantago-aquatica. Next base: position 831,132,466 of record OY856409.1, read on the forward strand.
TTTGTTCCTTCTTCCCAAAAGGGAAATAAGTGATTGACTGGAGAGTCGTCCCTCTCCTCCATCCAGATCTGGAAAGCAATGAAGACCCCACTACAATTGAAGAGAACGTAAACCCTAACCCCCCTTACACTATTTAAAGCTCTCCTTTCTACTCTTGCCCCTCTTCCCCCCATCCCTCCTCCTTTCCTATCTTGTTCAAGGGCTGGCTACCAACCTGCTAAAAACAACTTGCCGCCACCCTCCCTTTTTAGTGGAGCCCTATTGTGACTCATGGGACGAATCTAACACCACCACCTTTGGCGCCGTGGTAGGAAGTGAACCAACCGCCAGCCCCTATTCCTCATCCCGTCTCTTCTTCTTCTTCTTCGCCCAGTAAACCATGGTTTGGTGTACTGTCCTCTCCTCTGCCAATAGCTCTAGTATAGGCACTAGCTACAACTCATGGCCTCACCCCCCGACGCAAGCACCAGGGAGACCAACGGCGGATGGAGAAGGCACAACCAAGGCCCTAGCTACCTCATCTCCACTTCGTCCAGGCTGCTGCAACTGTCGAGGCCACTGGAGATAGAGAGGCACAAGTCCTCTGTTTGTCCTCCGCTCCAATGCTGGAACAGGGGAATCCCGTGGGGGAGTCTGCGAGGGCGAGCAAGACAGCCGCCGACCATGGGATTGATGGCCCAGAAAGCAACGACACAGAACGGCCAATAAATTATCAAGGTAACACCCAATGTGAACTCCTATAGTTTGGATTGATATCTTATAAAATGCATAGCTCCTAACTTCCTTGGACAAATATAGTGAACCTATATACTGTTTTGGTCCTCTCGATGAGACCTTCAAGTTGGACCAACTTATAGACCCTATATCTCCTCGTACTTCTACTGCTTTGCTGAAATACGAAGTTTGACCTTGTTGGCCATGATGAATGCTTGATTATGATTAAAGCTTGAAACTTTTGATGAACCTATACCCTCCTCACTATGAAATCAGTAATCTTGTGATGTTGTGAGATCTTAATGTGTAGGTTCATCTCCTCTTGACCTATGTTAGTGGGTATATCCCTAAGTATCCTAGTGGCTACCTTATGTGTTTTTGCATTACTCGATTGTCATCATAGTGCCCCAATCCTGATATGGATCTTAATCTCTTCTCTTTAATCTCCTAAATTAGACATGTTTTATACCTCATGATATCTTGTATTTGGGTGTCCCACTTTAGTCTCATGTTGAATATTGATGACATACATGAACCATGTTGATGTTAAAATGAATTTTGATGATGATACCAAGTTTGGACAATGATACCTAGACCCTAAGGGACATCTACCCAACCTTGTGTATGCCTCTTATGTCCTATACTTGCTGATCTAAACCATCCCTTATGCTTGGTTCTATTTCATTGATGACCTTTGACCTTGGTTACTCTATTATGAGTCTCATGACCTAATTTGAGCATAAGTGTCCTAAATCTTATCATGTCCAGATGAAACCTTGAAAGGATATGAAACTTGAACCACACTCTTATGATGGACCCTAAATCAATATGAGATCATCTAATGTACTATAACCAACCTTGAACCCAACTTGGACAAAACCCTAAAATGAAGATAATCATGGTTGGTGATGAGAATCTAATGTATATATGCAATCTTGTTCTTAATCAGGTTTGGCATGTAGCTAGATGGTGAAGGATATGTTAGGTTATGAAGTCTCTGAATCAGGTATGGGCCTTATCTAATTATATGACTAGCTTTCTTGTTTGAAATGATATGCATGGTATGATTGTTTGTTTATTTGCCTAATATTGCCATGTAGTATTGCTATGTCCTACTCAATGTTTGCCTCGTCAGTTTTATAACTTGAATACATATATATACAGAACTCCATTATAATATTGTTGATAAAGGGTTAGCTCTTGGCTATGGCCTTGAGGTCCCTCTTGTATAAAAGGGTTAGCTAATTTTGTAACCCTTACGGACCCTTCCGACGGGAAGTTGGTCAAAGGACTTAAACATGCTTGATATTGTTGGTATAATGGAGTGAAATGACATAAAATATGGTTTCACATTTTGTTAAACAGTTAACATGTTTATTCTTGTTCGTTTCATCTTGAAATCTTTTCAAATTATGCAAAGCTTATACATATATGTATCTTTCTGCCCCATACTCAACACCTCGTGTGTTGACCTATTTCTCATATTTTTTTTAGGTTCAGAGATGGCTAGAAGGTTGATGGACTCGGTGAGCTATGCTAGGTGTACTTGTTGTAAGATCCAGATTTAGTGCACATGAATGACTTATACCTTGACTCTGTAAATATGTAACTGAATTCGTGAATATAATGCAATTTGTATCATTTATACTTGTTGAATGTTGAGACTGTGTTGATTCCTTTATCTTGTTATTTGTTCATGTGTGCCAAGCTTTTAGCTTCCGCATATTGCATTTGGTATTCGTTTGGTTCATGGGACTGGGATTCCGGTTTTGTGACATTTCTTCATTTATTAGAAGAACATACCAATGAAAAAAAGTATTGACTTGAATGAAAAAAATCCTACGAATGGTTAAGGAGCTTCCTCAAAATTCTCCCAAAAAAGTATGAGGGATATGTATATTATGGTGAATAATTCATATCACTACATTTATTTTTTGTCAATATGAATATATTAGAAGCCTTCTTCTTGATTTTTCTATAGTTCAAAATGTCTTAATATTTCAATTAGTTGTGATAATAGGTCGTGTGTAGCCAAGCTAGTCAATCTAAGGGAAACTAGGGAAATGTTAAATGACATTGAGGTTGAAAATGTAAGAGATTTGATTACATGTATTGTAAAATATATGTGACTTATGGGATTTACGAAGAGTATTTTTATCCTCCCATAGAATGTCTAACTAGATATATTGTACTTAGTGCATCAAGATTTTGGGTCTTCTTCTCATGACTTAAGTGTCATACTGGTCACACTGTCAATCTAAAATTTAATGCCCCAGTGTTGATTATTCCAAATGGACAACCAAGTTGTGTTAATGTTAAGATTGAAAGAAACACCGTGTAGCCTTTACTTTAGAACATTTCCTATGGCATATGTTCTTTGGTGCTATCATGTAAAGAAAGAGTTAAAATGGGGGTGATCCATGTGTGACGCGGTATAGGACCAAAAAATACACCCTTGAAAATTCCTATTGTGTAACTATAAGAATTTGGTATTCTCTCTTGATCACTCATCAAGTAGATTCATGTAAAGTAATTAACACACACACTTGATACAAAAATCTCATCTCTCCCTTAATACATATGTAGAATCATGTGAAATCAAAGTAAGGGAGTGTATTCTAATTTGCAGTTCATCAAGTATCTTTATTTTTAGGAAATATTTTCTATGAAATATTTAATGATATAGTCTCCTTATGTTGGAAGACATATTTTATTTATTATATTCATTTTCATGAAAGTTTGATTTTATGATGTACGTGGGGGGTTGAATTTCTTCTTTCTTTTAGTATTTCAAAACCTCTTGGTATGTCATTTTTTCACGCATTACATACTTGTGAAGTAAAAGTTTGCCCACTTAAATGTGAGTGGAGAACCAAGCCCATCTAGTCCTTGCAAAGGCATTTGAAATTTATGTCTAATTGCATTATATTGTTATAATTTTTAAAGTGCTTAATGGGTATTAGCTACGTCATCTTGATTATCATTATAGTCCATAATTAACTTGAGTTTCTCTAAAAAAACATGCCTATCAGGTAATGAATGGGTCAATGTCTCCTATGCGATCAAAAATGGCAACTGTCCATTCGGACACATTTTGTTACCAGTATTATGTTTCTAGTATTAGATATAGTTGGGTGTATATTTGGACAGGTATGGATTCTATACAATGTGATACATTGTTGCATTTTGTCCTCATGTATAGACATTGAATTAAAAAAAAAAATATTTGATCAAATACATATGTACTTTATCGATTACCTAATATAACCTACATGAATATGCTTGTATCCCACCAAGTGACCTCAAAGTTAAATGGATTTAGGTGTTGCATTCTTTCATTCATGTCTGGATACATAAGTTTATTATTATATATCCTTAGTTTATTTGCCTAGATAAAATATATTTATGATTTTTGGAAATATAAGGTAGTTAATATAGGAATAAACTAGAGTATATATTTTTGGTCTTTTATTTGATTTTAATTTTAAATATGAAGTCTCAATCTAGCATTTTCTAATACATGTCATCCACATATTTTATTGCATATAATACATTGGAACATGTTTTTATTTCTTTCGAGAGTAGCGCTTTCTTAAACCTTCTTCCTTGGTGTTTCTCAATGAAATCGTAGCTACCCAGTAGGAATGGGCAGAAAAGCTAACCAATTTGAACAAAATCAACCAGTTCGGCTCAGTTTTATAGTGGAGAATGGCTTAGGTTGGTCTTGTATATTTGCAAACCATTAATAAATGGCTTGATTCAATTTAAGGGTGTAAGCCAACCAAAACGTTATGTATATCCACATATAAAGTATATCTACATATAAACTATATATACATATATAAAATTATATATATACATATATATAATTATATATACATATATATATGTGTGTGTATTATGTAATGATACTCATCCAACCTTAGATGATAAATAATATTAAATAGGCTTATATCAAAATTCAAGTAAATTATTATGTAGTAAATTAAGGTATATATAACAAGAGACAACTACTTATTATCCTACATATGTAATTGAAGTTAGTTGGATTATGTCAATGCATAGTTGGGGGATATATTCTTCAATAAAAACCACTACTAAATTAGATTTATTTGAAGGTACAATTTGAATAATATAAACCAAATTAAACTCAAGTAGATTTCATCTACTTCTCTCCCACTACCCCTTATTGTAATCATTGTGTGTCCATGTTTTCATCAACTTATTTTCTATTACACGAAATGATTGGCTTGACCTTGTCTCGTAATGGAATCAAAAATTAGGACAAGCCCTAGGAGGTAGGGGTAAAGAAAAGTAGGGTACATTGTGAATATGATCATACTCATAATTATATCCATTTCAAGTTATCATGTATGGTTATGGGTATTTACTCAATTTTCTTTAACTTCATACTCACACCATTACCCATACTCATTAATAAGCAGGTACATGGGACATTTATGATGGTTTGTGGTTATGTTATCCTTGTAAATGAGTAGAAATACAATTTTGGTTTGGCTTAAAACAATTATCTTGTAAAGAGCTTAGTTTGGTTTGATTTTTACTAGTAAACATTTTGGTTCACTTTGAGATGTTTGTAAGTCATTATGAACATCTTGGTCAGTATCTTTAATCCTAAACTAAATCAAATAGTACTATGACCCACCCTATCATTCAGTCATCACCTCAAGTAAATTTCTGATGTTTCCTTGTGACGCTACCCCTTATTGCAATTGTTGTGCATCCATATTTTCATAGACTTTTTTTTCTTTAACAATGTATTGAAAGGTTTCACATTATTCTCTTACTAGTTACTAGAACCAGAAAATAAGGCTTGAGCAATGGAGGTACGACATAAATGGGTAGGGCACAATGTGGGTACAAGCATACCTATAACTGTATCCTTTTAAGTTAGAGGGTATGGGTAAGCATATTCATGCTTTACCTCATATCATACCCACACTATACCCATCCACATGAAAATATGGGTACATGGGGTATTTTTGATGATTTATGGGTATTTACCTATCTAAATGATTGATTAACAAATATTATAACATTGAGGCTTGAATCAAGGTTTGTCTCTTTACATATCAAGCAATTACTAATACATCACCTTTTTAGTTGTGTTAAGGTATACAACATACTATATATTGTTCTAAAATAGGAAGTGACAATATACACGTACAATGCATTTTACGACTGAGTGACCAGAAGTTACATTGAGAGGCTTCAAACCAAGAAATGGTATATATTGATTTTGTGAAACAATCAATTCACTACCAAACCAAAAGGTCCAAACATGTTCTTTCACATGATTTTACATGTACATGTGTAAAATTCTATTTATATAAGATAAAAAGATTTCTTCCCCCTCACCCGCAACTTCTATAGGAGTCTAGACACATAGGGGTATTAAATCTAAAAATACTTGTCTGGTGGTTTGAATTATGGTCTCTTCATCAAGAAACATGTGAATTGGCCAATTGCTCTATCCCTCACTTATGAAATACATGTATACATATACACATCCATGACTTTTTTAATGTATATTTTTCTACATGTTTATATAAATGTTCTATATAAAATGCTTATGCATAAGCATATGTAACTATATTGTGGAATTTCTCTTGGCTAAGGACACATGGAAAGCTCCATGGACACCTCATGCTTGACTTCTTCCTTATCCATGAAGGTTTGCATATCCATGGGCACCCTTAGCATTGGACTCATGGAAAGTAACTTGACATCTCATGCTTGAGTTCTTCCTTATCCATAAAGGCTTGCATCTCCATGTACACCCTTATACGTGACACATGGAAAGTCTCATAGACACCTCATACTTGACCTCTTTCTTTATATAGACATATCTACCCATTCCCAACTCCCAATTCGAAAATTCTTGCTCTCCTTTATTTCCTCTAGCTTAGAGCATAATTCCTACTCTATTTTTCCACGAAGGCAGTCAATCCAGTACCTGGCTGCTTACCCAACCGGGATTTCAAAAGTATTTAATTTTATTACCTCGCAAGGATGTTACATAAAATTACAACACTTTCACCAAACTCTTCAGACAGCCTTCACCTAGAAGTAGTCTCACCGACCTTGAAGCAGCCTTCCTTGAAGTAACCTCAAGCTCCCCTTGAAGTAGCCTTCCTCTTGAAGTAGTTTCCCATTGAGACAGCCTTCTTGAAGTAGTCCAAAGTCCACCTTCTCCACAGAGAAGATCCTTCTCCACCTGAGAAGTCAAACCCTCTCCAATTCGCAGCCTCCAACCCTAGGAGTAGCAAGGAGAGTACAAACAATATAAAGGAACAAGAAGGAAAAACAGAAATTACAATTCCGTTGTAGCACAAGGCTTGATTTCCTATATCAAGCATTTTGATCTCCTAACCAATGTATATGGAAGTGTTAGTGCAGTGGGTAGGAGATGCTAGCCTATAGGACACGAATTTGGAGCAATGAAAATGAATAGCCAATGTTGGAGTTGCTCAATTGCTCACAAGAATGAATAGCCAATTGCAAGTATTATGCTCAAGTGTTGCACAAGTGTGTTTTTGGTGTCCTATGGCGTGTCCTATTTATAGGAATGGCCTATGGATGCTTAAGAATGTTCTATACACTTTCTAGGGGGTTCTTAGTGCCTAACTAGCCATTAGGTAACCATTACTTGCTTTAACAATGGCTAGTTAATTAACTCTGAAAAGTGCAGACAGAACTCATCTCGATCGAAGAATTATCGACCGAGAGTCCTTCTCGGTCAAAGAATTATCGACCGAGAGTCCTTCTTGGTCGAGGACTTGTCGACCGAGGGACTGTCTAGAGCAAGTGTATATAACGTTCTAATCCAACTCCCAACTACCTTGTCTGCTATGTCTAACGGCTACCTGGGTCTTTCTCAGTCGAAGAGTTTGTCGACCGAGAGTGTCTCGGTTGAGAATTTTGTCGACCGAGATTAACCCTATTTCAATGTTTTAAACTAAGTACTAAGTGTGTGTGTATGAATGTGCAGTTGTGACACTATTGTAGGGGATGACCTATCTAAGTGTTGTGATTGACTATGGAAGATCTAATGCTTGATTTAGATGATGTCTAAGTACTTGTACATTATATATCTTGTACAAGTTTTTACATTTGATTACAATCATGAATTAAAGTCATTAAAGCATATAGATCTTCCAAGTAGTTTTTCATCCACCTAATTTCTGCAACACTCAAGTAGCACATTAGATTCACAAGAATGAAATGTTTGTCATCATCAAAACAAAGGGATTATAATAATGTCCAATTTAGCCAACAAAGAAGCCATTGAACCTCCTACACCATTGTTGACCATGGAGGTGGAGGTCAAAAACCAAAACAAATAAGACACAATGGCAATCAAAATCATTCAAACATACAAGACAACAACTTGAACAAAAGAACACAAAAAATGTGATGAACTAAAGAAAACTTGGAGCAATTCAATTCAACATTTTGATTCAAAAAGCAAAAGAATCAAATTATGGAAACATCTCACTTAGAGGGTGACTATGTAAGGTAAGGATCCTAATTAGGGAGATAAAATTAAAATAGTCAGAATCCAACTAGCATGGATCAGATACGATCTAGTAAGGAGTGGGACCCAACAGGGGATCCCCTTCTCACTTAAATAAAATAAGAGTCATCATCCATATAACAAACATGCTCTAAATTTTTACAATGGATAAATAACTTATATTTAATTCTTCATAAATGAATAACATTAGGACCAAAGTTTAGAAGCAAAAATAAATGAAATTACTACATTAAATTATTCAATATTACATAATAATCTCCCATTTAAGATTACATGAAACATAAACCTTCTACAACTAGGCAGAGAAAAGTTCAAACTATCTCAAGTCTTTCTCTGAAGAGTTAGATTCAAGAATTTGAGTCCAAGTCATCATGTTGGGTCCACCATTTCCTTCACCTAAGGGGTTCGAAGAAAGCCCCACAAGATAAATCAAAGTCAATTTCACACCATAAAAATTTTGGTACAAGCATATAAATAGTAATTGAGCAGCATTATGGGAAAAGAACATGAATTAAACTTTTTCAACACTTTCCAAATCAAGAGGGAAATAGAACATTGAAATGGATATCAAAGTGAACATATTAGATTTAAACAATCAGAGAGTTTCTTGCCTTAAATAATCTTTTTGCATGTCAAACAATCATACGGTTATTACTTAAGAAGGACTGAGACCCATAATGTCTTAAGCCAAAGTTGAGTGGAAAGGCACACCCTGGGTGGATAGTCGTACCCAGTATTATGAATGGAAAGGTGAACTCTGGGTGGAAAGGTGCATCCAAAACTTTTATGGTGTTATAGTTGTACCACTACTCTAAATAATATTAGTATCATGTACATGACAAATATAGAGGAACCACTCTAAATCCTTGTCCCCTTGTCCAATATTTTTGTGGTTGCTTGCTTTGGTTGAATTATTATTAAAATATCTATAAAACCCTATTCACCCCCTCTAGTGGTTTTTCATTCTTGACCATGGTAGGGTACATATCAAGGATCTATGAGACTGACTGGGCTGATAGGATTCACTGGCATAGTTCCCAGGGTGTAAGAAAGTTAGCCTTGTGGTTGAAATCCATTAATTTCATGGTATGGGGTTCTGTGTTTGTGAAGGTATTGAGGAAACATGCCTGATGCCTTTTTCCTTCTCTACCCTTCTCTTTTACTTGCCACTTTCTTTTCTCTCTAGGGGTAGTATTATCTTTTTATTAATTAATGAGTGGGCCATGCCTATTGTGGGACAAGTGCCAATCAGCCGACACCCACTGGTCTACTTCATCAAGGTACATTTTTTGGGTTTCTTATTGGTCAGTATCTCCAAATTTCATAATAAACTTTTTATAAATCATAAAAATGAAATGAAATATGGTTAGTTGTGGGATTTTATTCTACATGATGGCACTACTTTCATCACCTAAATCAAATATAATAAATATATGATTTTTCAAGGATTTCCTGAATTGGCCTGAATTTCTAAAATTTGTACCTAATATCTATAAGTAAAAAAAAGTAAAATATATTTAAAAATCATATATAATGTACAAGATATTATAATTTTGATAACCTAATTCACTAATAATAAATAGATGATTCTAGGGTTTATATATTAAATATGAAATTAACCCTATTTCATATATGCATGTAATATGTGATTTGTGACCATGACGTGGAACTAAGTTTGACCCTAGATGTGTCTAGACTTAATTCAAGGTATGTTGCATCTCCTAAATTCTATATTGAGCGATTGATCTAATTTCTCTCTCCTAATGTATTGTTGTAGTCTAGTATCCATATTGAGAAATTGAACTACATTTATCTCTTTTTATCTATATGGAACATGAAAACCCTAACCCTCATAATGAAGTTATATTTATTAAATTGTTCTTATTGGAAAGCTCCCTTTTGTTACTAAATCCTCTTTCATTACTAAATCCTATTGGATCTTCTTTAATGGGTTTTCTAACCCCACCTAATACTCAGTCGATATTCTCATCCCTCCTATTTGAATTACAATTGCTTGTTCTTTTGATATGCATCATGTAGTGACTACTAATATAATTTGACATGTGTGATTTTATGTGGTTGTGTAAATTCCCACACTTGTTGATGCATAGGTGATATTTTCTATAAGAGAAATTATTATAGTAGATGTTTATCTTGTCCTACTCAAAGAAGATGTATATACCTTGTCTCTCACTTTATATTAATGGTAAATGTGTTATTTTATACTAAAATGTTTATATATTCTAGTATTATCACATGTAAAACACATGGATGACTTTCTCTTAGTTGTCATATTCTTATTTGAAGCTTAACTACACTTATTCTTGCCTCTACATTTGTGCATGTATAATCGACTAAGATTATTTAGAGTAGTAGTACATATTTACCAACATAACATTATTGGGTGCACCTTTCCACCCTGGGTCTGCCTTTCCACTCATATTATATGTATTAGGTGTGCCTTTCCACCCAGGGTGTGCCTTTCTACCCAATTTTGGCTTGAGATTTTATGAGTCTCAGGCATACTTAAATAATATTGTTTGACATGCACTGTTTATGTTTGTGGTATTTTGTTTTGAGATTATTTAAGGAAAGAAACCCTCTTCTTGTTTAACTTCTTTTGTGTTCTCTTTGATATCCATTTGGATTTTCTATTTCCTCTTGATATGGAAAGCCTTGACAAATTTTAATTGATGTACTTTTTCCATAATGTTTCTCAATCCTTTTTATATGCTCATACTGGGATTTTTATGCTAACAATATCTACTTTGTCTTCTCTTATGGGGTATGCTTCCAACCCTTTATTTGAAGGACATGGTGGATCTGACATGATGACTTGGACCCAAATTAGGAAAGGTGACTCTTGGGAGAAAGACTAGAGATAGTTTGGAAGATCCTATGTCTACCTATTTAAGTTGTATCTCTCATGTAACCCTAAGTGCAAGATTATTATGTAGTCTTAAATAATTGAATACAATCATTACATTATTTTTGCTGCTTTGGTCCTTATGATATCCACATATGAAAAATTTAACAGAAGTTATTCATCCATTGAAATTTTTTAGAACATGTTTTTTATATGACTAATGACTCTTATTTAATTTAAGTGATGAGTGGATCCCCTCTTGGGTGCCACTTCTTACAAGAAGAGCTTGAAATCTATGTGACATTCTATTGATCCCAATTAGAATATTCATCATCATTATTTAGTATCATCATACATACCCCTCATCATAATTCAAAAAGAGTAATGGGTACGTCACATAAGTTAGAAGTGTTAAAAACAATTCTAATAAGGTTAAAGATCAAACTAATATCCAATTTTCCCCCAAGGTTGATCATTTGAAAAATCTAAATACATGATCAAAGAGAATATATGATACATCAACATAATTAAGTTGGGTGTAGATCTTAACACTATTTTTAGTGAATTATTTTCATTTTTAGATCAAACCCCTATATTTGGTAGTTCTTTGGGAATCCTATGATTTCATACTATTTTCTCTATAATCTCATTTTTCATATAGAAAGGTGAAAATGATTACCTTTTTGGAAATTATAGGCTACATGATCAATGATCCAACAATTGATGGTTTGTACTCCATGGCGGTCCTAGGTCCATGATGGTCTTTGGTGCACTGAACCATGAGTTGGATCTGGGACCCAATGGTGAATGCTTTTCATCTCCACCCATGATACATAAGATCCCAATGGGGATATGCTCGCCATAGAAAGAGCAAACAAGAGTTAGGGAGAATAAATTTCTATTATGATATGTTAGTCTTGGTTGGAGATGTCAATTCTAGTGGTTGTTAGCCCTGATTTGTGTTGCACATGCTTGAGGAAGACAATACAAAAATGAGTAGAGAGACAGGATAATGAGGACAACTATTTTGAAGAGGTGGATAACAATGTGTAAACTTGCATGAGAAGTTGTAATTTAGAAAGGAGAGGTGAGAAAAAGGTCTAGTATGTCTTTATAGAAACCAATGAGGGATATTATTAAGGTTCAAGATGTTGACCACCAAAAAAGTGAGGGAGGTGGGAAGTTAGAGATTGAATCTCCAACTCTCATCCATGAGAATGGTCAAGAAAGATATCAACATGATAACAATAATAAAAAATGAAGTTTGACTATCTCATTTTGGACATTTGATCAGAGAAGGAGGAAGGAGATGGTAACATAGCACATTCACTATATCATAGTGATTGCCTAGGTATATGATAGTCTATGGTCATCAAACCCTAATCTATGACCCAACCATGTGGTTTTTGGGCACACAATGGTCCACATAGTGCATGCAGAACTTGCATCCAAGATCCAATGACTAGGATAAAATGACCACTTCAAAGAAAAGGAGAAGAGCTGAGAAAATGATCTTTTTTCTTTGAAATGTCATAATTTACCCATTCTAACTCTAAATTAGTGAAATTTGAACAATATAGCCATAACACTATTTTCCTCTTATGGAATAAGTTTGGGATAAGATCCTAACGTTAATTATCTCGATTTTCACAAATAAAAAAACAATGGATAGTTGGGTTACAAATATATCATTCTCGTTAATTGTGATCAAGACTCACTCTTCAACTATGGGACTTTATGGAGAGAGGATAACGTAGATGTGAAAAATCTAGATAAACATTTAATAAAAAAATGATTTGTATAGAGTGAGATAAAATTGGGAGAATGCATGAACAATCACTTAATCACATCCCCTCTACTAAAATTGAATCTTGTCCCCAAATTTCAATTATCCTTGAGGATATCTAGAATCTTCCCTCCAAATTATATTCTTGTCCTCAAAATAGAAACATTACTTTGCTATGGTGTTTACATAGTAATTTTACCATCTTAGTTTTTTTTCCTCTCTACTCTTTGGTTCAATTGCCTACTATTTCAACTTTTAGTTCATAAAATACTAGGGCACCCTTCAATTCATTAGGCTCATGATTGAGTACATGAGTCAAATATATGAAATACCACTTCTAGTTGGATACATGAAAAGAATTGCACATCAAACTATCTTGAAGAGGTAGGGTTAGATGATATGAAAATATTCTTATGTGGTCCATAACTTTAAAAGGGGAAACATACATGTGAATAATCTTTACCTTTTTCTTCATAATTTCCCTAATTGGACTTATCTTCAAGAATACATGATCATCCAACACATTATGCAATCCACCCTACACGAATTTGTAGAATACTTTTGATGGTCATGTTCCTCTCTCAAATCTTTGCTCAATAAGATTCACATCATCAATAATATAGTGGAAATTCCATTCGATTTAAAAATATGCATTTCTCCTAATTCATCTTAGTATAGTGGAGTTGTACATAATCTCCCATAAAGTGACTCTTGTAGATGGCATGAAAATAATGGACATGCATATATTTTAATAAGAAAATTCCATCAAGGGTAGATAATGATTCCATAATGCCCCCAATCAATACTTCATGACCTTAATAGATCTTATATCACATGGATTGAGCATTCAGACTATCCAATTAGTGGGTGGTATGCATACTAAAGTTCAATTGCATCACTAGTTATTCTTTCACTTGTTTCAATATGTTTGGGGTAAATTTTGCATCACAATGTAACACAATAGATGAATCCCTTTAAGTTCCACTATTTAGAAATTATACATCTCAAATTATTCTAGTACATTGGTAGTTGTCAGTGTTAGTATGAAATGGGCCGACTTGGTCATTAAAAGACAACCCATATTGCATAACACACTCTCCTATTCTTTGGTAAACTAGTCTAAAAACCCATGTCTATGTTCTCCCATTCTCGTTTAGGGATAGATAGTAGTTGTAAGATACCTCACAGGCGTTGATGTTTGTCCTTAGTTTTCTAACAGACCAAGTATTTAGAGATTAAGGTGGTATGCCATTCTTCATATTCACACCAAAAATGTCTTTTTAGGCCCAGTTACATCTTTGTGGACCTCATATGCACCATATACTTAGACCTTTAGACGTCCTATAATACCTTATCCTTTAACTATGAATCCTTAGCAACCAATATATGTTTTTATCCTAAATACCTCCATCCATATTAATATGAAGCTAAGTTTGAGGTTTCTATAACAAACTTGTTATTTCTCCCCGATTAGAAGTGTGATGTCATGCAATCAAGATCTTATCTTGAAGACCATGTATCACATTGAGACTAGATAGCCTAATTTTGTCACCCTTGTGTTCTAAGGCTCATGGATTCAATACCTCCATGTTCCTCCATTCAGTTGAAAAGATAGAAGCACGCTTCATCTTCTTTCTACTATGGAAGTATTCTATAACATTTCTATATTTGTAGACAATGCTTAATTCATAGTCCTTAAACTACTCTTGCTATTTCCTATATCTAAGGTTCATGTCCTTATTGGTTAATATATACTTTAGACTTTTGTGGTTTTTGAAGATATCAAAAGAATAGCCATATAATGGTCAATATATAAGGAGCCTCAACCTGGTCTTTGAAGTGATACATGCTTCCTCTCTTGCTTATCATTATAATGGTTAATATTTTATGCTGGAATGTGATGTTGAAACTATTGCACTTTAAGGTCTACACTAGTCTATACATGTTTATGAATCAGACATTTGGGCCTTCCCACTATTGGTCATTCAAGCTACTGAAGATTCAATTGGTACATGAAGCCATACAAGCTCTAAGAATCTTGGTCAATCATCACCCTAAAACTCACTTCTTCTCTCAAATTTTTTAGAGGTCGTTGGACCTAAGGTCTATCTTAAGTGTAGGAGATAATAAATGTAATGGTACTGATGATACCATGTTTTGTTATTTATGCTTTAGCTTGTTATTTGTAATATCTTTTTAGATGAAATAAATGGTAATGTTTTCTTTTAAAAAAAAGAATAGCCATATAAATTATGAAACAATTTCTCAAGCCATATATAAGAGTAACTAGCTTGAGATAATATGTTGAATAATTAGCTTTAGTTGGTTTTAACTATCCACAAACATAGGAAACTACCTTTCCTTCCCACATTGTGCACATGTCAAGCCAAAATTTTAAATCATTCATGAATATAACAAAACATATTGTTCCCTAGAGGCAGAGTAAGGATATGATATGATGTTCATCTAGCCACGAGTTTTTGAAAACTAGACTCAAAAGAAAAACATTGTACCTTTTATGTGATCTTAGTGAGAATCAGATCATATATACTAAAATTAGGGATGAACCTCCAATAATCATGAGAAATACCCACATATATTTTAAAAGGCAATTAAAGGTGTTATCCATTCAATAACAACAACAATTTTGTCATGATAAAAAAAATTATCGCTTCATAAATGAGATGACCCACACATTGTCAATTACATCTTGACAATTTAGCATAGAACTTCTATCTTTTGACAATATCAGTAAATTTACAAAGATGGATTCAATGAATCAATATCTTCAGAACATATAAAAATGCCATCAATAGAAACACCACATGTTCATCCACTAGGATTGGAAGACTCCGTTCATAAGGTTCATAGAAATCCAAGGAGATTACTAAACCCAAAGGGTAGGACTAGGGATTCATAATGTTTGTATCTGGATCTAAATCTTGTATTATGTATATGTGTATCCTTCACTTTGGATTTGTGACATCCTGATCGGTGGTCAATCTTGGAAAAAATAGGGGGAGAGAAATTTGATAAAAATATCATCAATTATATGTATTTAACCTAGATTAGTCAATATACATTCTTAAGATCCATGTTTCTTTTTTACAAATAGAACAAGTTATTCTCGAAGGGAGTACTAGGGTATATAAAACCTTTATTTATAAATCCTACAATTGTTTCATGAGTTTAGTTAATTTGTCATATTCCATTTGATATGCTGCTTGAGATATGTGTGTGGTACTAGGTGCCAACTCTATCAGGAATAGCCCTAGAAGCTCCTCAAGGAGTAAATTCGCGTATCACACACTATATTTATCTTCTCAAGGGCGGTTTTATCATGTTTGAATAATGTCATAATGGCAAGGTATGCTCTGCACCATTTCGACACCATGGTTTGATATTTAATAGAGGAGAGACACACATTCCAATTTCTCTCTTTCCTCCCTAGAATCACAATTTTTGGAATAATTATGAAAATATATGATGATATTTTTAGCCCAAAAATTAACAAAACATGATTTTTTTACAATAAACCATTCCGAATAATCAACTCAACATACTCCAAGTCTATAAGTATAAAATTAGACTATAGATTGTGATTTTCATAATAGACATGGACCTTTTTTACAACATAGTATAAATAGATTCTTCCTCTTAGAGTAGACACATCTAGGTAGTCCTAGGTCCCTGAATTTTAATTAGATCACAGAAATCAAAATCATATGAAGTTATGGATGGTTTAGAATAAAAAAGGCAACTACTGAGTGGTCATAAAGATATACCATACCTACAAGTATATACACAAAAGGTATAAGGTATTTGCAGCCCAAGGCATGTTTTCTCATCATAAAAGTGCACTTAATAGTAAAATAAGTTCTAGCACATGACCCCCCAAGTATGTGCCTCTTTGAAGTTGATAGAAAAGATTAGAGAGATCATCATGTCCTACTGTAATAGCCCATGGTGGAAGATGGTGGGGTTCTTTTTGTTTGAAATGCCCAATCTTCCTACAACAAAGGCACACTTCCCTTTTAAATCTACATGGTCTAAGGTGGAAATGGCCATAGTTGTATTATTTGGGAATATTATGCCTTAATATATTCCCTCTTTTGCATTCTTGAGAAGGATCTTTACTATGGTTAGGAGCATTTTCCATACCATTGTTTCTACTCTTATTTTTATTTACAAGGTTGTGGGTCTCACTTTTTGTTCTTGTTTTACAAGAGTCACATGAATAAAATCAAGGTAAGATAAGGTGTGCACACTTTTCAATCCCATTTACCAAGGTTCTCTTTGTGATGATGGCCATGTTGTAGGCTATATTGAAGGTGGTAGGGCTAGAGGTTCAAACAATACATTAGAGTTCCTTGATTATATGGTTCAACATTTTTTCTTTAATAAGACCATGGGCATGACAGTCAAGAAGTTCTATCATAATATTCTATGATTTGTTACCATAAATCATGATGTAAAATTTCCTTTTTTTCCTTATTTTGAGAGAAGGGCATGAAACAAGTAGTGAAGACAAGTATGAAGGTTTCTCAATTCAAGGAAGGATTCTACTACAATTATTATTGTCCCAACGTAGATTTTCTTCTCCATTATATTGGTAGATGACAATGGATTCTTTTTAGGTTTGTGATGACTCAAAAGTGATTCTTCATGGATATAAACCAAGAATCATATTTTTAGATACATCACTACATCCTATACATAAAAGATGTATGGGTTTAATTTTATTTATAATATATTCTTATTGATTTTGGGATTGGGTTTGTGGGTGAAATAGTCCTAGGAATGATCAGTTCTTTAAATATTATTAGGGTCTGCATTCTGTCCAATAGGAGGCACCTTTTTTCTTCCCAATCCCCCACACAATTAACCTAGAATTAGAGTTCCCTTATCCTCCTCAGTTCCCTTAGTTCGACATGCATTTGATCCTTCTTTGTTTGCATGAAGATTCATTTTCAGGAGTTTTAGGATATGAACTCCTTGAAGTTTTATTTGAAATCAAAATCACACATATAATAGTATAATTGTTCTCTTTATACAAGTTTTTTAGATTTCACACATTTTAGTTTTACCCCTCTAAGGTTGTGTTTGTCGTGTTGTCATAGTGGTGACATGACAAAGAAAATATAGTTGGTATATTAAATGGTGTTTGTTTTGTGGTTTGGGAGATAAATAAGATGCCACATAAACTAGTTAACCAAGAAATCTCCTAATAACATGCCACTTGAAATCCGTGTGGCAGGAAAACAAGTTTGTTTTCCGTGGATATCTATTTCCTACAAAACCCCTCTATGAGACTATGAAACACATACAATGCTATTTATGTTAGTGTATAATAGACTTTGTTCAAATAATGAGGATTATTTACATGTGTACCAAATGATGAACATCTTACCCTTAAACTTATTTGTCGTTGCTCCAAACAACAATCAACTTACACACACACGGTAAACATCTCAGTGGATAATTGCATACCATTTATTAATATCATTGCAATGGAGTTTCAATATGGTAAAACATCTCTTAATTTATGAAAAATCACTATATTTGATCAAAAATATGTAAAATGTGTAAAAACTAAGATGTGTAGTTGCAATCACATTGAAACAACACAAAAAATATGAATTCACAAGTTTATGGAATACATTGTAATTGGAAAATAAGTATGCTGATATGACCTGAATGAATATGCAAAAACTTTTCACTAATGAATAAAAGCATGTTTTAAATCCATGTCCTTTATTTTATACCTTTCATCATCATACAGGGACACATGCTCCAAGAGATAAGAACCTCATTATACATGGGTCTAAGGCATCAAAAGATAAGATACTTTTTGTTGACTCTAGGTCAATGTTGACTCATGGTCTAAATTGACTAAACTCTTATTTTAATGTTGACTAAACCATTCCAGTTATATGTGTCTAATGATTCTAATTGAGTGATTTAAGATTAGGTATAGACACACTCCAAATGCCCTAACTTATGCATCCTAATTTAGAGAAAAGATAAGTCAAAATAATTGCATGTGTACTTTTGTGGAATATGATGTAAATCCATTAGAATCATGTTCTAAATCACTTGTAATGATTTTATGACTTTTAATTAAGCTTAGAAAAAACCAGGAGTGCTTAAATTGAATATTTAAGCACTTTAATAACATTTTCCAAAATTCATTACATGCTTTTTTTCAGCCGAGTTACAAACTGGACCGATCCCTTAATGGATCTTGAAAATACCATGGCTCAGTCAAGTTGTACATCATAGGACTCGACTGATCCTTGCATTGGGAAAAACTAATTTAAGTGATCGGTCGAGTTTCATCTAGGATAAACTCGACCGATTGTTCAAATTTGCTTTGTCATATAGTACAATCGGTCGAGTTACCTTCATTGAAACTTGACCGATCGCACTGTACGGAGAAGTGTAGAAACGTTTCTAATTGTTGGTGTTGCAAAATTTGAAAATATATACATTGCAACACCCCAAATAGCTAGAGTTTGTCCTTAAGTGTTCCTAAAGCCTTCTAGGCATCCCCAACTATAAATAGGACCCCTTGGGCTTCATCCCATGGTTATCCAAGCACTATGAAGGTCCATATTCTTTAGTTGACTGCATCCTAGAACCTCCTATCTCTATAAGCTTAATCACTTGCTACATCTATTAGAGTGAGTAGGAGATTTGTAAGTGAGCTAGTCCTACATGTATATCTTGTGAGGCTCTCACTTCCTACACCTCCCAATATCTCATTCAACCATGAAGATGAAGTTTCTCTCTCTTATCTAAGAGAGGTGAGGAAGAAGAAGGGAAGTCTAAAGACTTGGAGCAAGAGTAGGTAAGTCCTTGTTGAAGGCTTAAGACTCCTTGCTCAAGTGGGTAAGTCCTTGGTGAAAGCTTCTCCTTGGTCAAGGTGAAGTCAAAGGCAGAAGATCCAAGAAGAGTGGGTAATTCCACAACGGTTGAAGACTTGTGCAAGAGTGGGTAAGTCCTTGGTGAAGGCCAAAGACTCATTGCAAAGTAGGTAAGTCCTTAGTGAGGTAGAAGACTCTTGGTTGGATAGGTAAGTCCTTTGGTAGGTTATCATCTCCCTACCCCTCAAAGGGAAAGCTGGGTATCCTTGTCTCAAAAAAGGAAGGTGATATGTTGTAACTTTCATAAGTGAATATAAGGAGTAGACATGGTTAATAAATCCTAGAGGTTTACCCCTCTAGGTAATGGACTGACAATCTCCTAGTTTGGAGATTGGAACCACTCTACATAGCTTGTATTCTTGTGCTTGTTTCAATCTCTCTCATATTGATATGTATGTTTAGTAGCACTCAAATTCCTATTTAGCAACCTTATCTTGTGATATATCTTGAAGGTATAATGATTTTTTATGTACTTTTTAGCTCTATTCACCCCCCTCTAGAGAAAATTGCCCATCCTGTTCCAACAAGTGGTATCAGAGCGGGTCTTCTCCAAGAAGACTTCCACAAGTAGGAAAAAATGGGTGACTATCAAGGTGGAAGATACCTTGTCAACATTCCAATCTTTGATGCGAGCAATTTCCTCTATTGAAAAAGAAGACTAAAATTCTACATATAAGGATCAAGTCTTGAGCTATGAAATCATGGAGTGCCCATAAAAGCTGCCGAAGACAAAGATAGAAGAATGGATTGAAGTTACATTAAGGAAAGCTACCTTGAATGCAAGAGCCATCAACATCCTCTATGCCTCCGTGTCCCCCATAGAGTTCAACTATATTTCTTGTTGTAAGATGGCCTATGAGGTATGGAGAAAGCTATGAATCACTTATGAGGGTACTCAAAAAGTGAACGAAAGCAAAGTCTACATGCTCAAGGGTCTTCTTGTAAACTTCAAGATGGGGAAGAAGGAGAGGATAGCCAAGATGTACTCAAGGCTCAATACCACTATGAATGGTCTTGTTGTTCTAGGTCTTCCTATGGCTAAAGGAGAGATCAACTCAAATATCCTTAGAACTCTTTTCAAGAGGTGGGAGCCCATGATGACTTCCATTGAAGAAGTAAAGTCTCTTTATGATATCCCCATTGAAGAGCTCATGAAAAATCTACAAGCCCATGAAGTCAAACTTGATAAGCAAGATGAAGAAGAAAGACAAGAGGAGAAAGAGCTAAAGAGAATGAAGAAGGCTGAAATCAAATCTCATATTGAGGTTATTGTTGGTCAAGATTCTCCATCCTCTCAAGTTGAAGAAGATGTCATGTACTCCAAGGGTAGACTCTACAGAGGCAAGCCTTCCTCCTCCATTCGGTGCCTCAAGTGTGGAAAGAAAGATCACTTTAATATAGATTGTCTACAAGGCAAAAAGACTCATTATAAAAAGAGAAGACAAGAGAAGTACAATAAAAAGGAGAAATGGCACTCAAGCTCAAGTGACTCCCCAACTCAAGCTTAAATGACTCCTCCAACTCAAGATCAAGTGAAGATTCAAGTGGAGGATCTAGCTCAAGCTCTAGTGATGAAGGAGAATGTCATTTTTCTCTTATGGCTTCAACAAGTGAAGATTGAAATGAGGTAAATCTAAACTCTTTAGGTAAAGAATATTTAATTTCTATTATTTATGCTACTTGTGCCTCTCTTAAGTCTTCTAAAAAGAAAAAGAAAAATCTTGATAGAATTGTTGATAATTTTCATGTAGAAATAGATGATCTTGAACATGTTAATACTTGCTCGCTTGATGATAAAAAAAATGCTTGTCTTAGTCAAGTAGATTCTATTCAACTTGAAAATGCTAATTTGCTTGACAAGATTAGATTTCTAGAATACAAATGACACATTAAAGTATAAATATAAACAATATTTATTTTATACCATTTTTTACCAAAGGATGTAGTAGTGTACCATTTTAAAGTTTAAGAATAAGAAATTATATCTAGACTTTGGGTTAAGTATAAAAACAAGATCTTGGAATTTGTAAATTGTGTTCATGTATGAATATATGTCATCATTATAAAAATATTGGATCATTAGGTCTGACTAGAGTGGTTAAGGCATATGTGACATTATGTAGAACCCTTATAGTATTCACCATCAATATTTAGTATTGTCAAGCAAAGGTAATGAGAACATTACAAAAATTATAAGTGTCAATATAATCATAATCAAGTCAAGGATTAGAGTATATCATATTAACCCAAAGTTATTCATTTGAATACCATGTACATATCAATGAGCTTCACGGTATATCAACATGACATGATTGTATCTAGGTCTACAATTTTTTAATGGAATCCCTACATTATTCAAACCAAAACCTATTTATTTTAGATTTTTTGAGAATCCTGTTATTTTCTACATTTTCCTTGTATTTCCAGATTTTGACTAGAGAAAGGACTACCTTTTTGAAAAATTAGAGCATGTATGATCATTGATGTAATGGTTGGTGTTTTGGTACCAAAAATAGACTTTGGTCCATGGTGGACCTGGGTGCACCAAACTGAGGTAGTTGGATTTGGTATCCAACAATGGTTGGTCCTTGTCTCCACCCACAAGCCATGCAAGACTAACATGAAGTGCTCTCTAGATAACAGAGCTCTACTATGTTGTGCTAATATTTGTTAGAGAGGTCCTTCTAGGTGGTTGGTGGTAATGATTTGCATTGAAGATGCTCGATGAGAAAAATTTCAAAACAAGAAAAGACAAAGCAAGAAGAAGGACAACAAGATTTTGAAGTGGTGATACAACATGCAATGTGTTAGAGAATGTGTGATTTATCAAAGGGGAAGGCGATGCAGAGAGATTGAATGGTTTTAAAAAGTCTAAAAGATAAAGGGTTAATGGTGGAGGTCTTACATGGCATTGAGTGGGAGAGATGAGAATTAGGAGATTGTTTCTCCTACAAAGAGGTCAAGCAATGGATCAATATGATCACTAAAATGTGGAAGGAAGTTTGGCTCACTCATTTTGGATGTTTGACCTATGGAGGAGGAGGGGAGCCAAAGGTGTTCCACAACCAATCTCATATACCGATTCCTGAAGTAATCAATGGACAGAGACCACAATCCAACAATGTCTTGATTGGGCACTCCCCAACTACTTTTTACCATCTTTATTGTAGTTCTAGGATGGACCATGTGGTCCACATTGATTTTGGATTCAGGATTTGATATATGGGAATAGAGAGGGCGGTAGGGTCATAAATGAGTAGGGTATCACCCCTTTCCACACCACTCATACCCTATAGGGTAGGGTAAGGGTAAGCATATTTTTACCCACCACATATTTTCCCTTTGCCCATTTTACCACACCTAAAAAGTTTAGGGTAAATGGATAAGTTTTAACCTACACACTTTACTTGTTTACAATAAATATGAGGTTTAATTGATAATTTTAGTTCTAAAACATTTCCTAAATCTTACTAAATCCCCCAAAATCCTTAGACTACTTGCTTAATATATTATATTATTTGTTTCCAATAATTTGAGAAAATGATTAGTACAATGTCAACATTTTTATATTATATATTATAGAAAAATGATTTCCTCAACAATACATACTATACTTAAAAAGAGTAATACATTAAGTTTTTGCGTCTATATCACTAGAAATACAACTTATTACTTTTTGAAGTTTGTTTTAGTAGTTTTTTGTGTTTTATGTAGGCAATATTCCATAAGTTGTTTGTTTAAAATATTGTACATATATATAGATATATTTGTGTTGCTTTACTCATTTCACATGTTACCCTATCTATTTACCATATGGGTATATGGGTTCATGTATGGGTGGGGTAAATGTTTCCATGGAAATGATAATTATCCTACATGTTACCTCAAACTTTGATGAGGTTAAGGGTATGGGTAAGACTTTATCCTACCCTACCCTACTACTTTATAGTCCTAGGGGCCGTTTTAAGAAAAAAAGGAAAAATATTGAAAATGGTTTTTTTGGGTGGGTTTCTTTGAAAGATCATAACTTCTACATTCCAATCCTAAAAGTAGTTTTCTATCCAACTATAATAAAAGTTTTATAATTAGATCATAATGTTGGTGCACTCAATTTCCAAATGGGTTTAAAGAGTAATGGAGATTAGTTTTACACATATACAATGCACAAAACTTATTATGGATACTCAAATTGATTCAATCATGATACTATATGGTGAGAGGATAATTATTAAGATGATGAAGTTTGATAAATAAATGATTTAAATTAAGTAAGATAAAATTGAGAAAAGCTAATAAAGTCATCTCATATACGTTCCTTTTACATCTATAAGCTTTTAATAACTCTAAAACAACATTTATACAATCTAATACCTTCCCCACACAAGTACACACCAAAAAGCACAACAAACTCCTAGAATACCTCAAATAAATTTTCAAGACTATATAGGGTTTCATCTGCTGGAATCACCATTTAATCATATGAAGACATCAAAAATATATTTTATAAATTATTCTAAAGTATGAGCATATACAATAATCTTTAGACTATTTTCCAAACATTCCATTTTAATATTGTATCATATCCTTGGAAAAGAAAATGGATTCTGGGAGAGAGAGTCACACACTAAATGTAAATTAAATGCTAAGTTGTGAACTCATGGCCACATATTATATGTTGAAAAATGACTATGAGAATCATAATTACTTAACTCATTGTCGAACCTAATTATAAAAGTGCTATGGAACCAGTTAAAGGTAATCCAAATGAAGCACAAACTTTTTCTCATGTCTTGACTGGCATTAAAAAAAGACTTAGAAAATTCTAGTTTGTAAAGATCGACCTTTTTAAGTGAGGGTCCAACTAATATGCTGATGGTATTTAAAATTCCAAGTTCCAAATACCAAAGGAAGTTCTATCTATGCTACTAATACCAGTTAAAATCTCAATTTGTTTATTTCTGAAAGTAATCACTATGGTAGTACTACTACCTAGTATTATTATGCAATTAGCTCTAGCATTATTTTTCTACACAAGGGTGGGGTGAATAAATATCCTCTTGGCTTCCCTTATGAAAAGTTTTCCGATGATAATTTTGATTAGTTTCTAATAAATATTTCATAACACAACATATACTTTTTTAGAAATAAACATTATTAAAATATTAGTCTTGTATGAAATAATTTATCAACTATGACTTGCTATCAAGGATGGGTAACATCTTGAGTTTAGGTCATGTTATCATCAATATTGACATTCTAGAGTCATGATTTGGATGATACACATAATATCACATATTAGGGTTGCTTGCACACATTATATTTCACATAAATCATTATGGAGCTTCTTAATAATAAGTGATTTACATCAAGGATAAAACAAATAACATTACACATGTAATTAAAAAAACCAAACAAATGACCTTACATCATGTTATAACACGGGTTTTGACATGTTTTTACATATTTGAAATGCAAATATTTGTATAATAAGGATATATTAGTAACTTGGTGTGCTTTGTTTAAAAAAAGGATTTAACTTGCAAATTCTCCTTTGCTATGGGTTTGTATATTTTTTATTATTTTTAATTATCCAATAACGAAGAAGGGGAAAAGAAAGAAAGAAAATCCCAAAGTAAATGAATTACTAAAGGTAAGGAGTAATTAATATGGAATTGTGTGAAATTCTCTATAAAAGAGATGTGGAAGGTAACAAATGGATTGGATTTGTTTCCACGCAATTTTTAATAAGAAAAGAAATCAAAATAAGAAATATGAGAAAATTGGAAAGAGAAAAGAATTAATTTGATGCCTTAAATAAAGGAAATAAGAGGGAGACTTGGAGACAAAGAAAATTGACATTAAGTTTTGTATTTTAGTCTCCAATCTTGCCTAAACCTAGATAAAAGTATTTAAGACTTCCCTTTAAAATTTGGGATTGAAAGGATAAAGGAGAGAGAGATATGAATTTTTCTATAAATCCTAAAGTGAATGAATAGATAGAAATATACATTAAATGTCACACATATATTCCTATTTGGAAAATGCTATCCACGGACATTTATATTTCCGCGCACATCACTGGCCCTTAGATCAAGATCTGATGATTAAAAGATGATCATCTACCTTCGGTTAGTTTAGGAAACCACAACAGTAACTCTAGTGAATCCTTTTGCTCCTTTCTCCCTTTTCAGTGCACGAACAACTATGGAAACTAGTCCAAAACATTTGAGAGAGAAAGACAAATCCACCTAACTTGGGTTTTACCTACTTGGGTGGGATATAAAGTTTTTACCCAATTTGTGAATAAAATCACCATGCGAATGACAGGTGATCAACCCTAGAACAAAAGGTCACCTCAGCCAAGCCCAAAACAAAAGGACTATATATGCAACCAAGCTCGGGTGAGGCAAGGCTATGAAATGTCCACTGCAGGGACCAAAATCCTTAGAGAGGGTTCCCCATAAAGAGGCTCCTCTAAAGATAAGGCACATCATTGAGAAAATAGGATAAAAGTGGTGAGGTTAAAATAAGAAATTGCTTGTTCAGTTTTGTAATCATCATTATAGCTATGGATGATTATTTGTTACACCTACATGCCCATATTCCCCCCCCCCCACATACCAGTATAACTTATTATACTGATTATTATTTTGTTTCAAGATTGATGTTTTAGGTTAAACTATTATTATTCAGCAAAATGGACATCCTGAGTATGAGGTAGAAAAAGGAAAGATACCTAAAGATACCATGGAGGATTTAGTTAGATAGTCTTTATTTCCAGTTGCAAACTATAGTTTCTCTTATCATGTTACTCTTTAATGGAGAGTTTATATTTCATCATGTATCAAACTCATTTCCTTTGGATGAAATTTAGAATTATTTTTATTTAGTTGCTATACCTCGATCCTATAATTATGACAATGATCCCTTCCCTCACGGTCCACCTTAATTGGGGATAAAATGGGACGGGGTCATTATATTTGGTATAAAAGCCATGTTTACAATTAAACCTTTAATAATTATTAAATTTTCAGAATTCTATAGAGCACAAGGGAATTATTTGAGTATTTTTAAAGATGATGGTGTCTAGAAGGGACCACATTTTGTGGGCTAGCAAAAATTTCCTCCACATTGCTAATCAATTTACGAGGACTCTCTGACCCCTGCATCCTTCCTGGCCAATGTTGAAGGATTTTACTCAAAATAAAATACCTCTAGGATTTCATCTCATCTAATTTCATCCATTATCTCCCCCCTTGTTTCACTCACCAAAACCCTAGGGACCTATAACTGCTTCCTCTACCCTTGTGAGTATTAGGTTATGAAGGATTAGGGTTATTGTGGCAACCTGGAAAGACAAATGAGATTAATCAAAACAAAATGTGCGCTCAACCACTAACCATCCATGTTACTAGAAAAGTGGGTAAATAAAACTAATTTCAACATTATCACTATGTTTTGAAATCTTACATAAAGGTCCAAAAACTTATATCACATCATGTAACATACCATATATTTACATATATGTTCAATGGCTCCAGTTACAACCTCTATATAAAAAGAGATGTTCCACATATACATGCCTTATACAAACATTAGCATACTGCCAAAAACCATGTGTAGATATACATATCATCTATAAAACATCCCCTACCCAGACCTAAGAGTACATGGAAGACTCTAGGACTCTACAACAACTATCCAATCTTCTTCTCCTACCACTCTCCAAGCTACCCTTCTTTAACACCATGATCCTAACCACGCCACCAATGTAAGACCCCTGACCTATGTTTTGGGTTAACCCTATTTTTTGGGCTTGATGTTCTACTCAGAACCTTGATCTAATCCTTTTAGATGATCTTAGAGAATGTGGAGAGTCTAAGCCCCCAGTTTGATCTTGTTTGGATGTTGTTTGTTCTTTCCGTGCTAGTTTTGGTGCAAATTGCATATTACCCACTGGAAGGGGTATTCTTGTAATTTTTCACCTCTAGAGTGTTCCTTCTTTCTCATGGATTCATGAGGGAGGTTGTGGTTCTTTAGGGTGCCTTGGTTGACCCTTATTTGAGTGGTATCACCCTCAGTGGTGATTAGGGTTTTCTAGGGTTTGGTGTGCCTTGACCATGTGACCCTTGTTGGCTTGTTTTTACCTAGGTCATGACCTAGGGCCTAGTTGGAGGGTGTCTTGGTCGAGACACACCCCTAGGTATGATTGTCACAACTGATATGGTCTTGGGTGTCTTGGGTCGAGATGGGTGCTCTTGTGTAAAGTGTCTCAACCTAGGGTTTGTGGTGACCTTGTGTTGCGACCTAGTGGTCCTTGGTGGTGTGTCGTGGCCATGGGTGGTTCCCTTGGTGTATTACAGTTGTGGTATGAGGGTTGGGTGGCATAGGTGGTCAAGATCCAACCTAGAATGTATCACCATCTCATTCATGTGGGCTTTAAGTGGTTGCATGTTTGTTTCTCCAGTGGATAAGTGTTTCTTTGCAACCCTATCTTGTTGACACATCATCCATTGCCCTAACTATCTCCTCCTTTACTATATAAACCCTCTTCTCTCCATGCAAGTGATCTTTTTTGGCCATCCTTTTTCTCCTTCCTTGCTTGGACGATCTTGGAGCTTGGTGGAGCAAGAAGGATCTACTCTTGGTGCTTTGGAAGTGGTCCAACCCTTACATGTGGTGCTTGTGGTGATCCTTGGTCATCTTCAACCTTGGTGAGTGGTTATCTTCCTTGTTAATGTTTTCTTTGGATCTTCTACCCCATCTTCTTCATTTTTCTCATCCCTAGAACATGATTTAACATTGTGATTGTTCTTGAGAGTAATCTTCTCATCATAAGGGTAATAGGACATGTTTTGACAAGGTGACACCCAAGTGAGAGGGAGTTTCTTCTCTCTTTTCCCCCTCCTTTCTTTTGGTTCAGCTTTGAATTTTTTGCCCTCTTTCTTGAGATATCCTTTGACCTTGGTGTTTCCCCTTTCTTGAGGGAATCTTGTGGCTGAAAGTGGAGCTTTTGGTGGAGCTTGATCTTCCTTGGTGATCGTGTGCTTGGAGCTTGCCTTCCTTGGAGTTTATCTTCTTTAAGGCGGGTTATATAACTCTTAACCTCCTCTATTATTGCACTCTTTATGCTTGCATGTTACTATTTTCTCTCTATAAATGTTTACTTAACATGCTAGTAGATGGCGATAGACCTTAGAACTTGGATGATGTTGAGATCATTCTTTGTTTGGATGTAATCCGAAACCCTAATTCCTTTATACCCGAGTTTTGGTGCTTGTAGTGCATGGTGGTTGTCCTTCCTTTCTTGACCTTGGATGAGTTGCATGCATTATGATCTAGTGTTTTAGTGTTCTATGTATTTTTGGTTTAGTTTTGATGGTGAGGATCTTGGTTTCTCTCCCTTATTGAGGTTCCTTCTCATGGTGGTTTCATGAAGCTTGTTTTAGGGTTTGATGACCGTTTTGCATGAGGTTTTCCTCTATGGTGATGGTGGATTTGACTTATTTTTTCACCTATTTTAACCCATGGGTTTATCTCTATTTTGACCTTGGTTCTTAGTCTTGGTGGTGGCTTGACCTTTGTGGTCACTATTCCTTGTTTTGTCCTGAGTCGCAACATCTCTTTGGCTTGAGGTTTTGGGTCGAGAGGACTGATCTTGTGGAGGTGGCGACATCCTTCTCCTTCATGATCATGACACCTACTTCCTTGAGGGTCGAAACAAATATTGGTTTGGTCAAGTGTTTCCCTTTTCTCTTGGTTGGCCGCGACATGGCTTGGTCTTGAGTTATTCCTTTGTCGTGGGTCGAGATGATCCTTGTTCTTGGGTCGTGAAAATGCTTCCTTGAGTGGGTGAAACCCTAATTCTAGCTAGACGTGTCTTGGTTGCTTGTGGTTTGAGACATGGTACACCCTTGGTGTGTCACGGTCGTGACGTGGAATAGGTTGGATGGGGTCATAACACCATGGGTGATTGTGGTCGCGACATGTGCATGATGGTGGTCCTGAAATGTGCATGGTGGTAGCCAACACCCATTCAAGGTGGTGGTCGCGACACATGGTTGATGGCTAGTTGAGTCACATGTTTGAACCCTTAATCAATGCATTGGTATTAATAATGTTTGAGCAAAGTGTAGTTCTATGTGGATAGCTACTTGCTTAACCTTAATCATGTTTCTTAACCCTAAGTATTCCAAGAATGTGGGAGATGCTATAACTAGGGTTTAGTACGTGTATGTACCTACGAAACCCTAATTGACTAAAGCTTGGAACCCTAACCCTAATGTTGAATTATATGTTTGCTTTCTCTCTCATAAGATGTTCATCATGTGAAATGTTTTCTCTCTCTTATTTATAATCCCTAACATTGCACGTGATATGTATGTTGTGGCTTGTGTATGCTATGGTTATGATTATGTGATATAGGGGGTGCTTATGCGCACTAATGAGACAATAATGCAATGATGAACATGTAGGGCTTAATATGATAGGTCCTATGGCCTGGTGATGGCTTCTTGCCTATTGAAAGGTGATATCTTCAAGTGATGTGATTAAGGGATTGAGATTCCATGGTGATATTTGACATTGATGATTTCCTTATGGAAAAGCTTTAAGTACTATGTGGTGGTTGTGTGAAAAGTTCACACCATGTACATTTTATATCTTCTAAAGTGCAACACACCCTTAATCATGTAGTGTTTATTTTAGCTTTATACATTGTAACTTGATTGATGCTTAAAGTCACCTGATTGACTAACTAATCAAGTGAAACCTAATCATGTAGTTTGCCCTGTGCCATAGATCCAATTCTAGTGTCAGCTTTATTTTCTGGATTGGTGAAATGAGTTTAACTCAGAGTGCATATTTTTGAATATGTGGGGGTGCAAGTTGAGTATCTCCTTGCATCCACAATTATAGGTTGTTTGAGTCGATCTCCTTGTGATATGGATGTCCATGAGTGAGCCACTCCTTCTATGAAAATCCATGTGTGAGCCTATTCTTCTAGCACCATTACCTATACCAAGTTGGGCTAGGTGTTCTATGTGGATGGCCATGCGTGAGAGGACCCTTTTGTGACTATATTCCACTCTTTTGTAGTTTCCTGGTATGTCTCTACGCTATTTTCTTGTGCTGACCAAGAGGTGTTGGAGAGGTCATGGATTCTGACTCTTCCATGGACCTTGTATGACACCGTCGGTTGCCCTCTGCAGGGGACGGTTGGATTTGGGTGGTATGACTCAAATCCTTGGGCCATAATAAAAGACATAATACAGTCGTGTAGTATATGTTCTTAGGGTGACATATGTCTCACATTGGTTGAGCCTTTGCCTTACCTTTGTACTGAATTCTTCATTATAATACGATAAGAGAAATCAATTGTTATACATGTTCTTCATATTCCTTTTTAGAATATAACTTGTTCAACTATTCAGTGGTAGTTGTCTAGTCTAGTTTAATCTGCTTCATCTGTTGAGTACATATCATTTAGTTAAATATGTTCAATCTACTTAGTATGTTATTTTACCTGCTTAGCTTATCTGTGCTTTAATAGCGTTGGCGGAGAGTTATATCTCTTGATGGGACATTTGGTATCACCCTATGGGTTTCCACATATTTTAGGTGATCATTCATGAAGAGGTAGAGGTCGTGCAGCTAGGGATGAGCAGCGGAAAGAGCAGTAGCTGATAAGGTTGGATGTGCTACTAATCTTTTGGTGTTAGAGTCCTAGAGTCGTCCCTGTACACTCGGGTCCTTGGGGTTTTTTGAGATGTTTTATGGTTATGCAATCGATACGAGGTTTTGGCACGTGTGACATGATTGTATAATTATGATAACTGTACTTGTATATATGTGGAACCAATATCTTATGTAACATATTGATGACAAGAATGTTGATCTACAATGATGTAAGCACCATGTGACATGTTATGTGATGCATGTGGCAAGCTTTGTTGACTCATATGCAATACATTTTTGGATTGTGGTGATTTAATGAAATTAGTTTTAAATTTCCCATGTTTTTAGGTGATTCGCTTGCTTAGTGTTGTTTCCGCTTTTGGTTTTGAGTAATCTCATTTGTGGTGTGTCGGGGCTTCACAACTGACGACCACCTAAAAAGATGTGGTGACCCACGAGGTGAGACCCATGTCCTAGAGAGAGATATAACTCTCAACCAATGATTATTGATTACAGTAGGTATCATTGTTAAATATGATAAGAAGATTAAACTAACTATGCAAGTTAAATAGGTAAGTAGTTCAACATGTATGACTAGCAAGAATATAAAGAGGCAGATAAGACTATCATCTACTAACAATTAATTTCTCTTACCACATTACATAACAACTAAGAAGTGTAAGAAACAAGGAAAAGGTTAACATCAAATGTGAATTGCATTTAACCCTAAGAAAATATACTACACACCTGTGTTACATATTTTTTAAGCCCCGAGGAGTTTGAGGTATACTACTCAACTTCAACTGACCAATGCTAAGTTGAAATTAGTGCCATATAAGATCAAGGAGAGCCGAAATCCTAAGATATCATCTACCATCAGTCACTATGAGTCCAGTGCAGCGACACATAAGGTCAAGATGCAAAATAGCCTAGTCTACCCTTGGTATATAGGTCACAAAATTAGTGAACAACCTAGTATGTCCTTATAAAGGTCACAATACTAGTGAAACCAGGGTATATGAAACCCAAACATCTGAGGTACAACCACAACTTTCCTCAATTACATGTCATATATTGAATCACAATCATCTGTCATACAACCTCGATCACTCCCTGCAAAGGTATGACCACATACATCCTTATGAATTTGCATATACCCAATAGTATACGACTTTGAGCTTATATTAAAGGAGAACTCATTTCACCATCTAGAAAGTCTTGACACTGGAATGGATCTATGGCACATGACACTACATGATTAGGGTGTCACTTGATTACTTCATGTCAATTAAGTGATTTAAGGATGCATCAATCAAGTTACATACAACCCTAAAAAAGTTCTACAAAAGCATGGGTATATTACAACCTCAAAAGATATAAAACGTATGAAGTATAAAGTTTATCTCATCATCACATGGTACTATTTCACTTCCATACATGTATCCATATTCATCATCACACCATCACAAGATACAAGTCCTTGTCACATCATACAAAGGATAACACCTCAATTAGGGCACAAAGACGTGTCCAAGCTCATAAGACCATTCACATCAATCCCTTAGATAACATCATTATCTTTCCATTCCTCATCAAGTCTCATCATGCCATCACCATGCATGTGGCACATAAGTTGATACAATATTATGTCTAAGAGCTATGATGTTCATAAGATAGAAATTTAGGGTTACAACAACATAGAGAGAGAAAGTACTCCATTATTATGCAAGTGACACAAGAAGCTATGTATTGTCATCACTTACTTGTATTAGGGTTAGGTTCATGAGAATAGTTGAATTAACATTGCCAAGAAACACTTTACTAAAACCTCAACTTTTTATTCATTCAAGGATAAAGGTAAGACTATTAGATCATGTGTAACCAAGAACCAACAAATTAGGGTTACCAAATAAAGACCATCATCAATTATCAAAGCACTTAGGTCAAACATCGCCGTCATAAGGTCAACAAAACATGACGACCATATGGATCAAAAATCTTGATCAACCACTTGGATCAAAGGTGTCATCAACCGCTGAAACATCATAATGGTTGATGACCGCTGAAACTAGGGTTACCATCTTTGGCTACCGAAGAGGCTAGTCACCTTCAAAAATAACTAGGGTTGAGTAACATAGGCGACTGATGAAAACATGAAGCATTGGTGACCACTAGAAGTCCAACATCTCATCGACTACCCTTCAAGGGAGAAAAAACTTGGAGACCATGGAGATACTAAAATCTCATTGATTGTATGAATCCAAACACGTTGGTCAACATGGAAATTAGATCATTAGATTATGATTAAGGTAGACTCGGTTCAAGACACACTAGGAAAAGCCATCATTTGCCACTCGAAGGAAATCCCTAAAATCCAAGAATAAAACCAATGATTTCTACATGCATGTAAGCACCAAAAACTTCCATCACCAAGCAAGACTCATGCATAAGGATTAGGGTTCATCCAAGAAGAGATATCCACTCAAGATCACCATGTAAACACAAACCCTAGATAAAGGATACTCTCTTTCTACTTGTAACAACGTTTTAGGTTAAGATTAGGTGCATGCAAGGTATAAATAAGCAATAATTATGGAGAAAGTTGTATAATTCACTTGAAAGAAGATGGAGAAACTCCAAACAGTAAGGTATATTGAAGAATAATGGTAGGAAACCCTAGCTTGAGCACTTATATGGCCAAGTTAGCTCCACCACTAAGAAGGAAGCAAACCCTAGGTCAAAGAAGCAAGGGAAGAGATGTTCTTCAAGTTCTAACTCAAGCACTACCATGGAACACCATGGATTTGTCCAAGAAGAGAAAGAAGAAGGAAAGGAAAACAAGGAAAACGTAGGTAAGGAGTGCAGTCTCACTTACCAAGACCAAGAAGAAGATCAAGATAGAATTAAATGATCACAAGATGGGTAGATCCAAACCCTAGGTCAACATACAAGGTATATCGCCCACTTTCTTCAACCTTGAGCTTCTCATTCACCACCAAGAAAGAGGGGAAGAGATACAAGAGTAACCAACAAAGAAGAGATAGGAAACTAGGTGTGTAAAGAGGTTATTAGCATGCAAAGAGAGGAATTTATATAACATGGGGTTGGGGAGAGAGAAAGGGGGTTAGGTGTCATGCTAAACATGCCATGTGTCTAAGAGATCTTGCCCATGCAGGAACCACACTCATCCATGCAACTAGGGAGACCCCATTAAGAAAAGTCATTGACCACACTTGTCTAGGAAAAGCAAATGATAGATGAGGATCTCAACAACCAACTGATCAAAATCAAACGGTCGCTAATCCTAGGGATTCTTAGTGACCTAAAGGAGTCATGAGACTCATCGAACACAAAGACTAGAGGGCACACATAAAACATTATCAAATGCCAAAACTAGGGTCTCAAGAAATCTGGCGGTCACCAAAAAATAGGTGGCATAATCGGTCAAACACTCAAAGGGTCAACCAAGGTAGGGCATCTATGCAAACCCTAATCTCACATACGAGGTGTGATTACATCAAACCAAGGTGTGAAAAGGCACCCCATAGAATAACCATATCAATCCTAATGTGAAAAAATGTGAGGCACAAAAACAATGTGAAACATTACAAGAAAAACCCTAGAAGTGGGTAAGTTGCAATTAGGCCCAAAACAAGCGCATACATGCATATCTAGCTCAAAAAATGTTAAAACTGGATCAAACTTAAAACATAAGCTTGTCACATGATATAAAAGAGAATAAAAAGATTATATTAAATCTTTTAAGCATGTAATTATGACAAGAAAGCATGTTCAAACGAAAATGAAGGTCAGGGGTCTTAAAAGTTATGGATATTAGGGATTAGGGCATCATCTGCCAAATAATAAAATGCATGTAAACAAGATGTCATGGACATAATTTTATGATGGTTTTATGACCTAAATATAAAACCAAGAATAATATCATACTAATGTGAAACAACATGGCCTGAGTCAATACCACTGCCATCCCCGACAACACACCCAAGGAGTATCTAGAGGGGAGGCCCTCGCACAAGAAGAGGTTGTCTTCGGAGAATAAGAGGAAGTACATGGAGGGTAAGCCCTCTAAGAAGAAAAAGAGGGAAGGTGAGGCCTTTTCTGGGAGAGGCCTTAAGCCCGAGGATGTTTCCTTTGGCATGTCAAACCCTAAAGATGGTCCTGACCCAAAAGGTGAACCAATGATAGAAGATAACCCCGACCGTGCTACTGGCTCCACACGGATAGTAAGGCAAATACCCTCTATGCACTCTGACTGGAGCAATAGAAGAAACTCACCAAGGCTATCAGTGCCCTTGCACTCAAAGGTGTTTCTAGAGATAAGAATGGTGAACATCTATCTGTCTGCCCTCATCTTGGAGCCACCATCTTAGACTTTGTCAAGGTGAATATAGTAAAGTATGGGATGAGACAAAATGAAGGTAGTAGATAAGGTGAGGGTGCCTTGCTTTTGGATGTGGAAAACAAATTTTGCATTCTAGAGGTGCAACCAAACAAAAAGGTTCTCTTTTCCACTCACCTTCTTGAAGGAGCAAAAAATCATGGTAGGAAATCATATCATGGGACAAGGTATGAATGAAGAACCGAAGGCTTGGATGGACTTTCATACTATCTTCTCTATAATATTCTTACCTGCCTCCTCCAAGAAAGAGAAGGAAAAGGAATTCACACTCCTTTATCAGGGTCACATGACAACGGTGGACTTTTCTTGGAAGTTTCATCTCCTAGAGAGGTTTGGGTATATGTTGACCGAAGAGCGATAGGTATACCATTTGTGGAGCACAACATCCCCTAATAAAGCCTCATGTGATGGAAAGTAAGCCAACAAACTTCACTGAGACCCTCAAATTTTCCCTAGACATGGATAAGACAGTCATGCCTACATAGAACCCCCTAAGGAGTGCTTAGGGTTCGTTTTAGGCACTTCTATCCCAAGGAATGATAGTAGGAAGGGGCAAGGGCATAATACTAGAAAAGGAAGGAATGGAGGAAAGGGAAAACCCCATTAGGAGAACCGTTACACTGTATTCCGTACCAATGGGAAGAAGCACCCTGGTAGGTTTTTTCATGAAAAGAAGGTTTGCTATCAATGCCAGTAAGAGGAACATATCAAGTCCAACTATCCCTTCCCTAACCCCCATGGTCTGGTCCTTGTAGCGGCCCAACCAGTAGCGGCTCAACTAACAGATGCATCACCCCAAGGAGCAGCCCCTCACGTAGGAGAGTGTAGACATGCCCGAGTCTTTTCCATTGACAAAGAAGAAGCCCATGTCCATGCCAACCATCTCATAGAAGGTAAACATTCCTAGAATTCCTTTTCCCATCATTACCATGAAGTGCATAGTTTGCCTATTATATATACGATGTAGGCATGCTTGATATAATTGGCTAAAATTTTAAGGCTTTGTTTGAATTCAGTCAAATTGATACTTTCATCTTGAGAAATTTTGCAACTATGTTTTTTTTGGACTTGAAGGACTTTGGATATGTCTTATAAGTCACTACCCCTTGTGGTCATATATTTTCATCTCTCCTTAAGACATTGATCGTACATGTTAAATATATAAGTAATGAACTCCCCACTGACTTTTTCCTACTTGATATGAATGATTTTGATGTCATTATAGGAATGGATTGGCATTATAACTACAAAACAAAAGTAGACTCTAGGAAAAAGCAAATAATAATAGAGAGACTGGGTCATGCACTCTTTACCATTAGAGGTAGGAAAGATGGTACCACTAGTTTGTATGTGTCAACTCCGAAAGAGGAGCAGATGGTATCTAAAAGTTGTCTTGAATTTCTAGCTAGAGTGATTGACTTAGAGAAAAAAGGTACATCCCTTAGGGGAAATAGAGGTAGTTAGGGAGTAAGTTGATGTGTTTCAGGATGATTTTCCAGGCATATATCCAAAGAGAAAAGTGGACTTCTCAACAGAGCTAGCTTCTGGGACAAACCCAATTTCTATGGCACCATACAGGATGGCTCCTGCCGAGTTGCTTGATTTAAAGAAGCAACTGTAAGAATTGTTAGACAAGGGCTTCATCCGACCCAAAAAATCCCCATGGGAAGCACTAATTGTAAAGAAGAAGGATGGATCACTCTGTCTATGCATAGACTATAGGATGATAAATTAGGATACCGTTAAGAACAAGTATCCTCTATCCCACATAGATGACATGTTTGACCAACTCAAAAATGGCTCAACTCCTTTCAATGATTGACCTAAGATCCAGGTACCACCAGTTGTGAGTCAAGAGTGAATATATCCCAAAAACTACTTTTCGAACCTTCTATGGCCACTATGAGTTTGGTTATGTCTATTGGGTTATCTAATGATCTAAGTGTGCTCATGAACCTCATGAATAGTGTGTTCCAACCTTTCCTTAATACCTTTATCATAGTGTTCATACACGACATCCTGGTATATTCAAATTACCTAGAACAACATCGTGAACACCTAGACAAGGTCCTTGATATCATGAGAAAGTAGAAGTTATATGGGAAATTCTCCAAACGCCCGTTTTGGATAGACCGCATGATGTTCCAAGGGCACATTATATCTGGAGTAATCATTTCAGTTGACCCTGCCAAGGTAGCATTCGTTCAAGTATGGCCAACCCCAAAAAATATATTCGAGATTTGTAGCTTCTTGGGATTGGCTGACTAATATCGGCGATTGATCAAGGATTTCTTGAAGACTACTTTGCCTTTGACCAAGCTCACTTAGAAGGATGAGAAGTTCACATGGTCTAAATTGTGTGAAGCATGATTCCAGGAATTGAAGGAAAAGCTTACCTCCACCCTCATCTTGATCGTACCCTTAGGTAATATAGGTTTTATCATAATCACCAATGCATCAAAATGGGCTTAGAATGTGTGTTGGAACATAATACGCACGTGGTCACCTTTGCTTCCAAACAACTCAAGCCCAATGAGTTGAATTATCCTACCCACAATTTGGAACTTGTGACTATCATCTATGCCTTGAAGATTTGGTAATATTATCTATATGCGGCTACCTTCGACATCCTCCCCGACCATAACAACCTAAAGTATCTATTAACTTAGAAGGACCTAAACTTGCAGCAAAGACGTTGGATGGATATCCTAAAGGATCTTTACTTCACCTCAACCTATCACCCTGATAAGGCTAATGTGGTTGCTAATGTCCTCAGTAGAAAATGTCTTAGTTGTGTATCTGGTTTGGTTAACCAGTGGAGGAAACTAGAATATTTTGCTCTATGGGAACCACAACCTTTGGTAGATGGAATTCCTCTTGCCATTATCCAGATCAAGCCTGGCCTATTATTTGAGCTTGTAGCAAACCCAGTTAGCCATCCTAGAGTTAGAAAATATGAAGAGTTTGATGGAAAAGACTCAAATACACCTCTCAATGGGAGTGGATGGTGGAATCTGATACAAGAATTATATTAGGGTTCCTGAGAATTCACCCTTAAAGGCACATATCTTACAAGAAGCCCATGGATAAAAGTATATTGTACAACATGGAACCACTAAGATGTTTAAGGACCTACAACGATACTTTTGGTGGTCAGGGATGAAAAGAGACATAGCTTCATTATGGCTAGTTGTTTCATGTGCCAGAAGGTTAAGGTTGAGCACCAATCACCCGATATCTTATTGCAATTGCTTGAGTTTCTTGAGTGGAAATGGGACTAGATCACCATGGATTTTGTGGTGGGTCTTCCAAAGACAAAGAAAGTTCATGATGCAATATGGGTTTTGGTGGACCGCCTAACCAAGTCAACATACTTCCTTACCCTAAAAGTTACTGCTAAGGTGTCAGACATAGCTAATCTTTACATTTGAGAGATAGTTTGCTTGAATGGTGTTTTGAGTTTAGTTATACCTGATTGTGACCCTAAGTTCACTTCAAAGTTATGGAAGAAAGTTCAAGAAGAACTTGGTACAAGGTTAAAATTCACCACATCTTATCACCCCCAGACTGAAAGGCAGTCATGAAGAACGATCCACACTTAGAATATATGTTAAAAGCATGTGTGATAGATTGGGGTGTATCATGGGAGTAATAACTACCCTTATTTGATTTTGCCTATAATAATAGTTATCAAGCCAGTATCAGGATGTATCCAT
This sequence comes from Alisma plantago-aquatica, assembly GCA_963693085.1. Classification (NCBI taxonomy): domain Eukaryota; kingdom Viridiplantae; phylum Streptophyta; class Magnoliopsida; order Alismatales; family Alismataceae; genus Alisma; species Alisma plantago-aquatica. Next base: position 831,172,128 of record OY856409.1, read on the forward strand.
ATGAAGCTCGATATCATAGGCTGTGTCGATCATTGCTTCATTGAGATGATATTGGTGAGAAGACCTTGCTGAGGTCAGAGGAACTGTAGTTGTATGCTGACAAGGTCGCTTTGATCAAGAAAAGGCTAAAGAGAGCCAAGGATAGACATAAGTCATATGTTGATGGAAAGCGGTCATATTTGTATTTCACTATAGGTGGTCATGTGTTCTTAAAAATCTGACCCCTTCGAGCTATATCTAAGAATAGAGGAAAAGTGAATCCCCGATACGTGGGTCTGGTTGAGATTTTAGAATGGATTGGTGAGATTGCTTATCATCTAGATTTATTGCCACACTATAGTATGATGCATGACGTGTTCCATGTATCCAATCTGAAGCTCTATGTGAAGGATCCTAGCCATGTGTTGAATATTGAGCCTATTGAACTCCAAAGGAGATTGACATATCCTAAGTTACATGTGAGGATAATAGACTCCAAGGTGAAAGTGCTCATGAATAAAAAGATAGAGATGGCAAAGATTCTTTGGAAAACCATGGTGAGGATGAAGTCACGTGGGAGCTAAAAACTAACATGGAAAAGTCTCATCCTTATCTTTTTTATATGATGAGTTGAATTTTGTGTACAAAATTCCTATAAGAGGGAAAGGATATTATAACATGATTTTTCATATGATTTTGCATATTTGAAATGCCAATATTTTTATAATTAGGATATATAATAACTTGGTGTGCTTTATTTTAGAAGTAATGATTTAACTTGGGTATTCTCCTTTGCTATGTTTTCTTAGATTTTACTATTTTTAAAAATCCAATAATGGGCATGGGGAAAAGAAAGAGAGAAAATCCCAAAGTAAATGAATTACTAAAGGTAATGAGTAATTAATATGGAATTGTGTGGAATTCTCCAGAAAAGAGGCATTGAAGGCAACAAAAGGATTGGTTTCATTTCCACATTGCTTTCAATAAGAAAAGAAATCAAAACAAGAAATATGGGAAAGTTTGAAAGAGAAAAAAATTAATTTGAGGCCTTAAATAAATGAAATAAGAAGGATACATTGAGATGAAGACAAATGACTTTAACTTTTGTATTTTAGTTTCCAATCTCACCCACACCCAGATAAAAATATTTAAGACTTCCCTTAAAATTTGGTATTAAAAGGATAAAAGGAGAGAGATATGTATTTTTCTAGAAATCCTATAGTAAATAAATACATATAAACATATATTAAATATCACAAATATATTCCTATTTAGAAAAGGCTATCTGTGGACATTTATATTGTCACACACATCTCTAGTTCTTGGATCATGATCTGATGATCAAAAGATCATCATCTACCTTCAACTAGTTTAGGAAACTAGAACACTAACTACAATGAATCCATTCGCTCATTTCTCCCTCTTCAATGAACAAACAACTGTGGAAACTAGTTCAAAAGATTTCTAAGAGCAAGAAGAATCCACCTACCCTGTGTTTTACCTACTTTGGTGGGATATTAACTTTTTACCCAATTCGTGAACTAGAGAAGAACCATGCCTCCGTATCCGAGGCTATATAAGGATCTGTACACTCAATGCAAGAGCACCAATGCACTTGTGAGGCACTTCTTGATCTTAGACACACTCCTATGCACTCAATTTCACATCTAGCCATACCTATTACCCTGAATCATCTATTTGCAACCAGAGGATCCCCTTCACTGTTCACCTTACTTAAGCCATCTTTGAATGATCCAACACTACCCCAACTTCATTGTGAATCCTTGTTCACAAATGACAAGTCCCAGACTCTCGAGTACAGCTCATCCTCTTACTCCACCCTTTTTTGACAAATAGTTTTTCCGCATCCTCTGTCATTATTAAAGAGGAAGAAGGAGAGTGTTGGACCATGGGATTCAGGTCCATCTTGGACCAACACATGATCATGTGATCAGGGATTCTCTTCGTTTGAGGGATGGGTGAGCGGGAGGATTAAACCCTACCCATGCGATCAATGCTTTAATATAAAAAACTCAAGGTTAGATGGTCGGCAATTTCCCAAATAAAAATACTTTCTCACCTCTCAAATTTAAAAAAAATCAAGAAATAGCTGAATCCTACAAAATTCACTAGAAAGCCATCTTTTGGCCAAAAATACAAATAAGTAGTGCTTTTTTATCAAAAAATGCAAGGCTTCCATTAAAATGGGTTTCAAGACGTAGACATGCTTCAAATTCCAAAAGTACATAAAGTCACTAACTTTAATATATTAAAAGCATGGAAACCTTAATTTCTTGTTTATAATCATTAAAACTATTCTCAAATGACTTTAATGGATAAAGTTGAGCCTTTTGGATAAAAGGGACATCTTCGACTTAATTTGAGTTTGATAGTGCATAAATCATCAAATTTAGGGTTTACAAGTTAGAAAGGAATTATAAGTGATACTTAGGGTTTGGGAAGCCAAAATCCTAATTTGACCCCAGAACCCTAACTTGGAATCCAAGTCAATCCTAATGTGGGTTTATGATCAAAATAATAATACGTTAGTGTTATGCATTAATTTTAGGGTGATTGCTTGACTGCACCTGTTCACTTGAGATTTAAGTTAGTTCTGAAAAAGGTATGTAGTTATGCCTATTACTATTCAACTTAAATGACTTCCGTGGTTTTTTGAGGTTTCTCTGATTGATCTCAAATAAATTGTTGGTTGTTTTTTAATTCCTACAATCTAGAAAGTCTCTATGGATATCATCTAATATAGTGTAACTTGCTCAAACCCTATATCGATCTTTGGTGAGTTAAAGAGCATGGGGTGAATAGAGTCATCCAGGGGATGACTGGTGATCAAGCCTAAAATGAAAGGTTACCTTAGGATAGGCCTAGAACAGAAGGCCTATGTATGAAACCAAGCCTAGGTGAGGGAAGGTAATGAAATGTACATTGTAGGGACCAAAGCCCTTAGAGAGAATTCCCCAGAAAGAGGCTCCCCTAAAGAGAGGGCACACCATTGAGAAAATAGGATGAGGGTGGTGAGGTTAAAACAAGAAAATAAATTTTCAATTTTGTAATCCTAATTGTTTCTATGGATGTTTATGTTGTTACACCTACATGCATATATTTTGTTTCGGTCAGATACCCATACAACCTTTTATATTGATTGTTGTTTTGTTTCACAAAGTTCTAGGTTAAACTACTATTGTTGTGAAAAATGGACATCTTGAGAAGGAGATACAAACAACAAAGATACCTAAAGATACCATGTATGATTTAGTTAAATATTTTTTATCCAAATTGCAAACTATAGTTTCCCTTATCATGTAACTCCTTAGTGGAGAGTTTATCTTTCATCTTGTATCTAACTCATTTCCTTTGAATGAAATTTATAATTATTTTTTGTTAACTGCTACACCTCAATCCTATAATTATGATAATGTCCCTTACCCTCTAGGTCCTCCTTAATTGGGGATAACAAGAGGAGGGTGTCGTTACAGACCTGGTCCTTATACATATATGCCAACATGTTAACTATTAAAGTACATTGCTTTTGTTAATGCATGTCATACTATTATTCCTTCCAACATATTATCCTCATGAAACACACTAGGAAAATTAGGAATGTGAACACCTAAAGTTAGATGCAAAACAAATTAAAAATGTTATAGTGATAGACACACATCATAAAACCTCCAATAAGTTTGAGTTGTTACCCTGTAAACATCACCCTAGCAAGTCAAATTTACAATGAATCCCCCTCCCTCGTGAGATACATGATATTATAATGACTAAAGGACCTCCATACTGAAAAAGAGTAACTAATTTACCTATATACTTAAGAATAAACAAATTTCATAAGGATTCTCTTTGTCCTTTGACATAGTGAGATTTTTGAAATGGATCTATATTGTGTTATGGGTATATCATCTTTTTTTATTTCTAAGTTTTCACTCATTTATTATTATGTCAAAATTTTCATATATTTCATAACCATATCTCATAAAATACTCCTGGTTGTTGTTCTTCTTCCATCAAATGTTCATCCATCAAGTTGTTTATAAGACAAGGAGGGTTCCTCAATCAACCACCACCACAGGATCACTTCCGCTCACAACAAGCATCATGACTTGGGATAAAATCACTTTCATGATCATTATAAAGGATAATTGATTTGGATCATTCCTGTATACCTTAGGTGAAATTTGATAGATACAAAGTCATGACAATTTTGTATTACGTACATGATTAGGCATTATTTTGACAATCTTGCGACATACAAACTAGCATTGGTGATACAATTTCAATAAATGAAATAATAAACACGATAAATGCTGACTTGAAGATTTAGTAGCATTGGGGTAAAAGCATGACTCGGTGATCACCATCATGAAGGCAAGTGCAGTTGCTCCTTTTCATAAGCTATCTAACAATCTACTTCTAAGATATTATCACTGAGAAGTAGGGTTGTAAATTGTTATGCATTAACAAACATACCAACTTAACCATACCTATTACTCATTATGGGTATATTTTTTCATACCTACTTATCCAATTTGTAACTCTATAGAACACCACCCAAGGTTATAGTAAAGTTTTAAGAATAATGACTTGCCCCATAGACCAACACTAGGCTTACAAGCAAACTTTTTCCTCACTCACATACAACCTAGGATTAACCTCCCAATTTGTTGCCCATCCTAGAACTACTGTCAATTGAGAACACTTAACTATAGAGTATCTATTGATGGGCAACCTAAATAGAGAGGTTCATCATAATAATATGGGTAGTACAATTATTTTCCTAAGATTATTTTATCCTAGGATATTACAATATCCCCCATTTAGACTCTTGACATCCACATCAAGACTCAACTATATGGACTCATCATCTTTCCACATTTCCCTATAGACCAGAATAATACATGTTTAACCAACTCTCGGTCACTCTATAGAGCAAGGGCATCTCCATTTCCATAGATAGCCCTTTCCAACAGGCTTAGACTGTATGGATAAGATTTTCCAACAACATGCCAATGTGGTCCTCACATACTAGAGGGCAATTAGGCTTTAATATCATTTGTAAGTACGAGGCCCATAGTCTAAGAATTTATTAGAGTTTTAATAATGACGACTAGCCCCACAGAACCCCACTATTCTTGGTTGTGTACATTGTCCTCACGACAAATAGTACAAGATCAACTTCTCAACATGCCACCCATCCTAGTACTACTTTCGACCCAAGCACGTTTAATCACATAGTAATTATTGACGGACTGCCGAAAAAGGGTACACCTTGGTAATATCAGTAGTTTAATCATTCCTTTTAAGATTGTTTATCCAAGGACTTAGGATTCAAATATATAACACTCTTTCCCTTATATACTTATAACCATATAGGACATGTATACTATCATATGTATGTATAATGATACCCATATAACTGCTTACTCATCTAATCAACAGATATGTAAAAAATATATATTTTAAATCATAAAAGTACACAAGTTGATAACAATACATACTCTTTGAAATACAAGATCACATATATATACAAGTTTAAATAGAAATATATATAGGGGATTTATTTAATACCCGTGTGGGTAGCTTGATTTTTCGCTACCCGCATATCTAAAAGTGTAACTATATGGTACATAAAAGTAACTCTAAGATCAAAAGAGTAACTGTATTGACAAAAAAGTAATAATATGACTAAAAAAGTAACTGCGCAAAAAATATACAGTCAGTAAATATATGGACGTATTTTTTTATTTTGGTGGGGTAAATGATATTATTTTTGGATGAAATTTTTTGGGAAGCTAGATAAAATACTCCTCTACCATTGCGATTTTTAAAAAAACGTGACATGAAGGGTGTGCGGATAGCTACCCGCACGGGTATTAAATATGAGCCCATATATATATATATATATATATATATATATATATATATATATATATATATATATATATATATATATATATATATATATATATATATACATACATACATATATACACGTACACACACATATACATACACACACGTGTGTGTGTGTGTGTTTGTGTGTGTGTATTGTGTGTGTGTGTGGGCATTCATTAAATACTCGCACAGGTAGCCTGGAATAAGCTACTCATCAGCCCAAAAAGTAATTATTTGGTCAAAAAGTAACTCTATGAATAGAAAAGTAACTATGTTGATAAAAAAGTAAATCTGTGAAAAATACATAACAAATATATATATATATATATATATATATATATATGTAATTATATTTTGTTATAACTATTGTAAATGTAACTATCTATGCATGAAAAGTAACAGTTTGTAAGGTAAAATAACCCTCTACGTTTTAAAAGTAAGAAACTTAAAAAAACAAACCAAAATTGGGGGCGGGTATTGAATATGATCCCTATATATATACATCCATATACGTACATACACACATAGTAAAAAAGGAGTTGCTTAAGTAGTTAAGCACGATGTCCCCTAACAAAGAGACCCAAATTCGAATCCCAATTGCCACCTTGATTTATCACCCTCCCAGGCGTTCTGCCTCCGCCACGTGCGTGAGAGAGGGGGAGATAATGCCTCTCTCAATCCCATACACACACACACACACACACACACACATATATATATATATATATATATATATATATATATATATATATATATATGTGTGTGTGTGTGTGTATGTATATGCATTTATACATGTATTATGTATACACTCTTAAATATACACATATTTATATATAAGGACACATAACAAATTGATACAAAATATGCTCATATGTACACATAAACGTACAATTACACATTTATAATTGCTATTCAAATGTATAATATGCATACAAGAATACTACATACATTCACATAAAAAAAATTATGTAAAAATATACAAATTCCTAGTACACATGTACACATACACACATTGATATATATATATATATATATATATATATATATATATATATATACATATATATACATATATATTTTTTTGTCAGTCAAAAAGTGTGTTACTATAATCCAAAACTTTGGGCACTGAGTACCCCCTTACATGAACAGGAGCTAAAGAGCTCGACCCAGGATCATACACCCCCCGCAGGGGGTATTACACTAGACCTAAGGATAACAGGAACTGAGAAGAATATCAAACTAACAAGACTAAAACCAGACATTCCTACCAGGAGAGCGATTAATTACACATGTAGATACATACAATAAGCCCACCCACAAATAGTAACTACAGAATGCAACAAATAGCCACCAGGAAGCCCTGCCTGGAACAACATCACTAGCTTCAAATCTTCCCAAATCGCCAGACCCATCACAATCTATCAACAGAGAAGTGCACGGCTAAGATGTTCGAAACAACCTTTCCTTCTTGGCACAATGCCAGCTGTCTAATGGAAGCACCCACAATGTGTGGTCTTATGCCAACAATTTGGGGTTCAACTAGCATCTGAACCAGGCACCCATCTGTTGATGTCCTGCAAAAGGAATAACAACCAAAAACACCTTGGGGGTGTTCCAACACACACTAAGGAAGGGGGACATAGGAAGCGACCCCAGCAGCACCTTGTTGTAGACTTGATCAGGAGCATACCAGGAGAAGCATATTGTCGAACACCATGAGGGTGCCACCCTCACAGGACCAGACAACAACCACGCCTGCAGAGAAGCTCATGTGATTCCGCCGGATCGGTAGGGGGGGAGGAGAGGCCTGAGCTGCCCTTAATCACCCTGCACCACGCGAGGTAGACGGAGCTGACGCCGGAGGGTCATCAGCCAAACGCCAGGAGTTGTAGGTAACTGCGCATCGACCAGCCAGATCCATGGATAGAGTCCCGAAAGGGGGGCGACGCCATGTCGAGACATCAAGAATCCTAGGCCCCGCGAAGAAGACAATAGCACGGGAACCATACTCCCTATTGTCAAGGACTCCCTATGGAGGGAGTCCATTCACCGAGAGATGCCCATAGGAGATGAGCGCAGCACATCGCCTCTCCATAGACAGAAATGAGTGGGTCGTCGGAAACTCTGTCGGTGGAGGAGAACCAAAGCGCCCAGCAAGCAGGACTGCTTTGCGAGTGAACCCTCCCGCCGCCAAAACCGTAACAGGTTCCAGTCGAGTCCGAGGGGCAGAACTGTCAACCACTGGAAGAGAGGTGCGGGTGAAGGAGAAGGCACAGAGATCCCCTCGCTTCCCTAGCGAAGGCGGAGCGGCAGCACGAGGGTCCAGATCTGGACTGCGATGGTTTCTATCCATCCATCATGCTTGAATGGAGTGGATTCGACAGAGTCGATACACCGATCCCCCAATCTGGTTCAACCTTGCAGTGCATCACCTCCTTCTCACCAAGTCAGTCGAGGATAGCCCCTACAAAATGAACTGGATGCCAGCTCCCTTTCCACCAGGAAAACCGCTGCCGACTTCAGAACCTAGGCTACCGAGAGCAGACGCCAGGGGGAGGAAGGCTCTGAGGAGACACCCCCTCCCCCCAGCGGTGGCCGCCAGGGGGATCCCTAGAGAGAAAGCGGAGCGGGCAAACTACTAGAGAGAAAGGGGAGCCCTATATATATATATATATATATATATATATATATATATATATATATATATATATATATATATATATATATATATATATATATATATATATATATATATATATACCGGCAAGGGAATAGCCCGGTTGGCGAATTCCGCTGGTCCCCAATGAAGGGACCCGGGTTCGAAACCACACGGAGAAGCATCTCTTGATTTATCACCCTCCCCGGCGTCTGGCCTCCACCACGGGTTATGGGAGAGGGGGGGAGAAATATTTCTCTCTTAATCCCATATATATATATATATATATATATATATATATATATATATATATATATATATATATATATATAGAGAGAGAGAGAGAGAGAGAGAGAGAGAACAATATAAACATCTTGGTAGGAAATAACACATCTACCATGAATATAAACTGATCAAGAACATTTACACATCATCTTCTCTAATAATTTCTCTTGCAAGAAATATAAACGCTGCATCAATAAGTGTGGGAATTTACATATCCAAAAAAATGGCGCATGTCACAATATACTAATAGTCACCACATGATACATATCAAAAGAATAGGCAAGTTTAATTCAATATATCCATAAAATAATACCCAATAAGATTTAGTAATGAAAGAGAATTAGTACCAAATATATCTTTCCAATAAGAACATTTCAAGAAATATCTTCATTAAGAAGATTAAGGTTTTCATGTGCCAAATATACAAAGATAAATAGAGTTTGATTGCTCAATATAGATAGTAGAATGATGGTACATTAAGAGAGAGGAATTATATCAATAGAACAATTTAGAATTTAGGAGATACAATATACCTCATACCAAGTCTAGATATATTTAGGGTCAAACTTTGAACCACATCAGGGTCACAAATCACCTCTTACATGCATTTGAAATTAGGATTAAGTTCATACTAGTTAATGCACGTGCTTTGCACGTAGTATATTTACATATATTATTTTACACACTAATATAGGTTTAAATTTATGATTGTATGTATACTTATGCATATAAGTAGTAGATATGCATAAATATAGTGGTATGATAAAATGGTGTCAAAAGTATTAATGCCAAATGTAATGTTGAATTTATTATTATCAAGTGTTTGTCAAATATTCCCAAGTCTTTGTCGCATTTTCAGTAGATGATTGAAAATTATGTTCTTCATAATTATTAATTTTTATGAGATTGTTTCTTTTTGCATAGTGATAATGACTTCTCTTAAATGTTTATCATGGTAAACTTCTAAAATATTTCTAGAAGTGTAGACATTACTTTTTAATTTTGTAGCCTATCATTGGCTAGTAAATGAGTATTATTGAGCCCTCTATATTTTTAAAGAAAGTATAATATTATTGTTTTTACATCCAAAATTAAATGTTTGTGTGCAAAAGACTCTCTACATGAGTTTATTTACTATTTTTAACAATATTGATAATAATAATTATGTTATAATTTATAAATTAAGAACAACTACAATAAGTATGTGTTGTCTTTAAAGAATATGAAATCAAAATAACATTATCAATCCAACAAGTTTCTAAATGATCAACACGACTATTAAGAATCTCTATTTATTTCCTGAATAAAATGTTTCATATTGATAAAAATATGGCAATCATTATGAGTATTGAAAGTGTTTCTTATTTATGATGATTGTACACAAAAAGCACACACTCACACCCCGCACAAAAATAGTGTCTCATAGTTAAATTTTCTTTGTTTCCTGATAAAAAATTCATGGTTTGTTTTGTTCATAATGAATTTCAACTTTGTAGATAATTTCCATTTATGATGAGATTTTCATTGATTTAAAATGAAAAATCATTCTTAATGTTGTTGCTTGTAGTTTTAATCAAATTTGTGTTCATAAGAACAATTTCTAAACAAAGGTCCTAAGAAAAGTTAAATCAAGTTCTTTCATAAGTATTTGCATCAACATAGATTGTTATAAGTTTTACTTTATTAATAATTATTTCTCATTTGTACCACCATAGAATGATGCAAGAACACATGATATGGTAAAGTACGCAATAGAATATTATATTCAAGTAATTAGTAGCATAAAGTGGGTGTGAAGCAAAAATTAACCACCACTTTACTCTTAACAATTAGTTAATCTTGATATGGATAATGATTTATATTACTCCTTTTCATCATATGTTCTCAGATTGGCATATTTTCAATATAAACCTTGCATGTTGTTATAACCTCATTTTTCTAATAAATGTAATGAGATTTGTAAATCTCTATTAAAGGCATAAATAAGAACTATGTTTGATTGCATGATGAATTTCGTGAATGAAAGCCTTGCATGTTGTTTGATGGGCCTTGTTGGCCATTAGGCCCATTTGAAAGAATAATAAAAAGAAATGAAAAAGGAATTCCATTTAATAAAGAATTACCATGGGAAAATGGAATATACAAGAAAAGAGGAAAGAATGATTAAAAGGCTAAAAGATAATTTTCAAAAATATAATTTCGTGTTATAAGGATTCCTTGGGGTTCAAGGAACTCAGGATATTTGGATAATGGCCAAGGAAATAATGAATATGTGGAAAATACCATTAATTAAAGGATAACTTGAAACTAAAGTAAAGGACTCGTTTCCTTTGGATAATGATTCCAATTTTTTCACAATGATAGATAAACGTGTGAATGGACTTCCTTTAAAATTTGAGGCCAAAAGGACTTATGGATTGAGAGTTATTAAATTTCCAAGTTGTCTTTAAAATAAAGATTTTCCTTGTTTTATTGGAAATTCTTTTATTCTTTTCCTGGTTGAACGTGGACGATTGGGACCGTTGGATCTTAATCCAACTGACCCGGTTCATCATCTAGATCCCGATGAGTCAGGGACTCTCACTGGTTTGGGAGGAAGTTTCCTCTTCTTTTTCCGCGAATTGGTGGCAAGGAATTAATGAAATAACAATCCCTTTGAGTCCAGGAGATCTGCGCGACTGTTTTTGACCCAAATTTTGTGGGCAGTCCTCGTCGGGAAAGGAATCCCCCAATCTCTGGACTCCTAGGTCCTAGCCCTATATAAGGGGGGCATCGCGAGAACACCAGCAACCCTACAATCTATCCCTTTGTCTATGGAGAGCGGAGACGAGCGGAACCATACTCCCAATTGGGGTTTCTAGCCTGATAGACCCCTCCCACGACTAGCTGATCGGCGGCGACCTTCCGCTGAGGCGCAAGGGGTGAAGGTCGAGGGTAATCGTGAAATTAAGGGTGGCAACAAGTTCGTGAGGCGCCATAGAAGCTTCGTGGCCCCTCGGCTGTTCTGTGGGTGGCCGGGAGCTCAAGGTCAACTGCCGAGTTGACCACGCGACCTCGCTCAAGAGCAGAGGTAGACGACGAATCACCAACCCTCAGATCGCGGTCCACGGTTGACTCCGGTTCGATCCAACGATCCCGCGCAAGTGAGGCTGAAGTTAGGGCACGCTAGGATGAGCCGTCGGATCTGAGAAGTGGACCACCGGTCCACTGATCAAGCGGCTACCAAATTTTCGGTAAATCCCTCTCTCTGCCAAATAATCCAGAAAATTGTTTTCTTGCTAAAATCCTAGTAATTACTAGGAATCTCGTATAGGGAAAAGTGATATATGAAAGTTGGGTAGAAAATTACAAGGAATCTGTTAAAAATGATTGTAGCATCTAATTCCAGTTCGTTTTGCAAAATTACTTGAATGATTAGTAAAATGCATTTCAAATTAATTGAAAACCCTAATTACATGGAAAAGATGCTTCTTTGTAACCTAATGGGTTGAATAAAAGGATGTTAAACTGTTTATTAATAAATTGAAGTTTTAATCCATTTTAATTGCAAATGTGCCTAAATTAGGGTTTATGTCTAAAAAGGAGAGATAATGTACATGAAAACCCTAATTTAGGATTAAAGAAAAAGGGAACCTTGTTATTCTAGTAATTTGCTAAATAATGACCCTACAACTGTTAGGAATGTTAAAAAGAGATAAATTAGAGGATTTTAGTGATTTTTGATAAATTAGGGTTCATAATACTCAGGAATGAAAGCAAAACCCTAATTTTCAGGAAAACCCTAAAATTGGATAGAAACCCTAAGGGACATAATGATACTAGATAAATATTAATAAAAGTAAATTTGTACTTTTATTTCATGGTTTTTGTGCCTTGCTTGCTTAATTGGATATTCTCTTTCATCATTCTTGATTCTGTATCTGAAACTGCAATAAGAGGTATGTGGTTACGCTTATGACTAACTGATTTAGTTTTCCGGGATTTTGTCGATGTTTTCATTATGAACTGAATTAAACTATTGGATGTTTTAATTCAAGTAAATTATAAAGTGAATATGATTATTACATAAGAAGTTATGCCTACTAGCTCAGATCTCAGTCCCTCCTGTAGCTTGATGGGTGACCTAGTAAAAGGCTACCAATGGGGTAGGCCATCAGGTCCGTAAATGACTTTGTAAATGGCTACCAAGGAGGTAGGTCCATCAAGTCATATCGAGTTAGAGATTGGACTTCCTATGGGGAGTGCCATGCAACTCAACCCTAGGTATTGGTCTACCTGCTAGGTAGGATCATGCAGGGTAAAATGAAGATCCACCAAGTGAAAATGGTGGTATCCATGTCCACTGCAGGGACACTACAGGGATAAGGGATAGGAAGCGATTGAGTAGTACTGCTTAAAATGTCATTTGAATGTTTAATGATAATTGGTTACCTACATTGTTACTATAGTTGAACCAATTTTTATGATCCCCCACATACCAGCTTTGTGCTGATCGTGTTTTTGTTTGTCGGCGTTTTAGGTATATACCCTAAAGGAACAAACAGTAAATTGTCACATTGCAAAAATAAAAAGTAAAGTGCCAGGAGGATTAGATAGAGTAAATTCAAACAGTGGATACTTAGAATCTTCAAGTTTTTCAAATGTAAACAAAGTTTAATTTTTTTTTCCTGCCAATATTCAGTTTAGTTTAGTAGAATTTCATAATTATAAATGATTATTTGTTGAACCTTTGATCATGTAATTGGTTAACAATTCCGACCTTCCTATCTCCCTTAATTGGGGGTTACCGAGAGGTGGGGTCGTTACAATTGGTATCAGAGCATAGGTTCTTCATCTAATCATTAATAATTATTAAATTTTACTAATTCCATAGAACCGAGGGAGTTATTAGAGGATTTTCCGAAAGACTAAGGTGACTAGAAAAGGATCACATCCGGGGGTTGGAAAAATTTTCCTCTGCACCGCTATTCGGAATACGAGGACTCCTGGATCGTGTGAATGCCTGGCCGATGTCTTAGGTTAAGACTCAAAATAAGATACCTTTAGGACTCTCTCATCTTGTTCATCCCTTCTCAACTCAATTCTCTTAAGGATTTTAAGGATTAGGGTTTTTCTCTCTCTTCCTCACCCTCATGTGGTATGGGTTAAGGTTGATACGGTCTAAGGGATCCTCCACCAAATTAATAAAAGATACGTAAGTAAGATGTCATTTGCACAAGTGTAATTAGTTTAAAAGTAAAACTAAAAGTCAGTTTGTGTGCAGATGGCACGTACCAAAGTTGTGGCTATCCCTTTTTCCACCAGTGATGGTGAACCACCCCGCAAGGGGAATGGATCCTCTGAGAAGAGGAAGCGGAACCATGGAGAGACCTCAAAGAAGAGAAAGAGACCAGAGGAAGTTGAGGCACCCAACCCTGAACCAATGCCCGGCAGCAACCGAGAGCCAGGGGAAGGACCAGAATATGAAGAGCAACATGAGTACGAGGAAGTAGCTCAGATGGAGGAGGACCAGTTTGGTGGTTCCGAACCGACAATGGTAGTCCACACTACGGAATGGATGGAACAATAGAGACGGTTGACTGAGGCTATTCATGCCCTGGCTCTGAGAGACATAGCTAGAGATGAGAAAGGTGAGCCACTCCCTGTTCACCCACGTTTGGGAGCCACCATCCTGGACTTCGTCAAGCTGAATGCCGAGAAGTTCTGGGGGGAAGACAAGACTGAAGTGGTCGATAAGGATGAGGCTTGGCTACTTGCAGTCGAGAACGGGTTCTGCATGCTTGAGGTGCAGCCCAATAAGAAGGTTTTGTTTGCTACTCACCTTTTAGAAGGTGCAGCTAAGATATGGTGGGAGAATCATATCACGGGAAGAGACCTAAGCGAGGAACCAATGGCGTGGACCGACTTCAAGACCATCTTCACCGCCAGATTCATCCCCGCCTCAGCCAAGAAAGAGAAGGAACGAGAGTTCACCAATATGACTCAAGGGAACTCTTCAGTTGCGGACTTTGGTCGCAGATTCTGCATCTTGGAACGCTTTATTGGACACATGCTGGATTAAGAGAGGAGGGTGGATCACTTCATAGAGCGTCTACACCCCGCCATCAAGCCCCATGTGATGGCCAGTAAGCCGAAGACCTTCTCTGAAGCCTACAACACCGCCCTGGACATGGAAAGGACGGTGATGCCTACACAGAATCAATCCAAGGGATTTTTAGGCTTCACTGAAGGATCTCAGGGTCAGAAGAACAACCACAAGAAAGGTCATGGACGTCACCAGGCCAAAGGAAGACATGGAGGGAAAGGGAAACCTCATCAGGAGAACAACCGGCCTCGATGCCACACCTACGGGAGATGGCATACCGGTGAATGCCGCTTCAAGAAGAGGGTCTGCTACTGGTGCCAGCAAGAAGGACACATCATCGCCAATTGCCCTCAACCTGACTCAAGAGGACCTTTGGGGTCTTACCCAGTGGCGGCACAACCAGTAGCTGCAGCACCCCCCGCAGGAGCACCAGCCGGAGCACCTCCAGCTGGAGAGAGGAGACAAGCTAGAGTGTTCGCCATCGGTAATGAAGAGGCTCAGGCGAATGCTAATAAGTTGATCGAGGGTAATAACCCATAGTGTTTTTCCTTTTAGTTCAGTAGACCATGTAGTAGCTTTCTAATATGGAATAACTATGTAGGCATGTTGGAAGTCATGGGACAAAATGTAAAAGCACTCTTTGATTCTGGTTCTACTAATACTTTTATTTCGAGAAATCTGGAAACTATGCTTGGTTTGGATATCAAAGATTTGGGTTATGTTTTGGATGTCACAACCCCGAGTGGTCGTATTTATACCTCTCTTTTGAAAACCCCGGTCTTGCCAGTAAAGTATTTGAACCATGAACTTCCCACTGACTTTATCCTCCTCGATATGAATGATTTTGATGTGATTATCGGTATGGATTGGCTTTTCACCTATAGAGCACAGATTGACTGTAGAGAGAAGAAGATTCTCATCAGGAAAAATGGCTATCCACACTTCACCATTCGAGGAAGGAAAGATGTGACAACCAGCCTTTATGTGTCCGCTGTGAAAGCTGAACGGATGTTATCCAAGGGTTGTCGAGCCTACTTAGCCATAGTCACCACACCCGAGGTCAAGGGGCAATCCTTAGAGGACATAGAGGTGGTACGGGAGTATGCATATGTTTTTCCAGATGATCTACCAGGGATTCCCCCTGAGCGGGGGGTAGACTTCTCAATTGAATTAGCTCCTGGGACTAACCCTATATCTAAGGCACCCTATAGAATGGCCCCTGCAGAGCTGCTTGAGTTGAAAACCCAGTTGCAAGAGTTGTTGGATAAGGGGTTTATCCGACCCAGTACATCACCTTGGGGTGCTCCAGTCCTTTTTGTGAAAAAGAAGGATGGGTCACTTCGGATGTGTATTGACTATCAGATGATCAACCAAGCAACCATCAAGAACAAGTATCCTTTGCCTAGGATAGATGACCTGTTTGACCAACTCAAATCAGCTCGAGTCTTTTCTAAAATTGATTTGAGGTCAGGGTACCATCAGGTGAGAGTGAGAAGTGAGGATATATCCAAAATGGCTTTCAGAACCCGATATGGCCACTATGAGTTTGTGGTCATGCTGTTTGGATTGTCCAATGCACCTAGTGTCTTTATGAACCTCATGAACAGTG
Organism: Alisma plantago-aquatica; assembly: GCA_963693085.1. NCBI lineage: Eukaryota > Viridiplantae > Streptophyta > Magnoliopsida > Alismatales > Alismataceae > Alisma > Alisma plantago-aquatica. The sequence continues at coordinate 831,188,658 of OY856409.1, forward strand.
TGTTCCAGCCTTTCCTTGACTCTTTTGTGATAGTGTTCATAGATGACATCTTAGTGTATTCGGATGACCTAGTCCAACACTGTGACCACCTGGGTAGAGTCCTTGATATCCTGAGAAAGCATAAGTTTTTCAGAAAGTTCTCGAAATGTGAGTTTTGGTTGGACCGAGTCATGTTTCTTGGACACATCATCTCAGGAGGAACGATCGCCGTAGATCCAGCCAAAGTATCGGCAGTTCGAGACTGGTCGGCACCGAAGAACCCCTCCGAGATTTGCAGCTTCTTGGGGTTGGCCGGATACTATCATCGCTTCATCAAGGATTTCTCCAAGACTGCCCTACCGATGACCATGTTGACTCAGAAGGATGTGAAGTTCGTGTGGTCTGAAGCATGTGAGGCTCGATTCTAGGAATTGAAGGAGAAGCTGACTACCGCTCCTGTGTTGACTTTGCCTTCCGGTAATGAGGGTTTCATGATATTCACTGATGCTTCCAAGATGGGACTTGGCTGTGTATTGGAACAAGATCGGCATGTGGTTGCATATGCTTCTCGACAGCTCAAACCAAATGAGGTAAATTACCCGACACATGACCTAGAGTTAGCTGCTATCATTCATGCCTTGAAGATATGGCGGCACTACCTGTATGGTGCTACTTTTGAGATCTTCACCGACCATAAGAGCTTGAAGTACCTGCTGACACAGAGAGACCTAAACCTATGACAACGACGATGGATGGAGTACATGAAGGATTACGACTTCACCATCGCCTACCATCCTGGTAAGGCGAATGCCGTAGTCGATGCTTTGAGTTGGAAGCAGCTTAAGTGTGCAGTTGTTCTGTCCAGCCAGTGGAAAAGTTTGGAGGAACTTGTGGAATGGACTCCACAACTTCTAGAGGACTGAGTTAGGTTGGCTAATATTCAGATTCAATCTGAGTTGTTGAGTGAGATCGTAGCAGCACAGTTGATCAGTGAAGAGCTTGATAAGATGAAAGTTCTGATGACGAAGACACAGGCACGTTTATCTGTGGGAGTAGATGGGGGAATCAGGTTTGAGAATCGCATTTGGGTACCTGCAGATTTACCAATAAAGGAGCGTATTTTGCAAGAGGCTCATGGATCCAAATACACAGTGCACCCCGGAACTACTAAGATGTACAAGGACTTACAGTGGTTCTTTTGGTGGCCAGGAATGAAGAAAGACATTGCGTCATGGGTGGCCAGTTGTCTTACGTGCCAGATGGTGAAGGCTGAACACCAGCGACCCGGCGGACTTTTACAGTCAATAGAAATTCTAGAGTGGAAATGGGAGCAGATCACCATAGATTTTGTGGTGGGTCTACCCCGGACCAAGAGAGGTCATGATGCGATATGGGTCGTGGTAGATCGTCTTACCAAGTCAGCACACTTCCTTGCCTTGAAGACCACAGCTAAGGTGTCAGACTTAGCTGAGCTGTACATTAGAGAAATAGTGTGGTTGCATGGCGTACCAGGATCGATCATTTCTGATAGAGATCCTAAGTTTACTTCCAAGTTGTGGAAGCAAGTTCAAGAGGAACTGGGTACAAAGTTAAAGTTTAGTACCGCATATCATCCCCAAATAGATGGTCAGTCAGAAAGGACGATCCAGACCTTAGAGGATCTGTTGAGAGCTTGTGTGCTCGATTGGGGTGGCTCATGGGAGCAATACTTACCTTTAGCAGAGTTTGCGTATAACAACAGCTACCAAGCCAGTATCAGGATGCCTCCGTATGAAGCTTTGTACGGGAGACCGTGTCGGTCACCACTTCACTGGGATGATGTGGGTGAGAGGACCCTGTTGAGGTCAGATGAGCTCCAAGTGTATGCTGATAAAGTGGCTTTGATCAAGCAAAGGCTAAAGAGAGCCCAAGATCGACAGAAGTCGTATGCTGATGCAAAGCGGACTGATGTGCATTTCACTGTGGGAGACCATGTGTTTTTGAAAATCCGACCGCTCCGAGCTATATCTAAGAACAGAGGAAATTTGAGTCCACGATACGTGGGTCTGTTTGAGGTGTTAGAACGGATTGGTGAAGTTGCATACCGTTTGGCATTACCCCCTCAGTATAGTATGATGCATGATGTGTTTCACGTGTCTAACCTAAAGCGATATGTGCAAGATCCAAGCCATGTGCTGAGCATTGAGCCTATTGAGCTTCAAGGGAAGCTGACCTATCCTGAGTCACCTTTGCGGATTCTAGATACCAAGGTAAAAGAACTCAGATGCAAGAATATAGAGATGGTAAAGGTTCTTTGGAAGCACCATGGAGAGGATGAGGCCACATGGGAGCTGAAGGCAGACATGGAGAAAACATACCCGGAATTGTTTGCTTGATTGTTTGAATTTTGAGGGCAAAATTCCTATAAGGAGGGGAGGATGTTATAGCCTCATTTTTTCTAATAAATGTAATGAGATTTGTAAATCTCTATTAAAGGCATAAATAAGAAGTATGTTTGATTGCATGATGAATTTCGAGAATGAAAGCCTTGCATGTTGTTTGATGGGCCTTGTTGGCCATTGAGCCCATTTGAAAGAATAATAAAAAGAAATGAAAAAGGAATTCCATTTAATAAAGAATTACCATGGGAAAATGGAATATACAAGAAAAGAGGAAAGAATGATTAAAAGTCTAAAAGATAATTTCCAAAAATATAATTTCATGTTATAAGGATTCCTTGGGGTTCAAGGAACTCAGGATATTTGGATAATGGCCAAGGAAATAATGAATATGTGGAAAATACCATTAATAAAAGGATAACTTGAAACGAAAGTAAAGGACTCATTTCCTTTGGATAATGATTCCAATTTTTGCACAATGAGAGATAAACGTGTGAGTGACCTTCCTTTAAAATTTGAGGCCAAAAGGACTTATGGATTGAGAGTTATTAAATTTCCAAGTTGTCTTTAAAATAAAGACTTTCCTTGTTTTATTGGAAATTCTTTTATTCTTTTCCTGGTTGAACGTGGACGATTGGGACCGTTGGATCTTAATCCAACTGACCCGGTTCATCATCTAGATCCCGATGAGTCAGGGACTCTCGCTGGTTTGAGAGGAAGTTTCCTCTTCTTTTTCCGCGAATTGGTGGCAAGGAATTAATGAAATAACAATCCCTTTGAGTCCAGGAGATCTGCGCGACTATTTTTGATCCAAATTTTGTGGGCAGTCCTCGTCGGGAAAGGAATCCCCCAATCTCTGGACTCCTAGGACCTAGCCCTATATAAGGGGGGGCATCGCGAGAACACCAACAACCCTACAATCTATCCCTTTGGCTACGGAGAGCGGAGACGAGCGGAACCATACTCCCAATTGGGGTTTCTAGCCTGATAGACCCCTCCCACGACTAGCTGATCGGCAGCGACCTTCCGGCGAGGCGCAAGGGGTGAAGGTCGAGGGTAATCATGAAATTAAGGGCGGCAACAAGTTCATGAGATGCCATAGAAGCTTCATGGCCCCTCGGCTGTTCTGCGGGTGGCCGGGAGCTCAAGGTCAACTGCCGAGTTGACCACGCGACCTCGCTCAAGAGCAGAGGTAGACGACGAATTGCCAACCCTCAGATCGCGGTCCACGGTGGACTCCGGCTCGATCCAACGATCCCGCGCAAGTGAGGCTGAAGTTAGGGCGTGCTAGGCTGAGTTGTCGGATCCGAGAAGTGGACCACCGATCCACTGATCAAGCGGCTACCAAATTTTCGGTAAATCCCTCTCTCTGCCAAATAATCCAGAAAATCGTTTTCTTGATAAAATCCTAGTAATTACTAGGAATCTCGTATAGGGAAAAGTGATATATGAAAGTTGGGTAGAAAATTACAAGGAATCTGTTAAAAATGATTGTAGCATCTAATTCCAGTTCGTTTTGCAAAAGTACTTGAATGGTTAGTAAAATGCATTTCAAATTAATTGAAAACGCTAATTACATGGAAAAGATGCTTCTTTGTAACCTAATGGGTTGAATAAAAGGATATTAACCTGTTTATTAATAAATTGAAGTTTTAATCCATTTTAATTGCAAATGTGCCTAAATTAGGGTTTATGTCTAAAAAGGAGAGATAATGTACATGAAAACCCTAATTTAGGATTAAAGAAAAAGGGAACCTTGTTATTCTAGTAATTTGCTAAATAATGACCCTACAACTGTTAGGAATGTTAAAAAGAGATAACTTAGAGGTTTTTAGTGATTTTTGATAAATTAGGGTTCATAATACTCAGGAATGAAAGCAAAACCCTAATTTTCAGGAAAACCCTAAAATTGGATAGAAACCCTAAGGGACATAATGATACTAGATAAATATTAATAAAAGTAAATTTGTACTTTTATTTCAAGGTTTATGTGCCTTGCTTGCTTAATTGGATATTCTCTTTCATCATTCTTAATTCTGTATCTGAAACTGCAATAAGAGGTATGTGGTTACGCTTATGACTAACCGATTTAGTTTTCCGGGATTTTGTCGATGTTTTCATTATGAACTGAATTAAACTGTTGGATGTTTTAATTCAAGCAAATTATAAAGTGAATATGATTATCACATAAGAAGTTATGCCTACTAGCTCAGATCTCAGTCCCTCCTGTAGCTTGATGGGTGACCTAGTAAAAGGCTACCAATGGGGTAGGCCATCAGGTCCGTAAATGACTTAGTAAATGGCTACCAAGGAGGTAGGTCCATCAAGTCATATCGAGTTAGAGATTGGACTTCCTACGGGGAGTGCCATGCAACTCAACCCTAGGTATTGGTCTACCTGCCAGGTAGGATCATGCAGGGTATAATGAAGATCCACCAAGTGAGAATGGTGGTATCCATGTCCACTGCAGGGACACTACAGGGATAAGGGATAGGAAGCGATTGAGTAGTACTGCTTAAAATGTAATTTGAATGTTTAATGATAATTGGTTACCTACATTGTTACTATAGTTGAACCAATTTTTGTGATCCCCCACATACTAGCTTTGTGCTGATCGTGTTTTTGTTTGTTGGCGTTTTAGGTATAAACCCTAAAGGAACAAACAGTAAATTGTCACATTGCAAAAATAAAAAGTAAAGTGCCAGGAGGATTAGATAGAGTAAATTCAAGCAGTGGATACTTAGAATCTCCAAGTTTTTCAAAGGTAAACAAAGTTTAATTTTTTTTCTGCCAATATTCAGTTTAGTTTAGTAGAATTTCATAATTATAAATGATTATTTGTTGAACCTTTGATCCTGTAATTGGTTAACGATTCTGACCTTCCGATCTCCCTTAATTGGGGGTTACCGAGAGGTGGGGTCGTTACACATGTAGTATTATCTATTTTTTTAATTCAATAATAATTTTATAAATTCATTTTCACATATATTTGTATGTTGATATCAAGTAAATTTTGATTATGTAGTTCTCATTTATATGGGAAATCATCCAATGAATGATTATACGCCTCAAATATCGAGGAAGAATTTTTATAGTCACATATATGTGCTATCTATGTGACTATTTATTAATCTTATACATACATATATGTATCTAATTAGTTGAATCTGGTGATGATACAAGTGGATGTGAGAATATCATAATAGTCATCAATCGTCATTGATTTTGTACTTGGAATGAGATCACATGAGCCATACTTTTGATGACAAGAAAAAAAAAATACATGGAGATTAATAATTTCAAAGTAATATATATATATATATATATATGTGTGTGTGTGTGTGTGTGTGTGTGTGTGTGTGTGTTATAAACCACAATATGCAAGTAACAACTAATATTTTAAGTAGTTTCTCAATATTTTCATGTTTATATATGGACCAATTTGTCATTATAAACTATGTTACAAATGAGGAGTCTACATGGTAATCCATGGTTTGAATGGTAAATTTCTTGTTTACTTTTATTAGTTTGGTCATATGAGGACAATCTAACAAACCTCATTATTCTTTATTTTGTTGTACCTAGATTCAACCAAATAACATAAAAGAATGAGGGCTTTCGGAAGCTATCTACATCTCAAAATATTGGTTATTGGAATATGAGTGTAAGGTAAAATATGTACTATACAATTAAGGACAAAAGGGAATGTTAAAATCCAACTATCCACATTGCTTATCAATATATGGTAAGAATTAGCTAATGCATAAAAGTCATAAGTATGCTATAATATCAATAAATTGCTTGTAAGTTTGAATTTATTGAACTAACATGCTTCTATAAGCTATTAGTTATTGATAAGATGATCGTTTTCCAGTGTCTAAAGTTTGTAGTGTAGAACATGTAGTTATTCACAACATGATCATGAATTTTAATTCCAAATCAGTGTCTAAATTTTATAGTGTAGAACATGTATAACATCCTTAAGAATGAGCATTATACAAAATTTAATATTATTACGATTCATATTCTACTAATGCAATTAACAAATAACACAGAACAATTATGACAAACATAAAATTTAGGTATGTAAGATTCCATCAAAGACTACATCAATTATAATGGTCTCCCTCTAGTTATATTGTTTCTAACATGTGCTTTTATGCAATTAACTTGATGTGTGCTCTTCACAACTTTGTCTCTCAGTTGACTTTATTTTAGTAATAGTAGGTGAAAAAAACATGCATTCTCTCTACATAATTCATGAGGGTAATAAGTTATCACATGATGTATTTGATACTATGCTTTCCATGACATTCAGAGCTTCCTAGTTTAATCAATATAGGCAACAATTTGGAATTTTGAACACAATCCAATTTACCTATAAAAATTGAAGGTATCAAGAAATTATATTTGTTTAATTGTGTTCAAATAGTACAACTACCTATTTGTGAGTTGTATTTTGCTTAGTTTCTTCAACTTCATTCTTTTTTTATGTTCTAGAGATAGTTTAGTTTGTATGTAGACATTTTGGACATTTTAAGAAATTACAATGACTATAGACAGAGAGAATTTCAATATGATTACATGCATAGTGTAATTACACAGGAGTTGCTTTGAGTATATCTATGTGTATATTGTATATTGTGCTTTTTTAAAATGAGTATTGCATAATTTCGATATATTTTTGGATGTAAAGTTATTGGAAATTAGTTTCTTATTTCGTATTCTATTAGTTACGTTTGACAAATGTACTTGAAATCTAGAGATTAATCTGGACATGCTTGAAGATAAGTAAAAGTTGTCGGTAGGCATGGAAGGACTCTATTATGTATTTGTTAAGAATGCTCTATAAATGTTTTTCATTTAGTTTCAAAATACAATGGTGTAGTTAAATGTGGATATATGTATCAACTCTACTATATGATTAGTAATTTTTCTTACACTTGTTGGTTGTTTCAACTTGTAAACTTAAACTTGGTCAGTTTGTTATCTACAGGTTGCGAATATTGTATTAATGTGATGATGCATAACAATATCTTTTAATGATATAATTCAATCCATGTCATTCATTTGGCATAAAGAAATCTATATGTTAACCAATCACTTAGTTGCTTCATAAAGATAAACTATAAAAAGATATTGCATTATTTACAAGAAGAAGATGATAATTAGACAAATATTGTAAAAACAAAAACAAAAATGCATCAGAAATTTTATGAGAAATGACTGATTGTATCTATAATGTTAATTAGTATTGAAGAACTATATACAGAAGAATTGCAATGTGGATGTAGTTTCCAAATCAATTCTTACTTGATTGTATCCATAACTTTGACAACAACCAGGCTGGAATAAGGGAACTGAAGAAACTTTAAATTAGTACTTCATCCATAATGGCACTAAGTCCAATATCTTATTACTTTCACGCTTTAGTTGTTGATGATCTCTATAACTGTTGGCTGTATGCAGTCGTGCAGCGTATATTCATGTATCAGACAATTTTTTTGTATCATATTGTTGCAGATAAAGTCAAAGGGTAGGTGAAGAAGCAATATGATATGTCGAGTCGAGCACTCGAAGTGCGAGATGTACTCAGAATTTAGATTGCAAGTTGTATTATCTCATGAGGATGGATGGCACGAACAATGAGAAAAGTTGATTCAAGGCTAATAGTGATATCGACAACGATCATTGTTGTATGCATCTTGTCCATACAAATACGGGGTGAGTATGGGACCACAAAAAGGCTAAGCAGAGATCGTTGCCACTTGTATATGGGACATAAGAAAGGATGAATATAACTCAACTACGGTGTCGACGACGGACATCCATATCTTTTTTACTTGCTCTATTATTGACCGATCCATCTTTCCTACTTCAGTATTGTTCATCACGGGTTGGCAAGCTCTTAGCCGGAGCACATCAAGGCTTTTCTTTCCAGGTTATCAGCATACACCCATCCTAGACGGCTAGCCAATACATCTCTAATTCTCTCCAATACGTTGCTAGTACTCTGGAAACTTGTCTCTTGTGCTTGCTCTTCACGTACAGTCCCACATCTGGTGCCAATCTGCATCTCAGAAACATGCTCTCCCCCGGACATGTCTAGAGATCATGGGCGGTGTGCTTCACTCAGTCAGTGTCGCCAACTCCATGAGGCGACCTAGTAGGAGGGACCTTCTAGACCGATAAAGTTTTATGGAAACGTAGATAACAGCCCCACCGTGATCAGGATTGAGACATGTATTTATAATTGCAAAGCCTTTAAATCTCGGTAACTGAAAGCAATGACGATGAGTCCAAATATTACACGAAATTGGATTGAGGACGGAAACGAGGGACCGTGTTTAGTAGAGTAGAATAGTAGATTGATTGCATAAACCCTAAAATTGTATTTATATTATTAGTGAATTAGGTTATCAAAATCATACCATCTTATAGATTATATTTTTAATCCATAGCATATTATACTTTATTTTTCTAACTTATATATAAGTAGATACAAGTTTAGCAATTCTAAAAAATAAGGGAAATTCTCGAAAAAAAAATTATATTTTATTATATTTGATAGAGATGATGAAAATAATACTATCGTGTAGATAAAAATTCCCATGATACCAAATTTTATTTTTATTTTAGTTTTTTTATCAAAAAATAATTTATTATGAATTTTAAAAAATTGACCAATTAGAAACTCGAAAAATGCCACATTGATAAACAAAATGAAAACCTAGACATGCCTTGAGGAAGAGGACCAATGGGCATGGGTCACCTGGAACTTGTCCCACAATAGGCATGGCACATTAATAAATCAATAAAAATATGATGTTTCCCCTTGGAGGGAAAATAAAGTAGCAAGGAAAATAGAGAATATAGAAGGAAAAAGGCATTGGACATTGTTCCTTACTACCTTTGCAAACATGAGAGATACACAAAATCCCAGAGCATGGAATCAATGGATCTAAACCAAAGATGTGACATTCTTAGACTAAGGGAACTATGCTGGTGAATTCCCTTATCCCAATCGGTCTCAAAGATCCTCAAGATTCACCCTACTATGGTCAAGAAGCCACTGGTCCTCCCCCACCATTGTTGGCCATGAAGGGGGAGGTTGAAACACCAGAATAAGGAAGACGCACCAGAAACCAAAGGTCTTAAAGCATTCAAAACAACATCTTGAATCAAAGAATGAAGAAAAGATGATGAACTAAAGCAAACTCGACGAAATTCAATTTAGAGTTCGGATTTGGGAAAGGAAAGGAAGAAAACCGGTGGCACAAAGACCCCTAAGATAGTATTTGAACTCACACAAAGGCTTTCAAAAGCCTAGGTTTGCCGCAAACTTTAATCCTTTGACCAGCCAAGGTGAAGTTGGGAGGATGTGATCCATAAGAAGGGAGGCCAAAACAATGATGTAAAAATATTGTGTAGGTCTATATGATGGTAAGAGGGTAGTAATATAGGGGTTTGATGACCTAGGGTTGTGAGGAGTCAGAAACAAATTGGGAAACAAAGTAGGAATAGGGTAAAGAATAGGATTTGTGTAAAATGATATCAAAGATAGAAAAACCCTATAGATCCCAAACTCAAAAGTTGTGCAGCGACAAGAGCAAAGTTTGGGTGAAGAAATCACATAAAAATAACTAGCGATGAGGGAAATAATTACACTAGAAAATCAGCATGGGAACAAAATCCAATCCTCCTGGGAAAGGAAGGGAGAAAAGGTAGGAGACAAACCCTACACCCTTTGATTCTAATCGCAAGGTTAGGAAAAAGATTCACATTTAGTAAAGGGCTAGTTTCCAAAAGAGTGACTGTGATTTAAATATGACAATTTATGAATTACATTACATTGATTTAATAGTTTGAGTGATAACTATTTAAAATTTTCCTTTTCTTTCGTACTTTAGGCTAATTAAGTCATGTCGAATTTGAATTCTGGATTAGTTTCCATATTTGGGGTAAATCTTTATATTATTTCATATTTTTAGTTTCTTATATTTTCCTTCCTAAATGGGATTAAGGCATATATGTTTTATATCAATGTGAAAATTAGCACACGAGCTAAATAAAACATGAGGAACTCAAATCTAATTCCAGATTCATATTTAGAGATTATTTATTAGATGATATCATGGATTGGAATTCAATGGTGTTAATTGCATGTCTATTTACATTTAAACATTGCATTCTTTTCATGATTAGCTTCACATTAGTAACTTCAATCACTTATTATATGAAATTACATCCTTAATTTAACCCAAGTTCTGAGATAAACCAAATTAAAATATGTCGTACATACATCTATTTTGTATATATAAAGTTAAAGTATATAGGGATATTATCTTTCCAATTAAAACCAAACCAACTCTCAATTATCCTTTATGTCCATTTTAAGATTCATTCATGCATTTTCCAACATGTTATTAGTATGTACGTGTTTAAATTTGTTTCCATTGCTTATTGTTCATTTTTAGGTCTAGATTGGCATAACCTATATCAAGTTTTAAAATTTTATTCCTGAACTAAACTCAGTGGCATCCAAATCTTAAGATTAGGATTTATAGGTCTAGGAGGTCAAGTTTTGGTTTGTTGCACCAATCAGATGTTAATGACCAAATATTTTTGTGATGGTGATTGTAATGATATTTGAATGTGATTCTTAAATTCTTGGATCTATAATTACGATACTTCATACAAAATTGTGATATACTTTGTTACTCCAAAACTTCTAGGGAACAATTTGATCAACTATTCACTAACTAGTGGCACTAAAGATATATGAATTTTTATCAACACTTTAATGTGATACTTGTATTCAACTATTTTGAGAAGTAATATTTCATGTGACTACTTTTTTATTTTAGTAAATTTAAGTTGTAAAATATGAACATAATGCTATGATTTCATTGTAGAATTGTTGATGAACCTTCTTGTAAAGTAAGGGCACAAACAATGAGACTTATTCGGCTTTTTGAAGCCTTGGGCCCATGTATGATGAGATTCCATTTTATTTTGATGTCTTAGTGCATGTATGATGAAATTATCAGCTCATGGAGCCTTTTGTTGTATATGATGAAAGGTATTATGGAAATTGAGTTAGGACGTGCTTTTATTTATTATTGAAGAATTTTTAAAATTTAAATTTGTATCATATTAAACTTGTTTTGTAAAGCACAATATATTATCTAAACATGTTATTTTACATTGTTATAGGTGTTCAAATGTGATTCCAGTTGTGCTGCTTCAAATTTTATGATTTTTACATAGTGTTTCTATAAGATGATGATTAATATCTAATGGATAAATATTTCATCATTTTGGAATTACAAGGGGATGATATTCATAGATGTATGTATTATTCTAATCTTTAGATTATAGTTTCATACTCATCAAGAACAATGTATATATATTTTTGTGATATCTTTGGTCCCTTATGTAAAACTTTGAGTTGTTTATGGAAATGAATGTTTGTACTGAATGGTGTATATTTTTGTGTGCTTAAACCACACATGGATGGGAATGTATATTGTAATATTCTAGAATTTGAGGCCTCGAAAAAAATGATCTTAAAAGGAATGACTGGACTACTCATATCACCAAGGTACATCTCCTTTGAAGGAGATCATCACTAAGAAATCAAAAATTAAGCATGCTTAGCTTTGAGTAGTATTAGGATGGGTGACCAGTCAGGTAGTTGATCATGGTTTGTATGTGAGGGAGGACAAAGTGCACCATTTAGTCTAGTGGTGGTCTATGGGCCTATAACTTTACTAGAGACTTGGGTAGTAGGCCTAGGCTTTACAAATGGCATCGGAGCCACATCCCTCTAGATAAACCCTAAAATTGTATTTATATTATTAGTGAATTAGGTTATCAAAATCATACCATTTTATAGATTATATTTTTAATCCATAGCATATTATACTTTATTTTTCTAACTTATATATAAGTAGATACAAAGTTTAGCAATTCTAAAAAATTAGGGAAATTCTCGAAAAAAAATTATATTTTATTATATTTGATAGAGATGATGAAAATAATACTATCGTGTAGATAAAAATTCCCATGATGCCAAAATGTATTTTTATTTTATTTTTTTGATCAACAAATAATTTATTATGAATTTTAAAAAATTGACCAATTAGAAACTCAGAAAATGCCACATTGATAAACAAAATGAAAACCTAGACATGCCTTGAGGAAGAGGACCAATGGGCATGGGTCACCTGGAACTTGTCCCACAATAGGCATGGCACATTAATAAATCAATAAAAATATGATGTTCCCCTTGGAGGGAAAATAAAGTAGCAAGGAAAATAGAGAATATAGAAGGAAAAAGGCATTGGGCATTGTTCCTTACTACCTTTGTGCACATTAATAAATCAATAAAAATATGATGTTCCCCTTGGAGGGAAAATAAAGTAGCAAGGAAAATAGAGAATATAGAAGGAAAAAGGCATTGGGCATTGTTCCTTACTACCTTTGCAAACATGAGAGATACACAAAATCCCAGAGCATGGAATCAATAGATCTAAACCACAGATGTGACATTCTTAGACTAAGGGAACTATGCTGGTGAATTCCCTGATCCCAATCGGTCTCAAAGATCCTCAAGATTCACCCTACTATGGTCAAGAAGCCACTGGTCCTCCCCCACCATTGTTGGCCATTAAGGGGGAGGTTGAAACACCAGAATAAGGAAGACACACCAGAAACCAAAGGTCTTAAAGCATTCAAAACAACATCTTGAATCAAAGAATGAAGAAAAGATGATGAACTAAAGCAAACTCGATGAAATTCAATTTAGAGTTCGGATTTGGGAAAGGAAAGGAAGAAAACCGATGGCACAAAGACCCCTAAGATAGTATTTGAACTCACACAGAGGCTTTCAAAAGCCTAGGTTTGCCACAAAATTTAATCCTTTGACCAGCCAAGCTGAAGTTGGGAGGATGGGATCCATAAGAAGGGAGGCCAAAACAATGATGTAAAAATATTGTGTAGGTCTATATGATGGTAAGAGGGTAGTAATATAGGGGTTTGATGACCTAGGATTGTGAGGAGTCAGAAACAAACTGGGAAACAAAGTAGGAATAGGGTAAAGGACAGGATTTGTGTAAAATGATATCAAATATAGAAAAACCCTATAGATCCCAAACTCAAAAGTTTTGCAGCGACGAGAGGAAAGTTTGGGTGAAGAAATCACATAAAAATAACTAGCGATGAGGGAAATAATTACACTAGAAAATCAGCATGGGAACAGAATCCAATCCTCCTGGGAAAGGAAGGGAGAAAAGGTAGGAGACAAACCCTACACCCTTTGATTCCAATCGCAAGGTTAGGAAAACGATTCACATTTAGTAAAGGGCTAGTTTCCAAAAGAGTGACTATGATTTAAATATGACAATTTATGAATTAAATTACATTGTAGTTTGAGTGATAACTATTTAAAATTTTCCTTTTCTTTCGTACTTTAGGCTAATTAAGTCAAGTAGAATTTGAATTCTGGATTAGTTTCCACATTTGGGATAAATCTTTATATTATTTCATATTTTTAGTTTCTTATATTTTCCTTCCTAAATGGGATTAAGGCATATATGTTTTATATCAATGTGAAAATTAGCCCACGAGCTAAATAAAACATGAGGAACTCAAATCTAATTCCAGATTCATATTTAGAGACTATTTATTAGATGATATCATGGATTGGAATTCAATGGTGTTATTTGCATGTCTATTTACATTTAAACATTGAATTCTTTTCATGATTAGCTTCACATTAGTAACTTCAATCACTTATTATATGAAATTACATCCTTAATTTAACCCAAGTTCTGAGATAAACCAAATTAAAATATGTAGTACATACATCTATTTTGTATATATAAAGTTAAAGTATATAGGGATATTATCTTTCCAATTAAAACCAAACCAACTCTCAATTATCCTTTATGTCCATTTTAAGATTCATCCATGCATTTTCCAACATGTTATTAGTATGTACGTGTTTAAATTTGTTTCCACTGCTTATTGTTCATTTTTAGGTCTAGATTGGCATAACCTATATCAAGTTTTAAAGGTTTATTCCTGAACTAAACTCAGTGGCATCCAAATCTTAAGATTAGGATTTATAGGTCTAGGAGGTCAAGTTTTGGTTTGTTGCACCAATCAGATGTTAATGACCAAATATTTTTGTGATGGTGATTGTAATGATATTTGAATGTGATTCTTAAATTCTTGGATCTATACTTACGATACTTCATAAAAAATTGTGATATACTTTGTTACTCCAAAACTTCTAGGGAACAATTTGATCTCCTATTCACTAACTAGTGGCACTAAAGATATATGAATTTTTATCTACACTTTAATGTGATACTTGTATTCAACTATTTTGAGAAGTAATATTTCATGTGACTACTTTTTTATTTTAGTAAATTTAAGTTGTAAAATATGAACATAATGCTATGATTTCATTATAGAATTGTTGATGAACCTTCTTGTAAAGTAAGGGCACAAACAATGAGACTTATTCGGCTTTTTGAAGCCTTGGGGCCATGTATGATGAGATTCCATTTTATTTTGATGTCTCTAGTACATGTATGATGAAATTATCAGCTCATGGAGACTTTTGTTGTGTATGATGAAAGGTATTATGGAAATTTAGTTAGGATGTGGTTTTATTTATTATTGAAGAATTTTTAAAATTTAAATTTGTATCATATTAAACTTGTTTTGTAAAGCACAATATATTATCTAAACATGTTATTTTATATTGTTATAGGTGTTCAAATGTGATTCCAGTTGTGCTGCTTCAAATTTTATGATTTTTACATAGTGTTTCTATAAGATGATGATTAATATCTAATGGATAAATATTTCATCATTTTGGAATTACAAGGGGATGATATTCATAGATGGATGTATTATTCTAATCTTTAGATTATAGTTTCATATTCATCAAGAACAATGTATATATATTTTTGTGATATCTTTGGTCCCTTATGTAAAACTTTGAGTTGTTTATGGAAATCAATGTTTGTACGGAATGGTGTATATTTTTGTGTGCTTAAACCACACATGGATGGGAATGTATATTGTAATATTCTAGAATTTGAGGCCTCAAATAAAATGATCTTAAAAGGAATGACTGGACTACTCATATCACCAAGGTACATCTCCTTTCAAGGAGATCATCACTAAGAAATCAAAAATTAAGTGTGCTTAGCTTTGAGTAGTATTAGGATGGGTGACCAGTCAGGAAGTTGATCATTGTTTGTATGTGAGGGAGGACAAAGTGCACCATTTAGGCTAGTGGTGGTCTATGGGCCTATAACTTTACTAGAGACTTGGGTAGTAGGCCTAGGCTTTACAAATGGCATCGGAGCCACATCCCTCTAGTAGTTGGGGTTGACATGGGCATGTGGCATGTTAGTCTTGAGTTGTGTGATCCAAGAATGTGGAAAGGGTTATTCATGATGATGTATCCACTCTTACATTGAAGTTGTGATCAAGAGTTGGGTGTCCATGGGCCATTTTGGGTTTGCACTAAAATTTGGAAATACTATGAGGCCATATACTTGAGCCTTGATGCCAATGTCAAGAGTCTAAGTGAGGGAGAATGTAGCATCCTAAGATTTAAGGCCTCAAATAAAATAATATTAAAAAGAATGATTGGACTACTCATATCACTAAGGTACACCTCATTTTCAGAGAGCACATCACTAATAACTCTTAGGTTAACTATGATCATCTAGGAGTAGTACTAGGATAAGCGGCCATTCGATAAGTTGATCTTGTCTTGTGCATTAGTGATGAAAAAACACACATTAAAGGCTAGTAGTGGTCTGTGGGGCTAGTCATCATTCCTAAAACTCTACTACAGCCATGGGTGGTGAGATTAGGTGTTACAAATGACATTAGATCCGAAACCCATCTAGTAGGTGGGACTCACATAGGCATGTGACATGTCAGTCTCGTGTGGTCAAGGCATGTTGGAAAGGGTTATCCATGGTGATGTACCCACCCTTACACTTCTAGTCGTGATCAGGAGTTGGTTGTTTGTGGGCTATCTTGGGTTTGCAATGATATGAGAAAATTTTATGAGGCCATACAATTGAGTTTTGATAAGAACTTAAAGATTCTAAGTGGTGGAGATTAAATAATCTTAAAAGGAATGATTCGATTACCTATATCACCAAGGTGCACCTCTATTTCAGGTAGATTATCACTCGAATTTTATGCTTAAGCATGCTTGGCCCAGAGTAGTACAAGGATGGGTAACCAGTCATAAAATTAATCATGTCTTGTGTGTGAATGAGGACAAAGTGCATGGTTAAGCTCAGTGGTGGCATGTGGGGCCATCTGTCATTCTTGAAACTCTAGTAGAGCCCTAGAAAGTTGGGCCAGTCATCATTCCTGAAACTCTATAAAGGCCAGTGGTGGTATGTGGACCCTTCTTCATGATTTTGTTTAGGGGTATACCATGTGGATTGGGATCTTAGTGCTAAATCATGATAGAACCTTAAATAAGGGTGAGGGTGGTTTTTGTGTCATTTTGGGTGAGTTGGTAGTTGTTGATCAGTCATGGACTACAAGTCAATCATCTTGTTAGTTGGCATCTACTAGGGGTAGTCAAGACTAGATGATAAGTCACTTTTAAAGCTTTAATTAGTCATCCCAAAAGGTAGTCTGGTCATTCAAATGCGACTATAACCTTTCAAGCAATTTTCCAAAGAATGCTCAGTTCTTTTCCTAGATAGGCAAGACCAGAGTTCAATCAACCTTTGCAAAAAGATTCAAAAAAATAAATGTTTTGTAGTTTTATCCTAAACACTTATGTAGTTCATATATATCCAAACTCACATTCAGGATCATTTTATTTGTCTCTAATTGTGGTAAATGAAGGGTGAGCTTGAGGAGGGAGAAATCCAGGGTTTGGGAGGATAAAATATGCTTGAATATATGTTGGGTTAATTCCTTAAAGTTTGTAGAGGAAAGTAGTAAGTGTATTGTGTGTTCCTCTGGTGATGCTTAGTTACAACTAAGGTGGTTCGTAGGGTTGATCTACCACATGTTAGTCCCAACGGGCCCTAATATTCTCTCTTCTTTCCTTCTTTTTTCTCTTTTTGGCAGTTTGAATGTGTTAAAGCCAAATGAGGTGGATTTTTTATTTGGTGGTATATGTGGATCTTTTGATGTAACGAATGACCCCATGTGTCTTTCATGTTGGTGAGTGACACTTTTTTATTTTTCATTGTATTTTAAAAAAATCTAGATATCTAATGGAGGAAATGAATACTATATAGAGATTTCACATCACATTCATCTTTATTTGAAATTGTTGATATATATTTTATATGATTGGTCAATGATAAATAGATTGATAATACAAAAATATAGTTCCTTCTTTGGTAATTATTTAATGGTTCCTAACTATATACTACCAAAATACATTTGATTTCTTTGCTACCACGTAAATTAAATTTGCATAAGGTCAAGAGCATAGGCATGCTAGGATTTGCATGTTAGAACTTTATATGTCTCTTGTTCATTCCTTTTGTTTCGACCACTAAACTGCATATAATTTTCCCCATTAATTGGTTTCTTCATTACAAATAGTTTCCTTATAGATCCTACAAATAAGCCTTTGCATGGCCAAACTCTATCAGTGATAGAAGGTAAGTAGCTAAAAGAGAGACAAAATGATGAAACATAATAGGTAAGAAACACTAGGACAGGTGTAAAAAGCAAAAACTCCCATAAAACAAATCCACCTATATCCATGCCTACCAAGTTACATGTTTTAGTTACCATGATTCCTCAGTTGAAAAGAAATTTGGACCTCTAGATATTATCTTTCATGATATAGATATGCCCCAATTAGAAAACTTCACTTGCTTCCAAAAAATAGTCTAGTTACGCATTGGATTCTTATTTTATAGATATTATCTCCAATTGTTACTCAATTTAGGTAAGAGTATAAAGAAGTAAAGGTTTTTTAGACAAGGGTAAAATGAAAATTAGTTTCCTTTTTGCAATCTAATTAACACTAGATAGCTATATTTGTATTCTACTACGAGCAATCAACAATGCAATATTATATGTAGATTTTAGTGTAAAGGATTATGTTATACAATAAATTTTTTTAGCCTTTATCATATTAGACATGGTTTCATTGATATGTCAATTTATGTACATAAAAAATCACAAATAAATTCAAGTATTCGATGGTCAGGGTTGAAATTGTATGGAAATAGGAATCAATTCATCATTTTCTTATTTGCATGGTTATTGTGAGATGAAGGAAATCAAGTCATTAAAGTGATATTCTAAAAGGTCATTGGCTAATTTTCTAAGAGTAGTTCAGATATGCTAGTATCATTTTTCAAAGTTGAATACGGGTTTAGTCATGTTGATCCTTGATCCATACCATATTGATCTGAACTCGCTTATCAATTAGAAAAAACAAAATTGTACCATGTTTATTTCATTGCCTTTTGTAATTTATTCATATCTTAAATTAAAAAATTTGAAACTCGTCTCACCTCTAAGAATAAGAATAGTTACAAACATCACTAGTTAAAATTTAAACTAATTATGATATAATCAAATGAAATTCCAAAATCATGATGAAGAATAAAAAGAGATGAGACATAATTAATTAAATGATCCCAAGTTAGAGGGTTCACTTTAAGTTCAACATAAAGGTGATAAATCAAAATCAGAGTATCATATCCAAAAAATATTAGTATTCATCAAATTCTACCATAGGATGAGTTTTTCCTAGATGTATCTTCATGTTTCATATCTACTTGGAGGAATGTCTAAAAATAACTTGAGAATAAATTATCAATATGCATAATTGCCACAACAGTAACATTTTACAAATAGGGTTTACTATTCCTCCAATTTTCATTACAACTATCATTGACTTTTAAAGTTCGTCTATTAATTAAATTTATCAAGGAAATAATGGGATAGTACGTATATATGAACTTGCCTTGAAGAATCACTAGTCAAAGTATTGGATAACAATTGCTTTATGCTAGCCATAATAACATAGTTGGTGTAACCTTTCTCGCAAACATTTTATCAAACATTGTATGTGTTCCTTATGTTAACTCTAAGAGCATCTAGTATTTATATGTTGTCTTTATTACTTGTATATGTATACCATAAATATGTTTTCCAGAATTACTTCATTGTTAATCAAGAAATAAAACACTCTTAAATATTTAGGTAAATTTAAATTATCATTTGTTTGAAAACATTATTCAACATAATGCTTTGTCATACACAAACTATATTATACATGACTTATAATTATATAAAACTAATATTCACTATATTGGTGTTCTTGTCTCATATTAGTGTTTAGTTAAAATTGATCACATGAAAAGGTTGGATTATGGAACAATATGTTATATCAACCTCATGGTGGGAGGTTGGTTACCATTCACCTCATGGTTTCACTGTGTACCATCACCATTTCACTTTTCCTTTAAGTATAACTATAAGAAGTATATATATTTTATCTCTCATGTTTCCATTTTATGTCGTGGGTTTCTCATGAAAACACTATCTCTGTGGTAACTAGTTATTCTTATTTTATTTGTTCATTTATTCACTCAAAATACGAAATGAACAACCAACAATAGGACCTTATCAAATGAAATAAAGGTTTCAATATTTATTCATGATAATGATTTTATCATAGGCTTTTACATCAACTATACCTGGAATTTTACATTGAAATGTCCAAATTGTTGATGCCATATTTTTTCAACTCCACTTATTTATTGTTTCCTTTATAACCCACTACTTTACATTTATCTGAAGAAGAAGAAGAAAATCTTGATACTTACTTTTGTCCAATATAGTCGATTGAGATTATATGTGAAGAATATTGTAATCAAATTAATTTCTTACATTATGATGAACTAACATTGACTGGATTGATATTCATGTCACCTAGTAGTGTTTAGTTAAAAATGGATTGCAAGACAAGGCTATCTCAATTGGTATATTTTAAATAAGATCCATGGATTTGCATCCCTTGTGGGAAGGAATTTCCAAGAAACCTCTTGGAAAGAGCATGATCCATGTTTCAGTCTTACAAAGGTTGTCCATGTTATTGGGTGTATCTTAGAGTGACAGAACGACACACATATAAGCTCGATATTTATCCTACTTAGGTGGATCCAATGTGGCCCTACTTTGGTGGGTTCCCCAAAACAAAACAAAACAAAGTCAAAAAAAAATTTATTATCATATAAAATCCCAAATTTCTTATAAAATAGAAACTTAGTCCAAATATTTTGAGAGGATCCTTATGCAAATGGAGTTGAATGGAATCAAAATAACGGTCAAGTGTGTATTAGTTCCATGAATAGAGGTAGTAGTTGTGTATTAAAAGACTCTTTTGCAATAAGTTTGAGTATAAAAATGTTATATTCACTTAAGTCACATGTTGTCACCTATAATACAGAGGTCAAATGTATTAGAGATTATTGATTGAATATATCAAGAATATATCAAGATTTGATACAAATTCATAATTAGATCTAGTTATTTTAAATAAGCAATTAGAGTACATGATTATTTGGTTTTATAGTTGATTTGATGGTTTGACTTTGAGAGGAAAAAAGAACCCAAGTTTTTTTTGGATAAGATAAAATATTACTAAATCATCAAAGGTCGTATAGGGGAAGGAACAAAAACCCTATATACTATACATGGCCTACGCCAGGCCCCACATCAGAATCACCTCAGACTTAACCCATTTGAGGGTGTCTGGGTTGGCTTTGCAAAACCAAACTAAGCTATAAACAACTTTATCAAAAAGGAACAAATTGTCATTCTCCTTTTTTCCATGCATCCTATCATTTCTCTCCTTCCATATGTGATACACGAGCCCAATAAGAAGGAGCCTCGTGAATATCCTCATGTGTGGGTTGCACATGTATTGCTCCAAAATCCACAGCATGCAATCTTAAAGAACCAAGGGTGGACTACCACCCCAACCACATTTCAGAGAACTTCTAATCCATAGATACCTGGTATAGTCACATTCAAAAAAGAGGTGTTCCATAGTCTCCTGCTCCCGGCGATACAAAGGGCACAACATGTCAGCTAGAGCACACCGTTTACTGATCCTATCCTTGGTAGGCAGTCTATTAAGGACCATTCCATACATGCAAAAACACCATCTAGGACAATGTTTCTTGAACCAGATCAGCTGATCCCAGAGAACTTGATGTTGGTTATAGTTTAAACGTCAAGGGGTGCAACCCGCAACCAACATCCAGTTCCCATTGCTCATAATGAAAGCATGCTTAATATATTTCCAAGCTTTGCACATGTTGCGTCAAATCCTAGAGCAATGTGATGGACCCTCATATTCAGCCTTCATAAGTGGACCATACCTGTCTTTCATCCATCTACTCCATAAATAATTTAGTTTCAAGATGTAATCCTTGGCTCTACTCATCATGGCTTCCCAAGCCATATCACCAAGATCTTGCAGCCCCAGGCCTTCTGCATACCTGGGTTGAGCCACCTCAGATGAGGTTACAGCGTAGTTACCTCCTCCCCAAAGGAAGCTTGCTATGGTAGCTCTAAACTTGTCCAAACATAAATCTAGGGATTTCCGCCAATCTGCACCAGTATCTAACCTTGCTGGTTAACACCATATTAATCAACACAGACATGCCCGCCATACAAATTTTGAGACCACTCCACTTGTCTACACTTTGTCTAAGGCTGTCCAAACAATCTTGAAAGTCCACCCCTTTACCATTACCGCCAGAGATGGGAACACCCAAGTATCTTGTGGGAAAATTGCCCAACTCCCACCCAATATCCAACCTTGAACGAGTAGTAGAGAGATTGGATGCCAATAAATAATCATTTCACCAAAAATTACTAAGAGTACAACTTAAAGTTTCATCATGCATAGATGTAATATTTCAATGAAATATAATGATGTAAATTCCACAAACTATTCTTAGTGTTTTTCAACTAAAATTACATTTGGAGTAGTATATAAAAACATGATAAATATCCAAGTTATAATATGTCAATTTAGAGTTATAAATTGGCAATCTCATCCATGATTATGTCATACATTCACATGAAACAGACAATTAGTTATAGCACATTATTTAAAAATATCCAAGTTTTTTTACCAAATAATTCCATCAAAATATATTTGTGGGTGATTAAATTGGAGAATCATAAGCTAAACCATGAATAAGAGGAGATACAAAAGTTGAAACAAAACTAGATAAATTAATATAAGAAGGTGTCAAAGGGTGACCCAGTACAAAGAACCATTTTTTATCTGAATAGACATGAAGAACTAATTGGGTTTTATGATAGAGATTACGTTTCTCCAATAAACAAAAAATAATTATTAATAAACTTGAGAAAGGAAGAGTGATGGAAGGGAAAATTCATGGATATGAGAAATTCTACAACAAGGTCGTCACTTTGAGGAAATTCAACATGTTGTGCATAAATTAACATTCTTATTGTTATTTCTCTTGCTCTCTAGCCTCCTTCTCCTTTTCATTTTATTTCTTAGATCATAGGATGGAAGGTCACTCTCCAAATCCCAAGACTCACCAAATGAGACAAAACAAATGGAAAAAATATTCTTCTCAACATAACTATTCTGCTATAAATATTTTTTTGGAATTATTAAGACATGGCATTTCATGTAAATGTCAGGGCGCGTCACATGTGCACCAAAAATAAATTTTTTAAATTACTTATTGACATTGCAAGGGGATCGACAGTCTATTTTGTAGTTTTTGGCATGTGGTTACACAGTGGTAACATCATGGATAAAAATTGACATATTGTGTCATCTTCTTAGTTGTTGATACTGATTTTAGTGAGGAAGTATAAACATGGGACACAGTGTATCCCATGGGTTACACATCATAACTCATGCTACTTCCTCATGGTTAATTTATTGATAAAGTTTGTGGTGTGTCCATCGAGTAGCACACTGTGACATCTACCTCCTAATTGATTTTCCCCTATCTAAAATCTGGAATGGCGTGTTCTTTTAGCTATGTATCATTTTGCACTAAAAATGAATGGTAATCAATAACTTATGTCCTATATTTTCTCTTTCTATTCACAAGATTAATTCTTTATGTTTGTATAATGTGCATAGATTGATATATGCAAGAAATAGTATGAACCAATCCCAAAATGATGTGGAAAACAATTATGAGATAATGCGCATTTACTCATGGTAAACAAGAGGATAAGAGCATGAACTTAAGTATGAAAACATTGAAAGAAATGCACTCATTAATTTACCACATCATGGATAGGACCTACCCTCATTGACATTGATAGTTGATGTAGTCTAAATCCAAATCGGAGATTGAAATCTAGTATATTGTTTTGTATCAATGTTTTTTAAGGAAGATGGTGTGTTCCATGTGTAAGACACGCCATAACATAAACACTTGTGTGATTCAATTATAAATTTAAATTTCAAGTTAGATTTAATTTAAGTTATTCCAAAATTTGTAAGCATGAAAGGCCCATAGCATAGTCATGGTCTTTCCTTGTGCACAAAAAAACTAAGTCATGTAGTTTAGAATAAATTTTGACCTTCCAAATGGTTAGAATCCATTCATTAAATTGTATTGCATCTTCTATGGTGCCCACTCTTAAGTCTTAACACCATATCATCCCCCTCATTTAATATTATCCTCAAAATATCAGCAATCTAATTGGGAAGACATATGAGACATTTATATAGGTGATAGTGTCACCTAATGTCTAGAATAGTGTATCTTGAATATTTTAATACTTCAATCATTAAGTGAAATCCTACCATATTGAATAATTTCATTGTGTAATTTAACAAATAGTATATAAAAGATATTCTAGTACTCAAACAACAATAAATTCCAATTTTATTGAAGAATTTTATAGTCTAAGTTTCCACATTACCTCATTTTATTATAGACAAATAGACCTAAAGTATCTATCAAGTTTGAATGTCTTAAAATTGTCATTAGTTGTGTATGATAATTTAGATAGAGGGAAGAAAAGACAAAATTCTAGAGGGACCTAGATTATCTAAGTCCTTATTATCCCCAATATCATCATCTCAAGGTAAAGCATGCATCAAAACATAGACCTACAATCTTACAATGTCCATCAATATGTATTATGATTAGTTCGATCAACTCGGAACTTACTTCCATTTTTGTAACCTATAATTTTATATTTGGATACGCTAAAAGTTATTCATATAATGATTGTAATGGAATATCAGATGTGCATGAATTACATAGTCTTTTTGCCTACTCCGACATGCATTTTCAATCCTTCTGTCTCAAATTACCTTTAATCATGCTAGATTTCCCACTTTGTTATAATCTTTACTTGCTCCATGGTTTGCTGATAAGTAAAATATTTTGATGAAAAAATGGGGATAATTTGATCACAATTAGACCCTTATTAGATTCCCTGATATATTCACCAATTTTGAAGTATTTCTTGAAGATTCTGATAGAAATATGTTGCATAGTTGATCAAACACAGTGTGTCAGTAGCAGGAGACTGAAAGTTATATAGGTAGGTAGCTTACACAGTGTGTTGGCCATCCAACATGTCGTATCATCTCACATATAAGAAACTTGGGTGTCGTTCAGTTCCAGAAACATGGAGTGTGTTTAATCAACATGTTGTGTGGCTCATTGCATAAACTCACCAAGAACCTCGATCTATAGCAACACGGTGTGTCACAAATCCAGCACGCCGTCTCTCCTCGGTCTAGAATTTTCCAAGCTTTCTTGGCTTCCAGCAACACATCGTGTTGAGAAACCAACACATCGTGTCATCTTTGATCAAAGTTGTTCAACTACAGTTTTTGAGAGAAAACACGGTGTGTTGTTTAAATAGCATGTCATGTCACTAGTGATTTTAGTGCAATTTTAAGGAAAATCATACCTCATTTTAAATACATATAGACTCTTTCGGGATGGTTACCACTTATAATTTGGAGTGAGTTGTGACCAGAGTTCAGAATAGAGGAGAAGGAGAATGACTTTGGAGAAGAAAGAGTGGTTACTCAAGAGAGAACCTCTTCTCTACTCCATTTATCTTCACCAATTGCAGCAAGGGCTTCTATCCTCCATTCCAATCCCTTATAATAGAACGGTTGTTGGAGTAGGATTAGTAACAAGGACAAAATTTTGACTTCCATCCAAAGTTCTTCCCTTATTTGTCTTCCTCCATGGATTCCCTTATTCTTTCCCTTATGTACTCATGTTTTACTTCATGATTCATCACTTGTACTTACATTTTAACACCATGTGTGAGTAGAACCCTATTCTTGTGCATGGGAGAGTAAATCCCTTCTCATAAACATATGTGACTATGAATTTCATTCAAACATTAGTTATTTATTGTTCTAAGATTGCATTGGCGTTTCATTTACTTACTTGCTTGACTGGCCATCATGTTTGCTTGTTTTATACTTCTAATACTATTTGGGGAGGTGTATCTAGGAGTATGGAGATGTAATATTGGAAACACATCCTCAACCATGCGAATGGTTAGAATTTGTGTTGAGGACTCAAGGTTTGTAGTTTGAAACCAAGCATATACGTACAGGAGTTATGTGGAGTTAGAACTATCTCATATCATTAGAAGGTGTATGAGATAAAAACTTCCTTGTATGCTCAACTAGTGTATTAGATTTTCATTTTTCTACTAAGTTGTGGTGTGGAAGTGAAATCTCATTTCCAAGATTCTTAAATTAGATCTTAGTAATCATCTAAAGGACTTGTGTTTATTTTTTTTAGTTCTTATTCGTTGATTAATTTAATTAAATCAGTCAAACTTTTGTAAACTAGTGTAGATTATTGAAGTTTAATGCTCTTGAACATAAATATCCTAGATCCTTTTAGATACGACCTTAACTACAATCGATCCCATATGCTTGTGAGGGAGAAGCGATTTGAGACGACATGCTATTAAATCTTGTTTGTTAAATTAACCAACAAGCTTTTGGTGTCATTGTTGGGGAGCTACAATACTTTTTAGTTAAAGTAAGAGTATGGATGTGTATTCAATACTAGATCACACCACAACCATCATATCCACAATCATTTCTATCATAATCACCATAATCATTATTATTGACAATACTTTCCATTTTTGAATGATATGAGACAATATATTATTAAAGCTTTTTTTAAACCAACTGACAAGTTTTTGGCACCATTGTCGGGGAGGTATGGTACTTTTTAGTTAGAGTAAGAGTTTTTATTAGTATTCAATACTAGATCACACCACAACCATCATATCCATGATCATTTCTATCACAAGCACCATAATCATTATTATTGTTTGTATTTTCCATTTTTTTTGTGTAACTCGCTGACCTTATTAGTCTATAGGATTGTATGCAACGTTCTAAAAGGGGTCTTGAACCATCCATATTTCTAGATTCAAAAATTGAAGGCACATTTAGTAGTCGTAGTAGAAAAAGGAGGAGTGAAATATCTTCATACTTGGAGGATTTATAGCCATCATCACCCCCATTCAATACCTTCATCTTAGCCACCATATTCACCCAATCACTAAGATTCAATCATAGAAGACAATAGATCACTTAAGGACTTAGTTACCCCTACTTTCATCCACATTTAAGGAGCTATTGACTGTCCAATTATTGAAGCCAACAACTTCTCTATTATCCCCACAATTATGCAAATGATCTGGTAGAAAATGTTTGGAGGAACCCCTATGGAGGATCTAAATCTTCACATAGTTGAGTTTCTATAGTACATGAACACTTTCAAGATAAATAGTGTTCCTACTAATAGGATACGCATACTATTGTTTCCGTTCACCTTGAGGGATAGAGCCAAGGCATGGATTTCTTTCTTACCCAAGAGGTCTATCAAAAGGTTTTTTTGGTCGGTCAAAAAGCATGTTACTATATAATTCCAAAAACTTTGGGTACAGACACGGTGCCCCATTACAACCAGGGATGATGACATCTGAAATAACAAAAAGGTTTATAGACCCCCAAAAGTAGAATAGGAACCAGACCCCAAAAACTTCTAGATAATACATACACTGCCTAATAGATGAAGGCATTAACTAGAGAAAAAACCAGTACAAACACTAGCATTAACCCCACCTTCAAATTGTGTCATCCTGGAAAACTGGAGACTGATCCATCATAAAAGGAAGGGCAATGTTATCTAGACGAGATGAAAAAAGGTTCCTACACCAAAGAAAAGCATCCAAACTGCAGAAGGCACAGCAGGAGGTGCCCCTTCATGAGCTATCCATCGGTTGATGTCCTTGAAAATAAAACGACCATCTTCCCCAGCACTGAAGTTGTGAACATCTCAAAAGGTATGCGGAAAAGATAGATTTCCTATTCCTCTTCACCAATCAAGAGACAAGTAGATTAAGAGGCGCAACCTGATCACACATATGCAACAAGGAGAAGCTCACTGAGCAGTAGAGTTGAACTGGATGAGAACAGAGCTCGACCAGTCTTTTTCCTAACTGAGATGAAGCCGACTCAGGCTTGAACCCAGCACCTTGCGGAAGCTTCATCACACGATGACCCTATTTGCACAGAGCATTTCATAGAACACATTGAAAGTGTTCCTTCACACATCAGCAAAGGATACAGCAAGCAAGACACCGCACCTCTACTGTGTCAGGGTTGAAATCGCAGAGGATGAGCAATCAGCCCAGGTGAGGGACAAACAACCAATAAGGTTGACCACCGCCACGGGAGGGACCCCATGTGAGAGCGCGATCAGTGGCCCAGCAGGCCGAGCTCGATCATCCCATTCCTCCCGAAATCCCCGCTAGCCACTGAGTACCCCATGGGGGGACCAGCGCAGTAGACAAGCAGAGACATGCCGCCAACCAGGCGGATAGAGGAGGACCAAGCCACCCAAAGAGCACCCTACTACCGCTGAATCCTCCTAGACAAGAACCTATATGGATTCATAACCGTCAGCAACCTGGGCAAGTCAGGGTTTACTCAAAGGAAAGAAGGAGAAGATCACTGGAGGCAAAGGAAGGAACCCTTCACACCCCAGCGTGGTGGAGCAGCAACATGAGTTTGGATCCAGCTGAGAGTGGCCTCTCTCCACCCGTCGCACTTGAACGGACAAAGCTCAACTTAGTCGAATTGCCACATCTCTGGCCTATATCATGACTCCCCGCAGCGCTCACACCTCCTTCACCCCAGATCTACTGAGTAGGTGCCAGCAAACACCCACCAGCTTTCATCACCAGAGACTTGCTCCACTTCTACCCATCACAGTGGCCTCACCGCGCCTGTTGGATGCCAGGGGGAGGAAACACCGAGGGAGCGCTCCCTCCCCCCAGCGGCAGCCACCGGGAATATTGACTAGAGAGAAGGGGGAGTAGAGCCCTAGAGATATTAGGTCTATCAAAAGTTGGGATGAGATGTTAAATATTTTTCATGCTAAATATTTTCCACCTAGAAAGACCACACAATTAAGGAGCCAGGTCATCAATTTCAAAAAATTAGAAGGTGAAATGGTGTACAACATGTGGGAGAGATTTAAAGACCTTCAATGTCTTTCCCCTCGCCACAGTTTGACTAATTGTCTATCATTGTAAACATTTTACAATGGGTTTTCCTAAAACACCCATATGATTGTGGAAGTTGTTGTGAATGGAGCCCTAATCAACAAGTCTTACAGGGACACATATGATATTATTAAATACATGGTAATTAACTATTTCTAATTGAGCTTATAGAGGACCAGACAACCTCCTTAATCAAGTTCTTATACTGAAAATCAAGGTGGAAAGAACACTTTTGATGCAGTTGATCTTATTGCAGCCAAGCTTGACGCCCTTTAAAATAAATTTGAGAGGTAGAGTATAAACTCTATCCAAGCTGCCAAACAACTTTATGATTTTAGGGCATAAATGTTCATCTTGCTTTTCCCCATAAATGAATGTTGGGGATATTCTAGAACAAGAAAATGTGGTAGGGAGATTTGGGAACAAGTAGTCATATAACCCCTAATCCAACACTTACAACCCATGATGGAGAGATCATCCTAATTTCTTATACAGAACATCAGTAATTCTCACAACTCACATCATCAACAAGGTCAAAATCAGCAAAACCAAATGGGCATCCAACAACCCATGAACAAAAACCTATTAGGATTCAATAGCAACAACCAAAGTTACAATCATCAAAGACAAACCCAACCAAAGTCAAGTATAGTGAGCATTCTTGAGACCTTTGTCTTAACTCAAATTCAGCATAATGAAAAAAATTGCAATCATGGGCAACTTCTCAAAGATGCAATTTCTCAACTCTCTTCCAAAGTGGACGGCATTGTTACCCACACAAAGATGCTAGAAAATCAAATTGCACAGCAATATCTAGCTAACCAAAGGGCCCCTTCTGAGTCACTATCAAGTCAACTAGAGATGAACCCAAGGGGACTAAAAATTCATTACTCTAAGGAGTGGAGTTGTAATTGGAAGACCACACCATCAAATGAGAAGATAGTTGATGATGTTGTTGACAAACAATATGATATTGATGAGAATCAAAGAAAAAAGAATGCAACTGAAGCACCACTTTCTTACAAATCTAATATTCCTTTTCCTAACAATTTTGCACATAAGAAAGATGATGTCTAATTCAACAGATTCATGGACATCCTCAATAAGCTTTATGTCAACCTTCCCTTAGCTGAAGTTATTGTTGAGATGCCCTCCTAAACAAAATTTCTCAAATACATCTTGACTAAGAAAAGAAGGTTGGATCAAGTGGAGATAGTCATGCTATCAGGGAGGATGATTTTTATCATCCAAAATAGGCTACCAAAGAAATTTTATGACTTTGGAGCCTTCATCCTTCCGTGTAAGATAGGTGACACTACATTTGACAAAGGTCTATTAGCATTATTACTTTTTCACTATGACAATAACTTGATTGAAGCCCATTAATATGGCCATTCAATTAGCAGACCACTCCATCAAGTATCCTAAAGTTATTGTAGAAGACTTTGTTTTGAAGGTTGACAAGTTTATATCCTTTGTGACTTTGTTGTGTTGGACATGAATGAAGTTCCTTCCAACCCTATTCTTCTTTAAGACCCTTTCTCTGTCAGCTAATTGTATAGTTTATGTGTGAGAAGGTAAACTCACTCTTAGAATGGCAGAAGATACTATGGAAATTTCTATCTTCGATACCATGAAAGCTCTAAATAAAACATAAGACATTTGCCTCATTGATTGTGTTGATAAGCTTCTGGAAAAAAATAAGATTTTTTTGATTTCATCATTAATTGTTGTGAAGAACATGAGTTGGACAACGTCGTGACAACTGAAGTTTTAGATGGTACTTTTATTTCTAACTCACATCCAACTGATGGAGATATTCCATTACTAGAGGATAACTCTAGCAAGTCTACAAAGGAGAAAAAGGTATAAGTCAAACCCCTTCCACCAAGGCTAAGGTATGCATTCCTTGACCCTGATTCTACTTCTCCTATGATTATAAATGTTGACTTAACTGATAAACAAGAACTCAAATTGCTCAATGAACTTCATTTTCACAAAGAAGTTATTGGTTATTCTATATATGATTTGAAGGGCATCAATCCTTCCATTTGCATGCAATAATACTTTTGAAGATGATCCCAAACCATGAATAGAACCTCCTAAGAATTTAGATCAAAATATGTTTGAGGTTGTGAAAAAATAAATCTTCAAGTTGAGATATGCATGAATCATATATCCTATAAATGACAACCCTTAGGTGAGTGCTACTCACATAGTACCCAAGAATGGGGGTGCTACTGTCGTAAAAGGGGAAAGATGAACATCTCCAAACACGTGTTGTGTGTATGTATTGATTATAAGAGGTTAAATAATGTAACTCGGAAAGATCATTTCCCTTTGCCTTTTATTGATTTGATGTTTGACATATTAGCCAATCATTCTTATTTTTTCTATCTTGATGGCTATTCTGGATTTTTCCAAATACCAATATACCCACCAGACCAATAAAAGACCACATTTAGATGCACCTATGGAACTTATGCTTATAGACGCATGCCATTCGGCCTTCGTAATTCTCTAGTAGCTTTTCAACGTTGTATGATGGCCATTTTCTCTGATTTGATCAAAGGAATAATGGAGATTTTTATAGATGATTTTAGTGTGTATGGAAATTCTTTTAATGATTGTTCACCAGATGTTGCAAAAAGATTAATTGGAGAAGTACCATTTTACTGTACAATCTGGGGTTTTACTAGGTCATACAATATCTAACAATGATATTGATGTTGACATGCCTAAAGTGGGGGCAATTAAAAAGATGTCCACTGGACATATGTGAAAGATGTTTGTAGCTTTGTTGCCCATGTAGGGTTTTACATATGCTTTAATTAAGGATTTATCCAAGATTGCCAAAATATTGTGCTTACTTCTTGTCAAAGATGTCGAATTTGTTTTAAATGATGACTACCGAGTTGCTTTCAAGAAGTTGAGGGACACCATTATTTCTTCCTCCATCATTCAGACCCCGGATTGGAATGCACCTTTTGAGATTATGTGTGATTCTAGTGACTATGTTGTTCGTGTAGTCCTAGGAAAAAGGAAAGACAACAAACTCCATGCCATACACTATGCCAGCAAGACCCTAGATGAAGAAAAAATAAACTATGCCACCATGGAGAAGGACATGCTAGTAATAGTATATGCCTTTGATAAATTTAGGCAATATCTTATGGGATCCAAGGTTGTGGTCTACACCTACCTGGTGCAATCAAGTATTTACTAAACAAGAAAGATGCCTATCTGTGCCTATTTTGCTGGATATCATTGTTTTAAGAGTCTAACCTTGAGATAAGATACAAGAAAGGTACATTGAACAATGTTGTTTATCACCTCTCATGACTAAAGATGGATGCAATGAACTCTCTCCCCATTGATGATTATCTACCTGTTGAAAATTGTATGCTAGTCTCTTTTCCAGTCCCTTGGTTTGCTGATATTTCCAACTTCCTTGCTACTAGCATCTTCCCCCCTAATCTCACTTATCAAAAAAAAGTTCTTACACGATGTAAAATTTTACTATTGGGATGATCCTTTGTTGTTCAAGTAAGAAACATATGAGGTGATCAGAAGGTGTATAGATGATGAGGAGATCCCAACTATCATTTCATATTTCCATTCTTCTTCTTACAAAGGACACTTTAGAGGAGAGAATGCAGCTACAAATATTTTGCAAGTAGGTAGTGGCCAACATTATTCTGATATGTTTGTACATATATCAAAGCTTGTGACAAGTGTCATATGATGGGTGGTATATTAAGAAGAAATGAAATGCCTCTAAACTCCATTCTTGAAATAAAGGTATTTGATGTATGAGGCGTGGACTACATGGGCCCCTTCCTATCCTCTTGTATCTACAAGTACATCTTAGTTGCATGTGATTATGTATCCAAGTGGATAGAAGATGTTCCCACTCAAGTCACACATACAAAATCTGTAATAAATATATTTCATAAGATAATATTTCCCCATTTTGGAGTCTCGTGGGTTGTGATATCCAATGGAGGCACACACTTCAATGAAAAGCACTTCAAATATTCTCAACAAATATGAAGCGAAACATAAGATACCTACTACATATCACCCACAAAAAATGGGGCAATCAAATGGGAATCTCTAGAGAAAACCATTTCTAGCTTAAGAAAAGATTGGGCATCAAGTTGGATGACGCACTATGGGCATTCCAGATAGCATTCAAAAAATCTATAAGCACAACAGCATTCAAGTTTATTTATGGCAAGTCATGCCATCTTCCTCTCGAGTTAGAACACAAGGCTCTGTTGGCAATTAAGTTTGTGAACTTTTACTTGAAGAAAGTAGGAGTTACAACTCCAAGAGCTTGAAGAGATCAACCTATATGCATATGAAAATGTAAAAATCTACAAATAAAGAACAAAGGCATGTCATGATAAGAAGATTAGAAGAAAATACTTTGTTGAAGGATTTCAAGTGATTCTTTTCAACTCCACATTGTAGCTTTTTTTGTGCAAGCTATGTTACAAGTGGTCTGGACCATTCCTTTCATTGAAGATTTTTCATATGGGACTATTGAGCTTCAAGGGAATCAATCTATGTTCAAACTCAGCGGACAAGGTTGCAATCTATACATAGAAGGAGATAAGATCCAAAAAGGGGTTTCATGCTCCCTCACTGACATTTGCTGAAGAAGACCCAAGTCTCACTCTAGACTCTAAAGGGAGGATCTTTGTGGGACTTCACCCCACCCTTACAATAGATTTGCTTTATTATATTTCCTCGAGAACATTTTCTTTTCAAAATAAACTTGTCATTGATGAATGAAATAAATTTAGGCCCTCATCAATTATATGCCAACATCATTACAGGTGCAGTAGAAAACAAAAGAAATCAAGCATCTGCAACAATTCAGCTCCAACACAGTGTGTTAAACAAATGACATGGTGTCTCGGATTTTGACAAACAATCTTTAGTAATTTAGTTCAGATGATGTGGCATGCAAAACCTTGTACACAATGTGTGCATAGGAGATTAGACAATCCACAAGTTTTGTGAAGTGCAACACAACATGAGATAAATTGACACGGTGTGCATAGCGTGAAGAAATTTTATCATGTTCTCACTTGGAGGTACTAGATTTAGCACACTATCTGTGAGTCTTAGGTATATTTTCTAGAAGTTTTGTGAAGTTGTTGTACAATCAGACACAATGTGTGCTTTACTCAATATGGCATGTCACAAATGAATTTTGTTTCTGCATATCCACCTAGAACAAAACATAGTGTGTGTAAATTCAAGCATGGTGTGTCCCAAATTTGTATGACTTACAGAGATTCTTCTCTGAAGATAAACATGTTGTGTATTTTTCTAGACACAGTGTGTTACTTTTGAAAGGGGAAAATAAATAAGGAAGCATTGATACATGATGAACACATGGCATGTATATTGTTTAACACGGCGTGCATGATGAGATGAAGTAGGGTTTTCTACCCGATTTTGAATTCATTTGCACTTTTTTCCCTATCTCTACGCCATGTCTCTTATGCCCATAAGGTTTCAAGTCCTCACCATTGGTCTCAGCTACTAGCTATGTCCACTGCATTCCCCCTCCACCAGTCATTCTCCTCTTTGTCGATCAGCAATCAGTCTAGCCACCACTGCAATCTATAGTCCAACCGCCATCAAGAACATTTTTGAAGTCATCTACATTGTAGTGTGAGAACATGTAACACTAAATGAGATTACTCAAAACATAAAACACAATCAATCACCAATTAACCACATACCCAAAAATATGGGCAAATTAAAACCAATTTGAACATCAGCACCCACTCAGAAACATTTGCATAAGAGCCCAACATCTTTCTTATATCCATACTATGCCAAGAATTTGAAACAAATTGTTCTATCGTCATTGCCACAACATATATACACAGTACATTTTTGGGTAAGTGGTTAATTGGTGATTGATTGTGTTTTATGTTTTGACTAATCTCGTTTACTGTAACGGGTTCTCACAACTTGGTATCAGAGCTTAGGCTGAGTCGTCAGGGACCATTAGGATAGAAAGTCAGAGTTATAAGTGTGGCAGTTAAAAGGTGATGTGTGAATAGCTATGGGAAGTCGGGGTACTTGGATACCCTTTCCCGGTATCTGGATACCTAGGTTGACCAGTATCAAGCTACTTTGTCTATTCTTCTCTGAATGCCTTGGCTATGCGTGAAGTGGGAGGATGGGCTAGAGAGAATTCCTATAAATATTATGGCTAGAAGACCAGAAAGAAATGAATGTCTGGATGTGTATTACTAATGTTGAGATCATATTAGAGTAATTAAAGTTTAATTCTCTTGTAAAGTTTGTTTATGTGATTGAATGCAAGAAAAAAAAAGAGTTTGGGATCAAAGAAGAAAAAAAGTTGGGAGTGAGCTTTGTATTAAGTATAATCCTCAAATTTATGCCCTAATCTCATGATTAGTGGTAATCGTGGGATGTGGGTGTAACATGTAGCATCTCCCATGTATCCTCTGTCATTGAGTATTTTGTTTCCAGCCTATACAAACCTTGCTTCAACCTCCATTTGTATACTCCTCTACACAACTGGTGCAAAGACCCCTCTCTGATGGTCCTTTTCATCAAGTATTTGACATCTAAGCAAGAAAGTTCATCTGTTGCTCAACCACACTGTCAGTCAAGCTCCACAAAAACCCAGAGACACATTATGAGTCGTTCGGCTATGTTTTATTTCTCTCTCTTCTTCCTCACATGCAACACGTTGTAACACGCTATGTCTTAGCTATGTACATGTTGTATAACGACCCCATTCTCCGGAAAACCCCAATTAAAGAAGGAAAAGAAACTAGAACTAGTATCCCAAATATATGATCAAATGGTTTTTCACATAATCAAAAATAACTAATAAATTCTACTAAAATAACTAAGTTTGATATAGGATTAATATTCTTTTCATGAAATTTTACAAAATACAAGATTCTAGGACTTTACCCGAGACATGTACCAACTAACTATATCCTCCAAGAATTAGTTTGTCCAGTTCCCTTTCAATGTCTTTTTCATTGGTTGTGCAGTTTCCATCCTTGAGGTAGATTTTCCTAAAAATGTCGACAAACAAAATGTCAGTTAGTATAATAGGTTATACTGGTATGTGGGGGAAACAAAACTCCACAAGTAATTATAACAATGTAGTTCACCCAATAATTGTTTAACAACAACAAAGTTAGCATGTTGATTGGTAACTTTTCATCCCATAATGGTGTGTTCTCATTACTATTACCCTCACTTGGGTCTTGCCCCTGTAGTGGGTGTACTTATCTTCCCATTCAAGCTTGATAATATATTGGCCTTCCCATCTGGGCTTGACCACATGTATCAGCCTTCCCATCTGGGTTTGGCATTCTTATAGAATCCTTCCCATCCGGGCTTGGTTTTTTTACATTGTGACCATGAGTAAGTTATCTTCCATATAATGTGATAATCATAGTCACTTTAAAGTTTGCAAGTAAGTAAAGTTCATCCAACAGTCATACATTTGCAAACTATGTGGAGAAACCTGAGAAAACCATGAGAAACTAGATTAGGTACTCATCGGTGTAACCACATACCTGTCTTAGGAGTATTTGTAGTCTGAATAAGAACAAGTAAGATTAAACACACAATCAACAAATAAAGTCAATCTAAAATTAAAGTCATTCATCCATGTGTCACCACATGATTCTAAAACCTATAAAAAGACTGACTTGGTTCTCAAGTTAGGTCCTTATGTCTACTTTCTTATTTCATTATCCCTAACACTCCATTAGTCCATTTATTTCTCTTTTCACTTTCTTAGTCCAAAAACCCTACTTTTAGGTCTCATACATAGATCATGCTACAAATATAAAATTCCCCATCTTTATCCTTTTTAAGTCCAATTAGAGTTAGAGAGATAGAAAGATAGGTTTTCGGCACTTTTATGTTCACTGGGTTCACAAAGCCTAATTCCAATCATTTAATATACATATTGAGGTCATTACTCATCATTAGATCTAGATTATCTTTTGATCATAAAAAGTCCAGCTTTTATTATCCAAATTAGTTCCATATCATAGACTCGCCAAACTTTAGGAATTAGGGTTTTGAAAGCACTTAATACACTAAGGATACCAATTTCAAGTAATATTCGAACTAGATATAGATTTAGGTTCTAGTTTCATTTTTATCAGATTCCTTGAATTTTTCTTATCAATATACATATATTACTTGTAATTTTTGGACAAAGGAGTGATTTTTAATCAATTTTACAAGACATGACTATTTTCTTGATTTTCTGACCAGAGAGGCAAAGAAAATACCTAATTGCAAAAAATGAGCATCGTCAGATGGTTGGTATTCATTAGCGAGGTAGAGATTGTGTGGCTCACATTGATCACACCCACTCATGTGGCTCAGACAAGTGGAGGGAACCTGGGTCGTGGATCGCCTTTGTTGGTCTGCGGGTTGACCTGATCAGATGGTCCCCGAGCCTTCCCTCTTTCTCGTCTTCAAGAATTTGCACACGGAAGCTCCACGGTGGAGGCTAATCTTAGGAGATTCAATTGAGGGAAAGAGAGTGAGTCAGGGTAAGAGAGGTTGCCATCGGTGCTCTAGGGGGTCAAGGTGAGTTGGATGGGGGTCCTTTTATAGGAGTATGGGGTTTGGCTTAGGGTTTCCTATCTCGTTCGAGCTTGATATTGGCAGTGAGGATTCTAGATTCTTCTACATACCTCCTTTCCACTCAAAACTGACATGTTTCCTTGTCAGTTTTTTGAGGCAAACATTATGGTCTAATTATTTTGAGCTGAGGTGGTCCAGAGAGGGGGATAGGGATCTCGATTCCTCATGTGTACAGGTTGCCTTTCTCGATCTTTCACAAGGCGAGGGACAAAACACGAACCATTGGACCTTCAATCTGATAGTTCATGTCACTCGTGAGTAATAAATGCAATTCCTTATTCTATTAAAATTGTGACATTAATAATTCTCATTGTATTGTACACACTTTATGGATTTTTTCTAATATCTATAACTCTCACATCAGTAATCCTTCTAATCCCAAATTTTAAGGGAAAGTTCTTGATGACTTAATCTGCTTATGGACACAATTTGAGATCAAAACTCTAAAGGAATAACCTTTTTCTTTAAGAGAAAGTCTTACATTAAAAAGGCATATATATTATGCATTAAAACTCATATTTTCTCTTTCTTTTCTATTCTCTTGATTTTGACTTTTCTAGATATAAGAAGGCAAGTGGAACTAAAACCACCCTATTGTGGACACTTATGCCACCTTCTAGAGAATTCCATATTTTTCTTAAACAAAGCACATGTTATTTATTTTCTTCTTGCCTTTTCACTTATTATGGGTTTTTCTTTTGTCCTTTATCGTTTTACACTTCCATTGGCTTATTACAATAGGGAAAAGCATGAAATTCATTATTCAAGAGAATTTTGCAAAGAAAACCAAGTTATAAGATATTGCACACAAATTGTCAAGCAATCCCTTTTCTTATGAAGTCAAAGTTGGGGTTATAACATCCTTTCTCACTGATAAAAATTTTGTCCTCAAAATTCATCTAATCGTACAAACAACTCAAGATAAGATTTTTCCATGTCGGTTTTCAACTCCCATGTAGCTTCATCCTCTCCATGGTGCTTCCAAAGAACCCTTACCATCTCTGCCTTTTTTATTCTCAGTTCTTTCACCTTGGTATCTAATACTCTCACAGGTGACTTAGGATATGTCAGGCTCCCCTGGAGCTCAATAGGTTCAATGCTCAGTACATGACTAGGTTCTTTCACATAGCATTTTAGATTGGATACATGGAACACGTCATGCATCATGCTATACTGTGGGGTTAGGGCTACATGATAGGTTGCTTCACCAATCCATTCTAGAACTTCAAATGGACCCACATATTGGGGACTCAACTTTCCTCTGTTCTTAGCTATATCTCAGAGGGGTCAGATCTTTAGAAACACATTTTCACCCACAGTGTAGTGTAAATAAGTTTGCTTTACATCAACATACGAATTTTGTTGATCTTGGGCTCTCTTTAGCCTTTGCTTGATCAAAGTGACTTTATCTCCATATATCTGAAGTTTCTCTACCCTCAACAAGGTCCTCTCACCAACATCATCCCAGTGAAGTGGTGGCTGACACGGCCTCCCATATAGAGATTTATACGGAGGCATCTCGATATTGCCTTGGTAGCTATTATTATAGGCAAACTCGGCTAGAGGCAAGTACTGCTCCCATGATCCACCCCAATCGAGCACACATGCTCTCAATAGGTCTTCTCAAGTTTGAATCATCCTCTCTGATTGTCCATTAATTTGGGGATGGTAGGTGGTACTAAATCTTAACCTTGTCCCAAGTTCTTTATGCACCTGCTTCCATAACTTCAAGGTGAACTTGGGGTCACAATCAGAAATAGTCAAGCTCAGTATGCCATGCAAACGCACTATCTCCTGGATATATAGTTCAGCTAATTCTGACACTTTGGCAGTAATCTTCAAGGCAAGGAAATGTGTCGACTTGGTTAAGCGGTCCACCACAACCCATATAGCATCATGACCTTTCTTGGTCTTGGGAAGACCCACCACAAAGTCCATGGTGATCTGGTCCAATTTTCACTTAGGAATATCAATCGATTACAGTAATCCTTCAGGTCACTATTGTATGCCTTCACCATTTAGCATGTGAGACAACTGGACACATATGTTGCTATGTCTCTCTTCATTCGAGGTCACTAAAAGTATCATTGCAGGTCCTTAAACATTTTTGTTGTACCAGGGTGTACATTATACTTAGAGATATGATCTTCTTGTAGGATATGAGTCTTTAAAGGTGACTCCTCAGGAACCCAAATATGATTCTTGTATCGGATCCCTCTATCCACACCCAAGGATAGGTGTCTCTGAGGTTTCTCCATCAAACTTTTCATCTTCCCAAGCTCTGGGCTCGCCAGCTGGGCAGCTACTAACTTGGTCAGTAAATCTAGTTTTATTTGAATGTTAGCCAAGTGAATTCGGTCTTCTAATGGTTGCAGAGTCCATCTAGAAAACTCCTTTGATTCCCTCTACTGGGTAGATAAATAGTTGCACATCTAAGTTGTTTTTGACTAAAGGCATCTACCACTACATTGGCCTTTCCCGGGTGGTATGTGATGGTGAAATCATAGTCTTTCATATATTCCATCCATCATCTCTACCTTAGGTTGAGGTCTTACTGAGTGAGGAGATACTTCAAGCTTTTGTGATCAGTGAGGATTTCAAAGGAAGCACCATACAAGTAGTGTTGCCAGATTTTCAGGGAATGTATGATCGCAGCCAACTCTAAGTCATGTATCAGATAGTTCACTTTATTTGGCCTGAGCTGTCAAGATGAATAAGTGATAACATGCTTTTTCTTTTCTAGCAAACATCCAAGTCCCATTTTGGATGCATCAATGAAGATCATAAATCCTTTGTTACCAGACGATAGAGTCAACACAGGTGATGTGGTCAATTTCTCCTTCAACTCTTGGAAGCAGGCTTCACACAACTCACACCATACTAACTTTTCATCCTTACGAGTGAGCTTGGTGAGGGGTAAGACGATCTTTGATAAGTCTTAGATGAACTGCCGGTAATATCTGGCCAATCCCATAAACCTGCAAACTTTAGATGAATTTTTTAGTGTTGGCAAATCATGTACAGCGGATACCTTGGTAGGATCTACCAAAATAGTACCTCCTAAGATGATGTGTCCAAGAAGAATGGTGTGATTGATCCAAAACTCATATTTTGAGAACTTCCCATAGAACTTCTACTTCCTCATGATTTCAAGGACTCTAACCAGATGGGAATAGACTAAGATGTCTTCTATAAACACTATAACGAACGAGTCAAGGAAGGGTTGAAACACAATATTTATGAGGTTCATAAAAATTCTTGGGGCATTGGACAGTCCAAACGGCATGACTAGGAACTTATAATGGCCATAACGGGTACGAACAGTGGTTTTTGGTATGTCTTGGTTCTTAACTCGTAACTGGTGGTACCCAGACCTTAGGTCAATCTTGGAAAAGACTCGGGATGACTTAAGATGGTCGAACAGGTCGTCAATACGTAGTAAAGGATACTTGTTTTTTATGGTAGCTTGGTTTATCATGTGGTAGTCACTGCACATGTGGAGTGATACATCCTTCTTCTATATGAAGATGATTGGAGCTCCCTAGTGTGAGGTACTAGGCCTAATGAAGCCCTTGTCTAGTAATTCCTGCAATTACTTTTTCAACTCCAACAGCTCAACTAGGGCTATCCTATAAGGTGCCCTGGAGATAGGATTCATTTTGGGAGCTAACTCAATGGTGAAATCCACCTCTCTCTGGAGGTAGGCTAGGTAAATCATCTGGAAACACATCTACATAGTCCCAAACTACCTCTATCTCTCCTAAGGTTTTAACCTAAGGTTCAGGTTTGGTAACAGCTGCTAGGAATGCTTGAAAACCATTGGCTATCATTTGTTTCTGCTTTTAAGGTTGACACATACAAACTAGTGGTTGCATCCTTCCTACCTCTAATGGTTAAAGGTAGGTGATAGGGTATCTTTATCACAACCTTCTTTTCCCTATATTCAATATGGGTCTGATAGGTGTAAAGCCAATCCATCCCAATTATTACATCAAAGTCATTCATGTCCAAAAAAATAAATTCAGTAGGGAATTCATGACTCAGATATTTAGTAGGTAAAACAAGGGTTTTTAAAAGATACATAAAAATTTGACCACTCAAGGTAGTGACATCTGAGGTAAACCCTAAATCCTTGAAATTCAGAAAAAGCATAGTCGTGAGATTTCTAGAAATGAAAGTATTTGTAGATCCACAATCAAAAAGAGCTTTCACACTTTGTCTCATAATTGTAAGCATGCCTACATAGTTTTCATGATAGTTAAATTTCCATTACATTACATAAACAAAGATGGAAAAACTACTCTAAGGGTTGTTACCCTATGTCAGACAGTTGGTATTAGCTTAGCCTCCTCATTTTCAATGGCGGTGTTGCGGATGTTGGTCGTGTTGTTGCCACTGGTTCGGCTACCACCAGGGCCTATCTAGGTGGAGGTGATAGGGGGTAGTTGGCCACAAGATGACCTTTTTACTGACAATGGTAACATCGGTACTTCTCGTAGCGACATTTTCCCAAATATCTCTTTCCACATGTAGCACAGCTTGGGTAGAAGCCTTCTTGACAGCTTTTCCTTTTCCTTGCCATGATGATGACCTTGGTTCTTCCTGTTATCATTTCTTAGGACAGAACTTCCTTCAGTGAAGTCAAGATATCCTTTAGATTGGTTCTGTTGTGGCATGACCATTGTCTCCATGTCCAAAGAGAAGTTGAGAGCTTCCGGGAGAGTTGTGGGCTTGCTTTCCATGACATGGGGCTTAATGGCAGGGTGAAGCCTATCCACAAAATGGTCTACCCTCCTTGCTTCCATCACCATGTAGCCAAAAATGCTCTGAGTGAAAACTTGCGAGTG
The DNA here is from genome assembly GCA_963693085.1 of Alisma plantago-aquatica. Classification (NCBI taxonomy): domain Eukaryota; kingdom Viridiplantae; phylum Streptophyta; class Magnoliopsida; order Alismatales; family Alismataceae; genus Alisma; species Alisma plantago-aquatica. Next base: position 831,231,181 of record OY856409.1, read on the forward strand.
TAGTATGTCATTGTCATGTTCCCTAAAACCACAAATGTGAACTATTTTTCCTTTTCCTTCTTGGCGGCAAGGGGTATGAACCTTGCTATGAAAAGTGCATGGAAGTCTGCCAAAGCCATGGGCTCCTCGCTTAGGTCTTGGCCCATGATATGGTTATCCCATCATATCTTTGTTGATCCCTCCAGGAGATGGGTGGCAAAAATAACCTTCTTGCCTAGATGTACCTCCAACATGTGGAACCAATTTTCCACTTCCAAAAGCCAAGTGTCGGCTTTTTCTAGTACCTCAGTCTTGTCCTCCCCTCAGAATTTATCAATGTTCAGCTTCACAAAATCAAGATGGTGGCACCATGGAGGGGACGGACAGCTATAGGTTCTCTATTTTCATCACGGGGAACATCTCTAAGGGCAAGGGTGTTGATGGCTTCAGTCAACTTCCTTTGTTGTTATAACAAGAGTATCTCAAGTGTTTGTGTCACTATGTGTCCGACTGCCGGTGCGAAGTCAGCAGCATGGATGGGATCACCCTTTGCTTCATCTTCAGCATAGGTAGTTCTTCGATTTGGGGGCTTCCTTCTAGGTTCGTGATGTGGAAGGGAATAGGTTTAGGCTCAGGTCCTTTCTCTCTAGAGGCTTCACCTTCTCTCTTTCTTTCTTGGAGGATTCTCCTTCTAGGGGTCTTCTTTTCTCGTGGGAGGACATCTTCTTGTGCAAGGGTCTCGGTCCAGGATATTTGTTGGTGTTGTCGTCAGGGATGGCAACAGTCTTGACACGGGTCATACTGTAACACATAGACCACTCAATTAACCACAGTTTCATAACTTAGGATTATCAAAAAGTTGTATCCATGGCATCTATTTACATGAATTTTGTTGTTTGGTGGACGATACCTTAATCCTTATCATTTGTAATACCAGTACCCAAGAGGAGGTGGAGAGAGAGAGAAAAAAAACCTTAGGAACTTAAAGTTTGTTAACAAAAAGGGGATAAAGAAGTGATGGAAGTATATGAGAAATCCTAGAGGTATCTTATTTCGAGTTAAATCCTTAGATTTTGTCCAGACAGTCACATGGATTCTGGGAGTCCTCATAAACTGACTAATAGGATGGAGAAAAATCTTTCCCGCTCTAGGATCGTGAATTTTTTCTAGACACCTCCATCTTTGGAAAATTCTTTGATAACTCCCTTTGGGCTCTAAAGAATTTGCAAAATCTAATAATTATGAAAGATTATATGGAAAACCAAGCTCTGATACAAAATGTAACGACCCCATTCCCCGGCAACCCCCAATTAAGGAAGGTTAAGAAACTAGAGTCGTTCTCCCAAAAATAGGATCAAATAGTTTTGTACATAATCAAAAATAATTAATAAATTCTATTAAAATAACTAAGTTTGATGCAGGATAAAAACTCTTTTTGTGAAATTTTATGAAATACAAGATCTTATAAATTTACCTAAAACATGTACCAACTAACTATATCCGCCAAGAATTAGTTTGTATGGTTCACTTTCAATGTATTTTTCATTAGTTGTCTAGTTTCCATCCTTGAGGTAGACTATCCTAAAAATGCAGACAAACAAAACATTGGTCACTATAATAGGTTATATTGGTATGTGGGGGAACAAAATTCCACAAATAATTATAGAAACATAGCTTAATAATTATTGTATAACAACAACAAGGTTAGTGTTTTAATTGGTAACTTCTCATCCCATAATGGTGTGTTCTCACCACTATTACCCTCACTTGGGTCTTTCCCCTATAGTGGGCGTAGTTATCTTCCCATCCGAGCTTTATATCATGGACTTCCCATTCGGTCTTGACCACTTGTATCTGCCTTACCATCCGGTCTTGGCATTCTTATAGCAACCTTCCCATATGGGATTGGTTTAGTTTACAATGTGGGCATGAGTAAGTTACCTTCATATAATGTGATAATCATAGTCACTTTAAAGTTTCCAAGGAAGTAAAGTTCATTTAACAGTCATACATTTACGAACTAAGTGGAGAAACCCAAGAAAACCATGAGAAATTAGATCAGGTACTCATAGGCGTAACCACATACCTGTCTCATGAGTATTTGCAGTCCAAATAAGAACAAGGAAGATTAATCACACAATCAACCAAGCAAGTCAACCTAAAATTTAAGGCATACATCCATGTGTCACTACTTTATTCTAAAACATATCAAAAGACTGACTTGGTTCTCAAGTTAGGCTTTTATGACCACTTTCTTATTTCATTATCCATAACACTCCATTAGTCCATTTATTTCTCTTTTCACTTTCTTAGTCCACAAACCCTACTTTTAGGTCTCATACATAGAGCATGCTATAAAATGTGCCTTTATACAAAATTCCCCATCTTTATCCTTTTTAAGTCCAATTAGAGTTAGAGAGATAGAAAGATATGTTTTTAGTACATTTATGGTCATCGGGTTCACAAACCCTAGTTCCCATCATTTAATATACATGTTGAGGTCATTACATATCATTAGATTCATACTGTCTTTTGATTATAAAAAGTCCACCTTTGATTATCCAAATCAGTTCCATATCATGGACTCACCAAACTTTAGGAAGTAGGGTTTTGAAAGCACTTAATACATAAAAGATGCCAATTTCAAGTAATTATCGAAATAGAAGAAGATTTAGATTCTAATTTCATTTTTAACAGATTCCTTGCATTTTTTCATCAATATAAATATATTACTTATAATTTGTGGACAAAGGAATGACTTTTAGTCAATTTTACAAGATAGGACTATTTTCTTGATTTTCTTACCAGAGAGGCAAAGAAAATACCTAATTGTGGAAAAATGAACATTGTTTGATTAGTCGATCTTCACTGACTGGGTAGAGATTGCATGGCTTAGCTGATCGCACCCACTCATGCGGCTCAGACACATAGAGGGAACATGGGTCGTGGATAGTCTTTGTCGATCCGGGGTTTGACCTGATCATATGGTCCTTGAGTCTCCCCTTTTTCTTGTCTTCAAGAATTTGCACACGAAGGTGTCGCAGTGGAGGCTCGCAGGAGGATATGCAATTGAGGTAAAGAGAATGAGTTAGGGTACGAGAGGGTGCCGTTGGTGCTCTAGGGGTCAAGGTGAGTTGGATGGGTGTCCTTGTATATGAGTGTGGGGTCTGGCTTAGGGTTTCTGAGCTTGGGCTTAGTGGTGAGGATTCTAGGTTCTTCTATAGACCTCCTTTCCACTTGAAACCAATATGTTTCCTTCTCAATTTTGTAAGGTGAACATGATGGTTCGATTATTTTGTGTTGAGGTGGTCCAGAGAGGGGGATAGGGATCTAAATTCCTCATGTGTAAAGGTTGCCTTTCTCAGTCTGTCGTGAGGTGGGGGAAAGATGCTAATTGTTGGATCTTCAATCCGACGACCCCTGTCACTCGTGAGAAAATAAATTCAATTCCTAATTCTATTAAAATTGTGACATTAATACATTCCCATTGTATTGTACACACTTTATGGGTTTCTTTCTAAGATTGATAACTCTCACATCGCTAAGCCCTCTAATCCCAAATTTTAAGGGAAAGTTCATGATGACTTAATCTACTTATGGACATAATTTAAGATCAACAATTAAAAGGAATAACCTTTTTTCTTCAAGAGAAAATCTTACATTAAAAAGGCATATATTATGCATTAAAACTCACATTTTTCTCTTTCTTTCTTTTCTATTCTCTTAATTTTGACTTTTTTAGATATTAGAAGGAAAGTGGAACTAAAAACATCCTATTGTGGCCACTTATGCCACCTTCTAGAGAATTCCTTTTTTCTTAAACAAAACACATGTTATTTATTTTCTTCTTGTCTTTTCACTTATTATGGGTTTTTCTTTTGTCCTTTATCCTTTTACACTTCATTGGCTTATTACAATAGGGAAAAGCATGAAATTCATTATTCAAGACAATTTTGCAAGGAAAACCAAGTTATAAAATAATGCACACAAATTGTCAAGCAAGCCCTTTTTTGTGAAATATTTGCATAAAATACAATCAAAGTTGGGCTTATTACATGTTTTTTTCCTATCCTAGCAGAAGTTACTTCAATTTTCAAGGCTCCTATCAAGCAATCATCCAAGCGCCAAAGAGTCAAGAGCTCTTATTCAACCCCGACATATATCTCCTCAACTCATTTCGGTGTCATTGTTGAAGAAGACACAATTTATCAAAACTTGATCACACATAGGGTTCTCCCTACGCATTTTGATTATAATGAGACAATGGAAACTTTGGGTTTTAAAGATGAGGTATGAGGATTTCTTGAGGAGCTTGGACTCCTACATGTCTACTGCAATGTAATATTCACTTATCCAAGATTGACTTATGAATTTCTTACTATTCTAAAAGCGATGGAAGACCCAAGAAAGACATCTGAACCCTTTAGTATTTTACACTTTCAACTTCTTGGTCATGGTTATAAATTTACTTTCAAACAATTATGTGATGCATATTAGTGTACCTATGGAGGTAGTATAGTGATGCTCAATACTTTTGATAATGACGAATTTTGGACACTGATTACTAAAGATGAAACTCATTAATCCACTACTGCCATGGCATCACATATCCACAACCTCGTCTTTCGCTACATTCACATGCTACTTAGCACTTGCTTTTTTTCTAGGAAAGAAACATAAGGTTTCTATGGGAATAAGGACTTATTTTTCTTGTGGGTAATGTTACAAATTATAAAGTCAATGTTGGTTATTTTATCCTTTAACATTTTTTCGAGATCGGAAGGAAGAATTCAAGCAACATTATGATTGAAGGATTAATAACCTATATTGACTGAAAGTTGAATGTAGACTTGATAAGGTTGGAAGTTATCACTGGGAAGAATAAGGTTGACCTCAAATTCTTCATATCTTCAGGCTTAATTGTTAGGGGTTCCTCTAATGACAGCAAGTTTAGATAATCGACCTGCATTTTATAAGCAGGAGATGTATTTGTTTCTTTAAATGCTCACACGAGGAGGGTGAGATGAATAGACGACCTCCTGACTTAATTAAAAAAAAAATGACAGCAAGTTTAGATAATACTTCTGTGGGCATGAAGAATACATTGAACTGCCTTATCTAGAGGACATCACTTTGATGAATCCTAACAACTGGAAGTTCATTTTTTATGATGAGAATGATTTTGGAGATGGACATGAGACCTCCACTACAGACGCGTCTCCACCTCCTCCTCCTTCTAGCGGCATGCAGACTGACTACATGTGAGCAATGCCAAACGTGTGACATCTATACAGGTATTCCAATAGTGTTTTGATTAGAAAGACACAAACTTTGAACCATCTCATCCAGAAGTAGTGTACATATATGCACTCCATGATTCAACGGATAGATATGTGGCACATCTCTCAAGGCCACTATACCATGCCAACACCACCTTCATTGCCACCACATGAGTCTACATTCATTGATATCTCTGATAATGATACTTTGTAGCGCAATTTATCGGCTACTGACGAGGGCATAGTTCCATGGTTCTGATTCATGCGACAAGTATCCTATTGGAAATATTTTAAGATTGATTTATACATACTACAAAATTCAAACTTCATGGCAGACAATCGGATGGTAGTTTAGTTTTAGTTTTCTTAGAATTTTTTTTCTTAGTTTGTGTTTTATATAGTAGTAAATCTAGTTTTTTTAGGCTTGTTCTCTTTTGAAATTTAATTTCCCATTATGCTAAACCATTTGCCCCATTTCATTTTTTAGAATTATCAATTGAAGAAAACTTGTAAAAGCCTTGCATCAATTTAAGAAATTTGTTGCCAACCACATTCAGTTAATTTTGGTTTATTACTTTTAGTCTGCATGTTCAAATTTGACACTTATGGTTATTTAATACATGTAAATACTGAATATTTTAGGATTAATCTACATTATAATATTGTTTAGCATTCTAAATGCTTGTCAAATTCTTAGTGTGTTTTCAACCGCCTTTCAATAGAAAAAATCAAACAAGTATGAAATCCAGTGGATTATGCAGCCCAGTTAACTCTTTTATGCTTTGGGGGGGGATTTTGTTTAAGGCCTCATGGTTCTAAAGTGGACCTAGATCACATTTGATTATTTTGTCTTTTTCTTCAAAAATTCTACATATTTTTCCCAGATAAGATGGCTAAACCATCCATGCATCATGCTAGCCTAGTGTAAGTTTGATCTCACTATGATGGTTAGGTGTTTCATCCTGAAGAGGGTGAATTTACCCCAATCGGCATTCCACATGTGCATAAGTCTATTTTAGTTGTCGATTGTAGGAACTCATGCTTCATTGTCTTATTCTTATTCTAAAATCAAGAGATCATTGTTGGATTGTTTATATTAATGTGGATTTCATCCTTTATATCCTTAATAATTGAGATAGTTAGGTTGCATATTCACTTCTTATTTGGCTTGATCATCTAAATTCTACTTAATGTTATTTTGTTGACTCTTCCTGTAACATACCCAGTTTCAAATAATTTTTTGCAATTCCACCCCTACTCTTCATGTTATCTCTTTTTCCTTTCAGTTTGTCCTTGGTATGAAATTGTGAGGACATAGTGGTTTGGAATAATATTACCTACCAACTCAAGGGTTAATGCATAATTACCCCCATTAATGTTTTAGTAAGGGGTTATGATGCAATGTTCACAAATATTGTTGCCAAATAAGAAAGTGTCCATGGATAAGGCTAAAATTACAAGTTTAATGAATAATGGGTAAGAAATGAATTAGGTTGAGTAACTTTTAACCCCTCCTTCCCTTCTCTCTCTTCTTTTGGGGTATTAGAAGTTGAAAATGAGTTGATTAGGAGATATTAGACTATTAGAATCTTTTGTTTTGAAAATACAAGCTAGAAAACCTCAAAATACATTTACATATTAATTCACACAAAAATTCTCATTAATGTACACCTTAATGAGTAATTAAATGATTATAATCCAAAGGGAGGGATAAATGTAGAAATAATCATATAGGCTCATTTAAAATGTTGAGATTAGCTTATGTTTAAAATTTGAAGCCATTTGGAGTTGAAATGACCCCTCAAATCTAGTCTTTTTAGAACTTAATATAGTGGGGACCTTAGGAATAAATGAATATCATTTATATGCGCAAGTAACGCCAAAGTTGGCCCGAAAATTTCTGTCACGCACGCCCAGCCAGGTCAATAACTGATCGAATGGCTCGGTCCAACTGAGATCCTAATCTAACGGCCTAGAAGTCGCCTTCTACCTCTGACTGTTTCTCCAGACTTGGCGACTCACATACCGCTCCCGTTCTCACAGCTCCGACAGCTGTTTCATGTGATTTCATGTGCGTTAGATTCGTCTCTAGAAGCCAGTCTTAATGAGCCATTACTCGACCTTTACCGTGACCAATTGGCAAAATGCCCAAACCGGTGAGCTTCCCCTCTCCACCACCGGGTTACAGAAGCGGCTAGAAACCCCTTTCCGTCTATTTAAAGCATGGGAAAGACTCCCTGAATCGCGAGCACTCTTCCCTCTCACTCAATTTCCCCAGAACTACCCTAGAGTCTCCCGACCTACTCGGTATAGGTTCCGGTGACCTCGGAGCGGCCCCGGTCTACTCCGCCCTCCTCATATACAATTGGAGCTCGGGTAGGGTTCGCCGACCCTCCTTAATCATTTTCCGACCTTCTGTTTGTCTCGAGTTAGCCTCTTGTGCTCCGACCTATAATTGGTTGAGGCTCCCCCTCCACCGGCCATGTCTCTGCCCTCCACTACACCCCCAGTCACATAAATGGTGGCAATGACTTCGTCTCACTAGTGTGGGGCCATTGACATCGACCATTTTATTCATTCTCATCGCAATTCGATCAGATGACTTCTTGCTCTGTGGATTTCTTCATCCCATAATTTGATCTTCCTCACACCGAACTCTAGCCTATTTGGGCATCATCATCTCCGCCATGGGGTGACGAAGGGTTTAGACCAGATTCTTGGACCAGAGCAACATCGGGGACGTAGTTTCTCGTGCATGAGTCCCTGGTTGGCTGCCCCTCACCTGCTCCCTCACCATCGTCGTGAGAGGAAGAAACCCAGTGATGTGATGACCAATGTGGTCATGCCTGGTAAATGAGAGGATTAATCGAATATGGGTAATAGTGTCTTTCCATGTTTTGTTTTATTTTTCGTTGCGATTTATAGAATGACCATTAGGCCCTTGCATCTTTAATCGACTTATTTACATAGCATGGGCATTTAGGTCTTTTCAGCGTTGCGCTTGGCTTTATTTCACTGAGGCCATGTGGGAATGACCGGATGACTAGGCCGTGTGTGATTGGATTAGGTTAGCATGAGCCCAGCCCCACAGTCTGTGCCAAATGCAAATAAAGTTGCATAGGTGGCTTTTTCCAATATTCTGATTGGCCAGAGTTGATAAATTCATAACAAATCAATGGCTAATCGGAAAAATACAAATAAATATTTGTTGGAAATATCTTTTTGAGTAGATTCTAGTTTTTCCATTTTTGACCACGTTTTCCCTGACCCAAATCGATAAATATTAAGTATTTCCTTTTTACCTTAATAAATTTTCTAAAAATCATAGCTAATATATTTCAACTTCAATTTGGTGTATAAATAGGTTTTCTTACCTAGAAAAGTGTTTTGGATCGTTTGGTCAGACGTTCAGGCCCAAAATCAAAGGTTGGTTTAGGAGATTACAAACTTGGGAATTTTACCCTTAAATCTTTATCAAGTTTCTAACTTTTGTAATAAATATTGCACCTAGGAACTTAAGGGACTTGTGATTAATTCTATTGGTGGAAAGTATCTTATCTAGGGCTTTTATACATGTATGTGCATTGTAACACCTACGTTGGGCATCTATTTAATCCGAACCTATTTCCACAATGAGGCATGAGCCATTTACTTGTTACCCCATAAATTGCTTACTGAGAATTGAGCCTACATTCTTATTATCCTTTGTCTTGCTTATTGTGATTGCTTGATAACTATTGGGTCATGGACCCCACCTGAAATATTGTAAATCTTTATTCTGCCATTTGATTATTTAAGCATGGTAATGATATAAATGACTAGTTAACTAATATAGTGTACGTGAGTACAAACCACCCATAGAGGGCATGAGCCCAGGGGAATGTGAATTTCTCCCCAGGGGAATGTGATTTTCTCCCCGTTTTATATATATTGGAGGTTTGGACTATGAATTTCCCCTCTCCTCTTGGTGTAGGTCCGGTAGGTGCATCACCCTATATTGGTTTAATTTAGTCATAATGTATCATGCTTGTTCTATATTTGTTATTGTGCTTGGCAGAAATCTACTTTGTTAAATATGCCTCATATCTCTTGCAAATTCTTAGTATAGTGAATCTTTGCTTTCCCATTTCTTAAAATACCTTTTGTCCTTAATCATATTGTGACACATACATTTTTACCTCCTTTTGATGGGTGATCCTCAACCACCCAAATCCAAGGCAAGGAACAGATCAAGGACAAGGAGGACCACGATAGGAGTAGAGCTGCCAACATGTGTAGGTTGCTATTGCTAGATCTTGTTTAAGTTTATGTATTAAACCTTTGTAATAAAAATATGTAATAGCTTAGGTTTATCATCATTTCTTCTACTTCTACTATTGACATTATTGTATTTGGTTCATGCTTATTTAAATAGAATTATTATGCATGCATCCTTCCTCGTCAATTTTTTTAAATAAGTGAGGGATGTTTTGTATTTTTTGTTAAATTTTAGTGTGGGGGTGATCTCGCCTCCTTACAGCATCATATCAGATCTTGTAGGGTAGCTACTAGGGCACAAAGTTGACAATGATGGTGTCTAGAAAGGGTCGGAACTTGGGGGCTGGCAAGATTTTCCTCCCCCCCCCCCACTAGTTGGTTAACAGGGACTCCTAGGTTCATATTGACACTGGCTGGCCTGATCTGATACTGAGTGCCCAAAATAGCATGCCTATGAGAAATAGTAGCCTCATCTTTTTCTGTCTTGTACTCCTAGAAATGTTACCCAATGACCTTGTCTTTCAGGAAGGGTAACCTGTTCAGAGAGAGTTCTGACAACAACATCAATGACTTGGGGAACCTGGAGACTCCTACCACTCCTCTGACACCTGAGCAAGAGTTAACCATGCTTTGACAACTCCTCTCTACCACGTTTCTAGGGCAACTTACTGCGGCAGCCGCTAATACCAATAAGCCCAAGGAGTTTACCCTGACAGACTTCATGAAGATGCACCCCCCCCTACTTCAAAGGGGAAAATGAGGCCAACATGGTGGATAGGGAAGATGACTGGGTGTTGTCCCTAGAGCGCACCTTTGAAGGCATGGAATATCCCCCTCATCAAAAGGTCCATTTTGCGGCCTATGTCCTTGAAGGCCCTGCTCGCATTTGGGTGAACGGAATCTCCCGCACCCCTGACACCACCGTCATGACCTGGGAATAGTTCCTCAAATTGTTCAGAGAGAAGTATATCTACACAACCTATCTAAAGTAGAAAGAGGTTGAGTTTTACAGTCTACAATAAGGAAATATGACTATATCTGAGTATGTCCAGGGTTTCCTCCTGCTGGAACGCTATGCAAGGGACCTAGGTGAAGAGACAAGGGCTACCATCTTTCTGTAAGAGTTCAAGTACAACGTGGGGCGTCACCTGGTGCCCCAACTGCCACTTACCTTCCAGTAGATGTTGGACAAAGCCCTAACTATTGAGTCTTACCCCAGCTTCCATTCTTCCGGCTTGAGCAACAACAACAACAAAAGGAAGGACTCTGGTGGTCCCCAAGGGTGAGATTAGTGCAACAAGTGGTCCTGATTTCATCCTTCCGGGAAGTGCCCTGCAGGCAATACACCACCTCATAGGGATGATTGATACACACCTACTTGTCACGAGTGTGGTGAGATCAGTCATATCTGACCAAACTGTCCCAAGTTCAACCGAGGACAAGCCCCAGCCCAACAGCCACCTCAACACCAGAATCTTCCTCTGCAGAACAGCAACAACAACAATAACAACAACCTCAACAATAACCAGCAAGGATGCCACCCTCTAGTGGAGAGGCGAGATGGAAGATTCTTTGCTTTAGATGTTGAGGAGGTTGGTGATGGAAATGATGTGATTGAAGGTACTTGCATCTCAATATGTATCATGTCTAGATGCTTTTTGATTCTAGGTCGTCATATACATTCATATCTACATGGTTTGCTGCTAGAAATAGAATATGAGTTCATGGACCATGTGTTAGATGTGAAAACCCTAGTGGTAGAATATGTTCCTCCTATGAGAGATGAAATGCTCTGATCTTACCCTTCTCTCTTTGTCTAAGATTTTGGGGATGAAATCTTTCCTAACGGGTGGAGTGATGTAACATACCCAGTTTCAAATATTTTTTTGCAATTCCACCCCTACTCTTCATGTTATCTCTTTTTCCTTTCAGTTTGTCCTTGGTATGAAATTGTGAGGACATAGTGGTTTGTAATAATATTACCTGTCAATTCAAGGGTTAATGCACAATTACCCCCATTAATATTTTCGTAAGAGTTTATGATGCAATGTTCACAAATATTGTTGCTAAATAAGAAAGTGTCCATGGATAAGGCTAAAATTACAAGTTTAATGAATAATGGGTAAGAAATGAATTAGGTTGAGTAACTTTTAACCCCTCCTTCCCTTTCTCTCTTCTTTTGGGGTATTAGAAGTTGAAAATGAGTTGATTAGGAGATATTAGACTATTGGAATCTTTTGTTTTGAAAATACAAGCTAGAAAACCTCAAAATGCATTTACATATTAATTCACACAAAATTTCGCATTAATGTACACCTTAATGAGTAATTAAATGATTATAATCCAAAGGGAGGGATAAATGCAGAAATAATCATATATGCTCATTTAAAATGTTGAGATTAGCTTATGTTTAAAATTTGAAGCCATTTGGAGTTGAAATGACCCCTCAAATCTAGTTTGTTTAGAACTTAACATAGTGGGGACCTTAGGAATAAATGAATATCATTTATATACGCCAGTAACGCCAAAGTCGAACCGAAAATTTCTATCACGTGTGCCCAGCTGCGTTAATAACTGATCAAACGGCTCAGTCCAACTGAGATCATGATCCAACGACCTAGAAGTCGCCTTCTACCTCTGACCGTTTATCTAGACATGGTGACTCGCATACTGCTCCTGATCTCGCAGCTCCGACAACCGTTTCATGTGATTTCACGTGTGTTAGATTCGTCTCTGGACACCAGTCTCAACAAGCCATTACTCGGCCTTTATCGCAACCAATTGGAATAATGCCCAAAACCGGCGAGCTTCCCCTCTCCACCACCAGGTTACAGAAGCATCTAGAAACCCCTTTATGCCTATTTAAAGCATGGGAAAGACTCCTCGAATTGCAAGCACTCTTCCCACTCACTCAATTTCCCCAAAACTACCCTAAAGCCTCCTGACCTACTTGGTACAGGTTCTAGTGACCTCCGAGTGGCCCCGGTCTACTCCGCCCTCCTCATATACAATTGGAGCTCGAGTAGGGTTCGTCGACCCTCCTTAATCATCTTTCGGGCTTCTATTTATATCTTGTTAGCCTCTTGTGATTTGACCTGTAACTGGTTGAGGCTCCCCTACCACCGGCCATGTCTTGGCCCTCCAATACACCCCCAGTCACAGAAATGGTGGTGATGACTTCGTCTCACCACTGCGATGGTGTTTGGGGTCATTGACATCGACCGCTTTATTCATTCTCATCGTGATTTGATCAGATGACTTCTTACTATGTACTACAGATTTCTTCATCGCATTTGATCTTCCTCGCACCAAACTCTGGCCTTCTTGGCATCATCATCTCTACCGTGGGCCGGCAAAGGGTTTATACTAGATTCTTGGACCAGAGCAACATCGGGGACTTGGCTGCTTGTGCTCGAGTCCCTGGGATGTTGCCCCTCACCTGCTCCCTCGCCATCATCGCGAGAGGAAGAAACCCAGTGTTGTGATTACCAATGTGGTCATGACAGGTAAATGAGAGGATTAATTGAACATGGGTAATAGTGTCTTTCCATTTTTTTGTTTTATTTTTTGTCGCAATTTATAGAATGACCATTAGGCCCTTGCATATTTAATCGACTGATTTACATAGCATGGGAATTTAGGTCTTTTTGGCATTGCACTCGTCTTTGTTTGAATGAGGCCATGTGGGAATGACCGACTGACTGGGTCGTGTGTGATTGGCCCAGGTCAGCGCAGGCCCAGCCCCAGTGGTCTACGCCAAATGCAAATAAAGTTGCATAGGTGGCTTTTTCCAATTTTCTGATTGGCCAGAGTTGATAAATTCATAACAAATCAATGGCTAATCAGAAAAATATTAAGGATTTCCTTTTTACCTTAATAAATGTTCTAAAAATCATAGCTAATATATTTCAACTTCAATTTTGGTGTATAAATAGGTTTTCTTACCTAGAAAAGTGTTTTGTATCATTTGATCAGACTTTCAGGCCCAAAATCAAAGGTTGGTTTAGGAGATTACAAACTAGGGAATTTTACCCTTAAATCTTTATCAAGTCTCTAACTTGTGTAATAAATATTGCACCAAGGAACTTAAGGGACTTGGGATTAATTCTATTTGTGGAAAGTATCTTATCTAGGGCTTTTATACATGCATGTGCATTCTAACACCTCATTTGGGCATCTATTTAATCCGAACTTATTTCCACAATGAGGCATGAGTCATTTACTTGTTACCCCATAAATTGCTTATTGAGAATTGAACCTACATTCTTGCTATCCTTTGTCTTGCTTATTGTGATTTCTTGATAACTATTGGGTCATGGACCCCACCTGAAATATTGTAAATCTCTATTCTGTAATTTGATTATTTAAGCATGGTAATGATATAAATGACTAGTTAACTAATGTAGTGTACGTGAGTAAAAACAACCCATAGAGGGCATGAGCCCAGGGGAATGTGAATTTCTCCCCAGGGAAATGTGATTTTCTCCCCGTTTTATATATATAGGAGGTTTGGGATGTGAATTTACCCTCTCCTCTTGGTGTAGGTCTGGTAGGTGCCTCACCCTATATTGGTTTAATTTAGTCATAATGTATCATGATTGTTCTATATTTGTTATTGTGCTTGGTAGAAATCTACTTTGCTAAATATGCCTCATATCTCTTACAAATTCTTAGTATAGTGAATCTTTGCTTTCCCATTTCTTAAAATACCTTTTGTCCTTAATCATATTGTGACACATACATTTTTACCTCTTTTTGCTAGGTGATCCCCAACCACCCAGATCCAGGGCAAGGAATAGATCAAGGACAAGAAGTACCAGGACAGGAGTAGAGCTTCCAACATGCCTAGGTTGCTATTGCTAGATCCTATTTAAGTTTATGTATTAAACCTTTGTAATAAAGCTATGTAATAGCTTAGGTTTCTCATTATTTCTTTCATTGCTACTATTGACATTATTGTATTTGGTTCATGCTTATTTAAATGGAATTATTATGCATGCATCCTTCCTCATCAAAATTTTAAATAAATGAGGGATGTTTTGTATTTTCCGTTAAATTTTAGTGAGGGGTGATCTCGCCTCCTTACACTTCCAGTTTTACTTTTCCACTTCTAATAAAACTAAACTTCTATCTTAGGTGCTTGAGTTGAACTCATGGCTAACAGCATTAACCCTTTGATTATGGTTGGATTGGCTTGATACAATTCTTTTCATTTCATTTGATTGATACATGTGATTGATATTTTCTTCTATAGTTTCTCCATGTTCTTTGCTTGTGGACAAGAAATGGTTCAAGCTTAGGGGGATTTGATGTGTATGAATTATATAGTCTTTTTGCCTACTCTTGCATGCATTTTCAATCCATTTTCTGCTTCAAATTGCCTCTAATCATGCTAGATTTTCCACTTTGCTGTTATCTTTACTTGTTCCATGGTTTGATCATAGGTAAAATATTTTGATGAAAAAATGATGATTATTTGATCACAATTTGACACTTATCAAATTTCCCAAGATATTCACCAATTTTGAAGCATTTCTTGAAGATTCTGATAGAAACATGTTGCATAATTGATCAAACATGGTGTATTGGAAGAAGGAGATTACATGTTATATAGGTAAGCAGCTTACATAATGTGTTTTCCATCCAACATGTCATGTCACCTTAGATACAAGAAACTCAGGTGCTACTGGATTCTAGAAACACGGTGTGTGTTTAATCAAAACGCCATGTGCATGCATTCTAGATGCTCACGAAGACCCCCAATCTGCAGCAACATGGCGTGTTGGCCATCTAGCACATCGTGTCTACCTAATCCAGAGCTCTCCAAGTTTTCTTGGTTTCTAGCAACATGGCATGTGAGAAACCAACACACTATGCCATCTTCGATCAGTGCAGTTCGATTGTAGTTATTGAGAGAAACACAGTGTGTTATATCAGCAACACGTCGTGTCTCCAGTGATTTCAATATAATTTTAAGAAAAATCATGTCTTTCTTTTAAATATGGGTGGACTCTTTTGGTATGGTTTTCAGCCATCATTTGGAGTGAATTATGACCTGAGTTTAGAGAAGAGGAGAAGGAGGGTGATTTTAGAGAAGAAAGAGTCGTTACTCCTAGATAGAATCTCTTTTCTACTCCATTCTTCTTCACCAATTATAGAAAGGGCTTCCATCATCTGTTTCAACCCCTAGGAAGAGAAGGTTGTTGGAGCAAGAGTTGTAGCAAGGATGCAAATTTGACTTCCTACTAGAGTTCTTCCCTTACTTCTCTTCCTTCTTGGATTCCCTTGTTCTTTCCCTTCTCAACTCATGTTTTACTTCATGATTCATCACTTCAACTTGCATTTTACCTCCATGTTCATGTAGAACCTTGTTCATGGGTGTGGGAGAGTAACTCCCCTATCATAACTTATGTGAACACGAATTTCATACTAACATTAGTTGGTTTACTATTCTTAATATTGCATCGGTGCTTCATTTACTTGCTTGTTTGACTGGACATCATATTTTTTATTTTATGCTTATAATATTATTCAGGAAGATGTATCTGGGAGTATGAAAATGTAATCTTGACACCATTTCTTTGACCATGAGAGTGGATGGGAATCTATTGAGGACTCAAGGTTTGTAGTTTGAAACTAAGCATATACACGAGTGTTATGAAGAGTTAGAACTATGTCTATCATTGAAAAGTGTATGATATACAAACCTTCTTGTATGCTCAACTAATATATTAGATTTTTTTGTTCTATTAAGTTGTGATGTGGAAGTGAAATCTCATTCCCAATATTCACAAATTTGATCTTCATCGTCATCCAAAGGACTTGTGTTTACTTGTTTAGTTCTTTTTTGTTAATTAGTTTAATTAAATCAATTGAACTTGTGAAAACTGATCTAGATTGTTGAACTTTAATGCTCTTGTGCCTAACTAGCCTAGATCCTTGTGGATATGAGAAGAACTATAATCGATCTGGTATACTTGTGGGGGATAAATGAGTTGAGAAGATAAATTATTAAAGATCATTTGTTAAACCAACCAACAATACCTTGTGAAAAAATATTACTAAAGACACTTCCGCTTATTATATTTCTTTCCGTGGAACAATGATGAATATAAACCCAACAATACTATTGTTGAATAAAGTATCATCCTGGTTATTCCTTGCCTTGCAAATTGAAGACTTGCTTTGCATGCTTATTATAATTATGGATGTGCAGGTTGCTGTAATCGTGATTAGAACTTTAGAACGATATTATTATCCCCTTGAAGTGTCAGCAAGGTATAGTTAGGTGATTGGGTTATGATATGCTAATGTGTCGAGAATGGTCATCCGTAGTGAGGGAGTCCAATTAGAATGAACTAGGAACTTGCGTGCCGAGTCTGGTTGGTTCCAAAGCAGTTTAGTCCATGCAACGATTTATATCTCGTGAGGGTGTAGTAGCTAAGCCTTTGTTTAGTAAACTACTATTAAGGAGTTAGATCTTTCTAGGATAATTGTGCAGGCTTTGTCAAGTGAAGTCCTAGAATCTATCCTCTTTATTATCATTTATTTACTTCTTCAATCATTATTGATACTGACAACAATTTAGTTTAATCTATCAATCAACTTCTCTATGATAAGTATTACATTCAATACTTCTGAATATATATAACTACATAAAAAGTTTGTCTTTTGGGTTCAATCCTTAAGTATACTGCAATAAGGCTTCCATTCGTTGGAGTGGGGAACTAGTGCACAACTTTCAATTAAACCTAAGGATTATGTCCCTAGGGTTTTTATTGGAGTGACATTGGAGCCCCATCATGTAGTGATTTCATGTCTAAGAACCACAACCACCACCATTAGTACGAGAGTTGATTCTGACCACCATTCCATGGTATCCATGTATCACTTTCAAGGTGGGTCTATCCAATACATTGTTCTCTAACATGTACCTATGTGCCTAACTTGATATCACATATCATGACTAATGAGATTCTATCATCAACCAACACACACTCTAGTCTTGTGTATTACCGTTATCTATTTTGCTTCCACATTAATATCTGACTAGTGACATAACAAGAATGTATGTAATCTTATCATACATATGATCTTATTATTCAGGTCCTCAACCGAATACATACACCATTAAGTGACATCATTATTTAGACATTTATTATGTAATATCATTATCTCATAACTAAATAAAACAAAATAAATGGAAGATTGCCTTTATTATTAATCAAATCATTTACATAATATGCCATTAGAATCATCATATGATTGGCTCTCTGGTCATACATAGAAACACTCTAGTGGTGCATATGTGGTGTCGATGGAATATTCCTAACACAATCATTTGATACCCACATCTCTATGTCATCCATGAGAATGATAAGGAACTCCTTGGCACACATCCTGAACTAATAGAAAGGAGAACCTTTGTGATGATGTATTAGATCGACCTATCCTATCATCTTTTTCTCCCTTTAGATAATGATAGATAGGGATTCAAACATGGAAAATGTGTTACCCAAGCATTGACCATCTTGCCCCTTTATATATGACAAGCTAAAGACACTATTTTCAAATAAAACCTAAGAGACAAACAACTATAGAATATGCTTCTATGGCTATGGGTCCTCTAGCCACTCAATTAGTTGTATATATGAATGGATAGAAGGTTTATATGGTTTTGCAAAAACCTATGAGTCAATACACTAATCACATCCCACCAATGGGGTACTAACTAATTGATCAGCTAGTGACTGTAGTCGGTCATCTAGGGGTTACAACAACCCCAACACATAGTTGTTTAGTCAACTAGTTATATGAGGTGAGAATATAACTTCTACTCAATCAACTAGACTCCATATCCACACATATGGGTATCTGGACAACCTATTATAGTTCTAATTCATTTTTTATATATTCAGGTAACCAATCCAATTTATAGCTTTATTTATTTGGAGCGCTTCCAATCATGTCCATGATTATTCTCTTGTTCCCTATGAATGCTATGTATTTGACCATGTAGATTCCATATTAAGTTGGTAGTTGATGTATGAAATCATATTATGACACAAAAAATAATATAATCTATATATAGAAACATATCATTGACACCCATGCGATTAGATAGGTAGGGGAACTATTTCAACCTTTTTGTGACCAATGTTACCTTAACTTTACAATCCTTTATCATTGATATCTATATTGAATGAGATGCATGGATTAATCGTCTTATTGATATTAAATCTATATTTCTTGATTAATAATAGACCATTGAGGTACACACAAGATTTATATCCAAGATTCACTCACATCAGCATGGTCATGCATTGTATAGTCTCAATCACCACCATGATAACATTTCAAAAGGAGTGAGAAATTCCATCTAAATTACTCACAATAATCCACATGTGTCATAGCGCACCCAATAACTATTTATCTTGAAACCCTTATTCAAAAACATGTTGAGTAGTTTTAAAAGTAACTGAATAACATGCAGTCATTCTAGTGACTTCAGGTCTAAGGATCACAATCATCAATTCCACATTAAGATAATATTTTGACTTCCATTTTATGGTTTACATATATCACTTTCAAAGTGAGTCTATATCTAAGGCTAAAACTAGGGAATGGAAACACAGCAGCCCCTAAAAAGTGGATAAAACTGTACGAAAAGATGGGTATATATACACTCATCAAACTAACCTAAAATTAAACCTTTTCTTATCTTGTTTAAAGAAAAATAAAAGGAGAATGAACAATTGATACTAGAATCCATACTTCCTCTCCCAACTAATCATACTTTGTGGTCCCCTTCCACCAAAAATGATCAAGTGACCCTAGTCCTTGAGGTCACGTAAACACACTAGGACATCCCTTGATTGGGGCTTGTTCCTTCCTTTGCTAGACTTTGGAACATGCAAATAACTAATTTCATCTAAGTAATACTCTTCATATATCCACACAAGATAGAAGGGAGCACAAGTCAGCGCTGATTGGCTATTCAGGAAGAATTTTCATAAGTTTCTTGGGTATGAAAATTGGACAAAAGGGGGAGAGGAAGACATGGCACAAACCCATTTCCCTAGTCTATCCTCTATTTGACTTGAGACATTATTTGGGATCTAATTATTTTATTTATCTATCCTCTATTTGACTCAAGATTTTTATTTGGTTGTGGTTACATTGACCGCATATTTTCTTTAGGCTCATTGGCCTCTTTTATTCATGCCATGCTTGTAGAAGGAAAATGATAGCGAGAAATATTTTTGAAAGGGATACCACCCCGAACTTGGGGTTTGGCATATAATGGATATTTTTTCGGAATCTCTTTTTTTTATGGTTGGAGAAGGGGTATGAAATGATCGAATAAAGGTGGAGATAAGAGGCTCACTTGTGCTTCTTCATCTTATTATTGCATTGGAATTAGATCATCATTTATATCAGTCAATTCATTTAATGCAGGGTTAAGAAGTTTTTTGAAATTTATGTTGCAAGTCATATCGGGGGCACATGTAGCTTGACCTTTATGACTCTTTCTACTTATCATCATTTCCAAGGGGAAAGGATTCTCAATTGTTGTCATTGGGGCTCAGGTTCGTTTAAGACATGTTTGTTCCTTAGAATTTTCTTTATGCACGGGTTAGCTCAAGAAAAAAGGAGTAATGCATTTATATATTTCCAAATTTTACATATATTAAGGTATTTGGCTAGGTAATGGCCACAACTCACACAAAATAAACCAAAACAAATATAAAATGGATTATGAGATAGATGCAAATAAAATATACAAAAATTGTGTTTGAGGATGAAAAAGGGAAAGGTTAGAGTTAAGGTGGTGGAGATAACGTACCACCCACCCTCCACCCCCAACTTTGAAATTCTTCCCATCCCTGGGTAGAAGGAAGTTAGATATTGAGGGGACTTGATATGGAAGGTGGTGGGGAAAGAGGGGATGGTTGTTGCTTTACTAGATGATGGTGCTCTTTGTCTAAGAGCACATAATAGAAACCCTAACAATGGGTCTATCTCCCTTTGGAGAGGTCCTCCTCCGACCATCGTCGTGGACACCAGTTACCATGATCCTCATTTGTTAGGGTCGAGGGTGTTCACAGA
Organism: Alisma plantago-aquatica; assembly: GCA_963693085.1. Classification (NCBI taxonomy): domain Eukaryota; kingdom Viridiplantae; phylum Streptophyta; class Magnoliopsida; order Alismatales; family Alismataceae; genus Alisma; species Alisma plantago-aquatica. The sequence continues at coordinate 831,251,805 of OY856409.1, forward strand.
TGCGCACCTCATTCTCTACAGCCTGCGTCCAGCCATGTCTTATCTTAAGGGTGATGGCATGCTGATCAAATAGCCAGTTGATTGGATATGGATCAATCGGTGGTAGTCTGTGTCAGTGTGTCGGGTTCATGAAGTGGGCATCCCAGGGGATGTAAGTGTCCTAGGAGTAACAGAGTTGCAGTTCCTTGTTGGATGGTCATGATATCTCCTCCATCCTTGGAGAGGCAGGTCATGGTTGCCGCAGTGTGCCATTGAGTTTTTTGTTTTCCAATGCAATCAGTGTTGTAGCGAGGGAGCAGATGATAATGGGAACCTTAGGATCGATGTGGAGGAGATTGATGTGAACTTCGGTCTTGCACTTTTATTTCTTTTATAACTACAAAGGAGAGACTTTAGGCCTACCCAAAGGGCCATCAATTAGGATTCATGCATGCATTCTATACGTCATTGAATCAATATGAATCGCACGCCATATCCTGAAAAGTCTCAGATAAATCAAGATATTGTGGCAATGAATATTTAATGAAAAGAGTAGGCATAACATGGCTGATATTTCTGAGGGGTACTCTACTTATAACATATTAAGATGGAATTATCAAAAGAAGGAGACATTATGGAAAATAAAGGGATTCATCCGGTACAAGTAACATGTCTTCATCAGGCCATGCAACCCATTCCGTACATGCTCAATCAACTCGCAATATTGTGAGATCCCTATTATGTCAATCGAACGAGTGGGCGACCTATTCAATGAATCAATGGATGATTTCACCATGACCTTGTTGCACCACATCATATGTCAATCAATA